>ML660776.1:1429081-2002771 GCA_007570785.1 Antilocapra americana | reverse complement strand
AAAAAATTAAGAAAAAGCTTCTATGAGAGATCATAGGAAAACTATCTGACATAAATCGTACCCATGTTTTCTTAGGTCAGACTCCCAAGACAATAGAAATGAAAATAAGCAAATGAGACCCAATCAAACTTATAAGCTTTTGCACAGCAAAGGAAACCGTAAAAACAAGAACAAAACCAAAGAGACAGCCTACAAAGTGGAAGAAAACATTTGCAAACAAAGCAACTGACAAGGGCTTAGCTTCCAAAATGTAAGAACAGCTCAAATTCCTCAACAACAACAAAAAAAGTCAATCTAAAAGTGGACAGAAGACCTTAGTAGACATGAAGAAATAAAACTGGCCAATAAGCACATGAAAAAATGTTCAACATTGCTAATTATGCAAATTAAAACTACAACGAGCTACCATTTCACACAGGTCAGAATGGCTGTCATTAAAAACTCTATAAATAACAAATGCTGGAGAGGATGTGGAGAAAAGGAAATCCTCTTACATTGTTGGTGGGAATGTAAATTGGTACAACCACTAGGGAGGACAGTATGGTACTTCCTTAAAAAACTAAAAATAGAATGACCGTATGACTTAGCAATCCCACTCCTGGGCATGTGAAAGTCTGACTCTGTGACCCCTGGACTAGACAGTCCATGGAATTCTCTAGGCCAGAATACTGAAGTGGGTAGCCTTTCCCTTCTCCAGGGGACCTTCCCCACCCAGGGATTGAACCCAGGTCTCCTGCATTACAGGCAGATTCTTTACCAGCTGAGCCACAAAGGAAACCCACTAATGGGCACATATCCAGACAAAACTAATTCAAAAAGATACATGCATCCCTATGTTCAAGTAGCACTATTTACAGTAGCCAAGACAGGGAAACAACCCAAATGTCCATTGACAAAGGAATGGATAAACCCAGGTCTCCCGCACTGCCTGCAAATTCTTCACCATCTGAGCCACCGAAGATGTGATACATATATACAATGGAATTTTACTCAGCCATAAAAAAGAATGAAATAATGCCATTTACAGCAACATTGATGGTCCTTGTCATATAGAGTGAAATAAGTCAGACTGAGAAAGAGAAATATATCATTTATATGTAGAATCTAAAATATGACACAAATGAGCTTATCTATGAAATAGAAATAGGCTCACAGAGAACAGACATGTGGTGGCCAAGGGGGAGGGGGTTGGGGGAGTGATGGAATGGGAGGTTGGGATTAGCAGATATAAGCTGTTATATATAGAATGGATAAACAAGGTTCTACTGTACAGCACAGAGAACCATATTCAGTATCCTATGATAAACCATAATGGAAAAGAATATTAAAAAGAATGTATATATGTATATCACTGCTGTACAGCAGAAATTAACACAACACTGTAAATCAACAACACTTCAATTTAAAAGCCTTCTCTGTCAAGGTTTGTCTCATTTGTAATACTACTTTTTATTCATGTGTTTATTACATTTAAAGACTTACTTTCCACCTCATAGCTAGCACTAGACAAAATGAAAAATTGTACAAATCAAAGTCAGTACCATTAACTGTCAAAATAAAGTCCTTTATTTAATCAAGCTTTCTGAGTAGCTTCTGTAATCTAATTACTTTAGAATTTTTAGTCTTAGATCTTATGTTTCCCTATTATAGCAGTGAAAAAATTAATGCCTACTATATGTTAGGTACTCAGGACCTCATAATTCTAAAAGGTTATGAGGATGTAGTCTTGGCCTTGAGTTTACAGATTTTGTAATATAGTGATAGTTTTGAGATAAACTTTAAAAAAACAATTTATATGTATTCATTTGCTAGTCAACAGACAATCTATCTGATGTGTCAAACATTTCATTGTGCTTATATACAGCAGGTTTGTTAGTCAATAAATAAAATAGTTTTACTAAGAAGAGAGTAACTCAAAACTATTCTTTGAGATATGTGGCAAAATTTCAATAGAGTTTCCACTCAAATCATATCTTGTTCCAACATTGAAGTTCAGTTGGGAGGTGAGGGGAGAGGGGCTAATGTTTCACTCAGTGACATTTAAAGAAGTTAATATTTGAATTCAAAATTTCAGTGTCTGCAATGTTACCTCTCTCTTCCTTTCATCATATTAGCTTTTAGAGACCAATAACATATACAAAATTGCAGGGCAAAGAATAAGAACAATTCAGTAAACTCAATAAATGGTTTTCTAGATAATGACTATTGTTTTCAATGTAATTTACTTTGTTATATTTCTTGAAAAGTATATGCTCATGTTAAGGAAGGAAGCTACCATCAGTGTAGCCGTTTGTGTTTCAGCATTTCTGTCCTAAATATTATAAAGTTATTAATTCTAAGACTAATTACTCCAAGCATTTCCTAAGCATATTTTCATTTTTAAAATACTTATTTTTAAAAGATACTTATGTACCAAAGATAACAGGTGTTTATTGATGGTGGAAAACATTAATGACCACCACATTCCTGACTTTTACGACCACTTGGAAGGCAGATAAAGGCTAACAGTCTTCAATTTCTACCTATAATAATTCTGGGAGATTCGTTTTGTTTGACCTTTTGCTTTGAAGAAGTCTATTTTGATTGGTTTTGGCCAAGTCAAGCTATGCTGATCCTCTGGTGATAGACATCTTTAATTACTTGAACAGACAGAATGGACATTTTCACTTATTTTACATGGTGGAGATCAGAGCTCTTAAATACTAAATTGTGTAATATGAAAAATATAATTAGCACGTGATTAGTATATTATTTAAAAGGCTGTACTTGGGCTTTGAAAGGGAATAACATTAGGTTCAGGCTTTCAAAACAGCATTTTGTTCTGAGCAAACTCCATCTTTGTTGTTATTCAGTTGCTAAGTCATGTCCAACTCTTTTGTGACCCCATAGACTGTAGCCTACCAGGTTCTTCTGTCCATAGGGTTTCCCAGGCAAGAATACTGGAGTGAGTTACCATTTCCTTCTCTGGGGGATCTTCCCGACCCAGGGATTGAACCCACATCTCCTGCTTGGCAGGCAGGTTCTTTACCACTGAGCCACCACAGAAGCCCAAACTCCATCTTGGGGAAGCCTTCATTCACCTGACCTTCACCCACAGAACATGATGTGATCTTCGCATGTGTGTCACTGTGTCGTACTGACACTAGAAATCTCTAGAGAATCAAATTCAGTGACCTAGTAAGCTTCTAAGATTTAGATCTAAAGAAATAAGATAGCAGTGGCTTTCCTAAATCAATTATTTGCATTTCAGAAGAGCTAGGAACTCTAAAGCTGGAGTTGTCAAGTTCTAAAGTATATTTTTTAATGTATAGAATTTATTTGAAAATATCCTATAGTATATTTTTTTAATGTAATGGAGGTGGTGCAGGCAGCCAGGGGTCAGGGCAAGGAAATGTGAGGAATTTCTACACCAAAAGAATCCAAGATGGAAAATTGTCAAAAGTTAGAGCGGTTTCTGGAACAGAACAATAAAGATACCCTTAGGTTACCTAAGGTGATAATTAAAAGTCAGAACTTTGAAAGCATTCCACTGCTTAGTGCACCAGTTAACAAAAAGCAACTGTTTCCTATTTCTAAAACAATTAAGCCCAGATTAACCCAGATCTCTTATGTAACTGATACCTTTGTCGAATAGCTTTCTTCACTTTGAGAGTGCTGTTTGAATGTGGAAAAATCCCAAAGCAAACCCAAGAATGTTAACTCTTTAAGGAATATATTTCTGGGTTAAACATTGTTTGGGAAAACTGAAAGACCAGTCTGATCAATAAATGGTATGTTTCACAGTGCTACCCATTCCTAGAAAGTCTGGAACATGGTAGGTATTCAATAAACAACTTCTCAAAGAATGAATTTAAGGCATATCAAAAAGTTCCTCAAAGCAAAACATCTCAGCCACCTTACGATGGTGCTGACACTTGGCCTGGATCCTTAAGTCTTGTTTCTTTAAGTGCTCTTGGTTGAGTACCATAGAGGAGAAAGTTGCTTACACTTTATCAGATAGGGGGCCTGGGTTCCATCCCTGGTCTGGGAACTGGACCCCACATGAAGCAACTACGAGTTCACAGGATGCAACTAGAGATCTCACACGCCACAACGAAAACTGATGATTCCAGGAGCCACAGCTAAGACCCACTGCAGCCAAATAAATAACAATATTTTCTAAAAATATTGATTCAAGCATTGCTCATAGGAATGAACAACAGGATGGTAAAAAGAGAGAAAGAAATGAGATTGTGAAACCAGAAAAAAGAACTGGGGAAGGGGGCAGAAGACTGACCGAAACTGAGTGCAGAAAGTGAATATGTTCTGCTTATGGAAGATCAGCTGCAGCCCAGCCAATGCTGATGTTTCGTTTTATGAAGAAGGAAGACCCCATCTATCGAGAACCCTGTTATTTATTTAGGACAGTACTGGGCAGGCACTTTCACACATATTAGTTAGCTTTCAACAACCCTAAGAGAATTATTAGCATTCCTATTTCACAGTCAAGGAAATTAAATGTCATAGAAAGTCACAGAGCTGAATAAATGATGGAACTGAAATTCAAACCCAAGTCTCTCTTGGTCCAAACCACACCCTTTGGTCACACTGCCAAGCTGGCTAACATACTTGGCAACAGAGCCTATTTGGCAATGTGGTAGGAAGCTGGCAATACTGGTGAATAAATCTGGCCCTTGGGAAAACCCTTCAGTTGTTACATTTTATTGTTGAACCATGGTGACAAGCATCCACAATTTGTGTGACTGATGAGCACTTTTGGAAACTAGCCTGATTCTGCTTTATCCTACTTTGCTACAAAATAAGTTGCTTTTTGGAGTCAGCCCAAAGTATCAAAGAACAACAGATCTTGGACCTGTGAGTCCTGGGACATCTCTCCATCTACATGATTTTAAACCTTATAATAGAAAGCCAGTCTTGTAATCTTAGAAAACTCTCAAATAGTTAACTTTCAGATGTAAGGAAGGAAAATATAGAAGTACCAAGGGACTAGACTCGGATTCACATTCTGGAGAACTTCAAATTCATTTAGTAAAAGATACTTTAAGCAGCATTAAAAATTCTCAACAGTGTTCAGTCATACATGGAAGACTTGTTTGTGGGCACTCCATCTATGATAAGAATAAATTACAAAAAGGCAAATAGGATTTCCCTGGTGGTCCAGTGGATAAGAATCCACCTGCCAATGCAGGGGACACAAGTTTGATCCCTGGTCCAGGAAGATTCCACATGCCTTGGAGCAACTAAGCTCACGAGCCACAACTACTGAGACCTAGTACTGAAACTACTAAAACCTGTGTGTCTTGAGCCCGTGCTCCACAACAAGAGAAGCCCACCACCATGAGAAGCCCGAGCACCATAAACTAGCGAGGAGCCTCCCACCCCAACTAGGCAAGCCCACGCATGGCAATGAAGATCCAGCTCAACCAGAAACTATTAAAAAATAAAAAGGCAAATAATTCTTATGTATTACATTTTTTTCATCTCCCATTCCAGCATTTTGCAAATGTTTGTCATATACTAGCTCCTTGAGTCACTCATGGGTATTTGGGAAATAATAAATGCCAGAAGCCACACACACTACTGTGTAGTACACATGCGTAAGAGATTCATCAGAAACACGAGCCCTTTAGGTCTCTGAGCAACCCTGCTGTGAACAAAGGCCAACTTATTTAGCCTTGAAACTATTTACAGAGATATCTAGTAACATTGTTGAATTTTTGTTTCAATGAAAATACTTTCGGAAATGCAGCGACTTTTTATATTATTTCTGTTATTGTAACATGTTTATTTTACAAGTTTAGAAAGTATAAATATTAAAGGGAACAACAAAATGACCCCACAATTCCATCACTATTAACAATTTGGTGACAATCGTTCATTCCTTTTGTGAATACTCAAAAACATACTTTCATGCTATTTTTTTTTGCTATTTTTTTTTAAAGGTGACAACAGTAAGTGCTAAGTGAGTTCTTTAAAACTTAAAAAGGAGTTCCATCCTATCAGATGGGCTAACATTAAAATATCAACTGTCGGTGGGGATATGGAACAACAGAAAGTCTCATATATTGTGAGTAGTGTATAGCTTAGCAAAACTGCTTTGAAAAAGTTGACTACCAAACTGTATCTGCCAGAACAAAACATTTATATGGAATATGACCTGAAAATTCTACTCCTAGTTATATACAGATAGAAATGCGTGCACACACAAGAATGTACAAAGCAACACTATCTGTAGTAGCCCCGAGCCAGATACAATCAATGGTACACTGGACCTATCATATGTGCGCACAATGGAAAACTGTCCAGCAATAATAATGATCACCGCTTCACCAAACAGGAATGTGTCACAAAAGTATGTTAAGCTAAAGAAGCCAAACAAAGTATACATACTGCACAACTCCCTTCATATAAAAAGTAGAAGCAGGCTACACGAACCTGTGATGTTAGAAGTCAGGATGTGGTTGCCTGTAGGAGGATTCTGGGTGCTGGTTATTTCATGATTATGTTCATTTTGAAAGTTCATCTCACTGTGCATATTTTAATTTTATACTTTACTAAATAAACTTTAATTAAGAACTTTACTTTGGGGAATTCCCTGGCAGCCCAGTGCTTAGGACTTGGCACCTTCACGGCCAAGGGCCTAGTTGAATTCCTGGTTGAGGAACTAATATCCTGCAAGCTGTACCACAAAAAAAAATGACTAAAACATACAAATACTGTATCACCAACACTTGACAGAAATAAGGATGAGAGCGTATGGGAAAGACAGGCTCACTGATGCCTCTGGTTTGATCACTGATTTTGAAGATTCGTATCCTGAACATGAGTACCCTTGCCAATTTATTTCATGTCTTCCTTTATTATGTGTGCCCCCAAAATGATGTAAGGTTGAACAGTTCTTTCAGTAAGCACAAAGGAAATTTCTGTGATTAAAAAAAATGCTGCCACATCTGATAATGAAAATCGATAATGAAAGCTTTTAATTACCATATTCACTCCTTAAACTCCCTCAATTTTCAAGAAATATAGAATTGTCCTAATAAACAATAATTTTAACTATTATTGGCTTACTATCTATTAGGCACTGGACTAACATTTTACTTTCACTACTTTAATTCTTACAGGAACAGTATGAATTAGTAATTTTCCAAATTATAAAGGTAATAGCTTTTGGATATAAAAATCCAGTAAAAAGTGTGTCCAATAAGAAATACAGACACTCCTTAACATGTCTTTCCCCCACAGATATCAGTGATTAATACATTAGTATTTGTCCTTCCAGATCTTTCATATGTATGTGGAAACACACATGTGCACGTTAGAGGCAGTGATTAAGAGACCGCAGTATGAATAAATACATCCCTTTGAATGGCTTTACTTACTTGGTGACCCCTGGAAATCCTTCTATGTCTGTCTGTGCATAGACATCTTGGTTTTTTTTAATAGCTGCAGAGATTCTTGAACCATTCACTGTAAGCAGGCACTCAACCAGGAGCACTACAGACTTTTTGGACTGAGTGTTTAATTTTTTGACTGCATCACAAAGCATATGGAATCTTAGTTCCCTGAAAGTTGCTCAGTCATGTCTGACTGTTTGCGACCACATGGATTATATACAGTCCATGAAATTCTCTAGGCCAGAATACTAGAGTGGGTAGCCATGTCCTTCTCCAGGGGATCTTCCCAACCCAGGGATCGAACCCAGGTCTCCTGCATTGCAGGCAGATTTTTTACCAGCTGAGCCACCTGTGAAGCCCCTTAGCGTTCCCTGAACAGGGGTCAGACCTGAACCCCCTGCATTGGAAGCATGGAGTCCCAAACCCTGGAGTGGAGACCCGTCCTGCCCCCCATCTTCTGGGCCAGTCCACACTGTCTGGGGGTGTTTCTTCCAGGGTCACCCTCACTTCCCCAGATGACCGCATGCCCTGGAGCTTCTCTCACCTTTTGAGCTGGACTGCATTCTATCTACAGAATGTGTCCGTCTCTAAAGAAACCCACCTGTCTTCCCTATCACTTTTGTTTTTCACTGAATTCTTTCTGGGGTGAGACACAAGGCACCTGAGCTGCATTAAGACCTGAGGCCAGGTGTGTGATTTTAGTTAAAAAGATAAAGGGGTTCAAGTCCCGTCTGAGCCGTGCAGTTTCAGCTCCACCCTAGAAACGGCCTCCTGATGCTGGCTTCACAATGAGCTTCCTCCCCTGCACTGCTTGACTTTGGGTGTGACTCCCCATACTCTAGAGTGGGCAGAGGGGCCCGGAGTAGGGATGGCAGGGGGGTAGAAAGGCATGGGTTTCAAGTCTTTCTATAGCCGAGCCGGACCCCACGGGGTCTTCCCGGGGACAGATCCCTCCCCTCTATCCTTAGCTCCTCCCTGAAGACCCTGGATCACAGTAACGGTATCTGATGCCCATTCCTGAGTTGTTTTACAGATGCTCAAGCCCCCACCAGGTGGAAAACGTTTAATTACTTGATGACCACAAGCACACAGGCCCCAGGCCCCCTACAGCCTGAGGACTGATGATGTTAACCCCTGTGACACTGCCTCAGCAGTCAGTCAGCGGTTGGCTGTGATCATACCCTGTGACCCCCTTCCCTCACCTGGTCTTGAAACCCGCATCCTTTTTCTAACTTTTTGTTTTATATTGGAGTATAGCCTATTAACCACCTCCCCCACCCCCCACCACCAGTTCAGACGGTAAAGAACCCACCTGCAGTGGGAGAGATGTGGGTTTGTTCTCGGAGTTGGGAAGACCCCCTGGAGGAGGGCATAGCACCCCACTCCAGTGTTCTTGCCTGGAGAATCCCAGGGACAGAGGAGCCTGACGGGCTGCAGTCCCTGGGGTCACAGAGCCGAACACGACTGAGCGACTCAGCGCAGCCCAGCCTATTCAGTGTTGTAATAGTTTCAGGTGCACAGCAAAGGAATTCAGCCATACATGCACACGTGTCCATTCTTCCCCAAACTTCTCTCCCATACGGGCTGCCATCCATTTTATTAAGTAACTGAAATACTGCAAGATTAAGAATCAAGGTCATAGAGCTGGTAAGTAAAATCCCTTCCCAGAAACCTGTGGTAGAGTTTGGGCTTTTTGAACACCAGCTGTCCCAGATTACTTATATGGCCAGAAAAACACTACACTTTGCTTCACCAATAAATAAAAATAAGTCGAAAAAACAAAGACCTGTCCCATGTGTTGTGGAATGTTTACCAGCAACTGGCACCCGTTGGAAGCCAGTAACAAACCACCTCTCCCCCACCCACCCACTCACCCCCATCATGACAAACAAAACATCTCCAGACGTATTGTCCGCTCAGAGACAAAACTCGTTCCCTCCCACCACCAGTGAAAACCACTGGTGTAGGATACTCACGTTGTTATTTTCAACGATGTGAAAGGGATTTGCCAAACAACTTGGTGTGATTTATTATAAACTACTTTTTACAGGATGGGAAAACCAAGGCCAGGAAGGTTGGTTGCCTGAAGTCCCACTGCTCTAAGTAGTAAAGGGGAGATAGGAACCCAGTCTATTCCTGTCACCAGAGTTTGTGATTTTCATCTTTGGCTCTACTATAATTTGACTATCCAGAGGGTGCTTTAGAAGCCACTCTAAAGGAGACGTCTGAACAGTATCACTCACTAGCTGTTGAGAGTAAAATAAATATAAAAGCTGTCTTAGCTTTCACAAACATCTTTGTTTTTTCAGACAGAACCAGGAGTTAACATTTTTTCAGCTTTCTCAAAGGTGCCCGTAGCAGAACAAGTCATCTGCAATAAACACTTAAACAGGAAACCTCATGAATTTTCCTAAGAGACAGCTGAGGTAGTATCACCACAGTTAACACATCGACGATGACCAAGTGCCCTGAAAGCTAAGCAAGTTTATGCTGCAGCAGGTCCAAGGTCAGGGGCCCAGACCTGTCCTCCTGGCAGTGAGTGCCTACTGCACACAGCGGCGAACCCGTAGTCCCCAGAGCGGGGCCACCGTCTCAGAACCCTGAGCAACGGAAAGCAAGGCGGGTCAAGCAACAGAGGGAGAGGGAGACAAATTCAGGATTGATCTGTTAATTAACAGCTGTTAATGTTGACGGAGTATTGCAATCAGCTGTTCTCTCCTTCCATTCCACAAATACGTAGCCGCTCCTAGGGATCAGATGGGGCACCAGGTGATACAGACAGAGGAGTAAAGCAGAAGCACGAAGCAAGCCTCGAGTGAAGCATGTGGAAGACATCCAGTAACTAGTTGCTTACATAACCGATCAGTGGCGGATGTAGCAAGGTAGGGGGATGGGGGAGGCGCCCCTGAAAACATGTTGACTCTTCTCAATATTGTAAAACAACCTAAATGGGGGAAGAACTTGAGCAAGAATCGATACTCGCATCACTCAATCACTTAGCTGTACACCCGAAACAATACCACTCATCAACTATACGCCAATACAAAACAAAAAAGTTTAAAAAACAGGCAGAGCTCTGAGAACGGAGTATGAATGAACACTCAAGACTGGCCAGGGCCCGAGTGGACCCATCCTGATGCTGGCTCATGGGGTAGCTGAGGAAATGAGAGAAGGTAGACAGCACCAGGATTAGACGAAGCAGGCCATGTGGGGTCATATCATGGATTTTAGACTCTGCTCCGATAAAGTCCAAGGTGGGGGGCATCAATGGAGGTTTTGTGAGCAGTGGAGTCTCATGATTGCATTTGGAGTTGCTGAAGTCTTTTTGTTCAAATATTATTACAGACATCTTACTCTTACAGAAAAGGAAATCAGAGCCCAAATCTAATCTCTAAGATTAGGCTACTCTGCCTCCTATAACATATTCTCTCCCCACCTAGAAAAACAAGATAAAAAGAGGAAAACAACAGCCCTGACCCGCTTTAACAAGTAATGGCTCCTTCACAGCACCGACCTTAAAGTTTCCCCCTTACTGGGGATTTTCGGACCTCTGGCCAAACAATGAGCCAAGTCCTCGAAAGCTTAACAGGCAATATGCTGCTATTGATTCTCTGCTTCTGTTTTCTTTACTTTTCATACCTGTAAAATGGAAATATTCCTTCTGATGAATTACCTGATGAAAGAATAATATGATGAACAAATACTGATTGCTATTAGAGTTCTAAGAACAAAAACTTCTCAGTGAGTCTAAGTCCAGGCAAGCACCAGGTATGAGATGTCATTTTAAAATCTGCCCTCCTAAACACACCATCTGGAAAGTCACTGCTTTCTTATTTTACTGGTGCTGAAGTAGTCTCCACAGCATCTAAGCTGACCCTTTCCAGAGGGTCAAAATTCAAATTCTTAAAAAACTAAATACAAAGCTACCATCTGACCCAGCAATCCCACTCCTGGGCATATATCTGTGCTAAGTCACTTCAGTTGTGTCTGACTCTTTGTGACCCCCAAGGACTGTAGCCCGGCAGACTCCTCTGTCCATGGGATTTTCCAGGCAAGACCACTAGAGTGGGCTGCCAACTCCTCCTCCAGGGGATCTTTCCAGGAATTGAACCTACATTTCACATCTCCTGCATTGGCAGCCAGGTTCTTTACCACTAGCACCACCTGGGAAGCCTGGGCATATATCAGGACAAAATTATAAATCAAAAAAGACACATGTACCCTAATGTTCATTGCGACATTATTTGCAATAGCCAAGACATGGAAGCAACTTAGATGTCAGATTGTCACCTGACAACCACAGGATGACTGCCTCACCTGAAAATACAGAGGAGATAAACTTGAAACGTTTTGCCCATTACCCTGGTCACGTATTTCTTGCTCTTTAATTAAGCTATCTCTCATCTTCACTTGGTCATGTTACATCTTGTTTGTTCAATGAGCTGCAGGAACTAACCGTGAAGAATGTTTTTCACAGCTGTTTTTAATTCCCTGGCCTCAATTTTACAGGTTTTGTTGGTTAAATCATTTGTTTCAAAGTGTAATTTCTCGAGGTGCCTGTTTTTTTCATCTGTAAAATGTAAAGAATTTGGATTTGATACTCCTATTTCTATCATTTCCTTTAGTCTTCCCATTATTCAAATGTAAGAGTAATTTGAGAAATAGGTCCAGTGAGTTGCATTTACCCTTTCATGGTTTTACAGAACCTTTTTCTTCTGTAACTTGATACTAAATGTTGCATACTTTGCCCACACTGTTGGTTTTTGAAAAAATGAATACAACCAGGCTTCTTTCAGCAGCACTGAAAGACAGCATCCATTGTTTGCCAGTAGGACTCAAAAACCAAATATTCTAGTTAAACAGGAGAGAGACATGTGACTAGCTCCATTTTGTGCTTGGTTTTGGTAATGTCAAAGATGAGTTTTGCCAGCAAATGCTGGAGAGGGCATGTGTGGACAAAAGGGAACCCTCCTACACTGTTGGTGGGACTGTAAATTGGTACAATCACTATGGAGAACAGTACAGAGATTTGTTTAAAAAAAAAAACTAAATAAAGGGCCACTGTATGACTCCACTCCTGGGCATGTATCTGGACAAAACTCTGCACCTTATTGTTCACTGCAGCACTATTTACAAGAGCCAAGACAAGGAAGCAACCGGAATGACCATCCACAGAGAAATGGACACAGAAGATGTGATACACACACACACCCATCATGGATCACAGCCTTGTCGTGCTGAAGGGACTTGCATAACTCAATGAAGCTATGAACCATACCAGGCAGGGCTACCCAAGATGGATGTGTCGTACCGGAGAATTCTGACAAGACATGGTGCACTGGTGGAAGGAATGGCAAACCACTCCAGTATTCTTGCTCCAAGAACCCCAGGAACAGTATGATAAGGCAAAGAAATGACTCTGGAAGATAAGTCCCCCCCCCCCCCAGATCGGAAGGTATCCAATATGCAGAGGGCACTTACTAACAGCTCCAGAAAGAATGAAGCAGCTGGGCTGAAGCAGAAATGATGACCAGTTGTGGATGTGTCTGGTGGTGAAAGTAAAGTCAAATTCAGCAAAGAACAATATTGCATAGGAACCTGGAATGTTAGGTCCATGAACCAAGGTAAATTGGACATAATCAAGCAGGAGGAGATCATGAAGACCCGAGAAGACTTCCTAAAACTAACACCAAAAAAAGATGTTCTGTTCATGATTGGAGATTGCAATGCTAAATGAGGAAGTCAAGAGATACCTGGAGTAGCAGCCAAGCTTGGCCTTGTAGAACAAAATGAAGCAGAGCAAAGGCTAACTGAATTCTGTCAAGAGAATGCATTGGTTCTAGTAAATACCCTTTTCCAACAACACAAGAGACAACTTTATGCATGGACATCACCAAATGGCCAATACTGAAATCATATTGATTACACTCTTTGTAGCCAAAGATGGAGAAGCTCTATACAGTCAGCAAAAAAAAAAAAAAAAAAGACCTGGAGCTGACTGTGGTTCACATTATCAGCTTCTCACAGCAAAATTCAGGCTTAAACTATAGAAAGCAGGGAAAACCACTAGGCCAGCCATGACTTAAATCAAATCCCCTATGAATATGAAGAAGAAGTAACAGATAGATTCAAGGGATTAGAACTTGTAAACAGTGTGCCTGAAGAACTATGGACAGAGGTCCATAATATTGTACAGGAGGCAGCAAACAAAACCATCTCAAAGGGAAAAAAAAGCAAGAAGGCAAAGTGGGTTATCTGAGGAGGCCTTACAAACAGCTGAAGAAAGAAGAGAAGCAAAAAGCAAGGGAGAGAGAGAAAGGTATATCCAACCAAATGCGGATTTCCAAATAATGGCCTGGAGAGATGAGAAGGCCTTATAAAATGAACAGTGTATAAGACTAGAAGAAAACAACAGAAGGGGAAAGACTAGAGATCTCTTCAGGAAAACTGGAGATATCAAGGGAACATTTTGCCCAAAGATGAGCACAATAAAGGACATAAATAGGAGAGACCTAGTAGATGCTGAAGAGATCAAGGAGAGCTGGAAAGAACTGTACAAAAAAGATCCAAATGAACCCGATGACTACAATGGTGTGCTCAGCTAACCAGAGCCAGACATTCTGGAGAGCAAAGTCAAATGGGTCTTAGGAAGCACTGCTGTTAATAAAGCTAGTGGATGCTGTGGAATTTCAGGAGAACTATTCATAGCCCTAAAGGATGATGCCATCAAGATGTTGCATTGACTATGTCAGCAAATCTGGAAGAGCCAGCAGTGGCCACAGGACTGGAAAGGGTCAATCTCCATCCCGATTCCCAAGAAGGGTAGTACTAAAGAATGTGCTAACCATTGGACAACTGAACTCACCTTTCATGCTAGGAAGGTCATGTTTAAAACCTTGCATGCTAGGCTTCAGCATTATATGAACCAAGAACTTCAGATGGACAAGCTGGGTTTAGAAAAGGAAGAGGAACTAGAGATCAAATTGCCAGCATTCACTGGATCATAGAGAAAGCTAGGGAATTCCAGAAAAACATCTACCTCTGCTTCATCAACTACCTCAAAGCCTTTGATTGTGTGGATCATAATAAACTGTGGAAAGCTCTTAAAGAGATGGGAATACCAGACCATCTTACCTGTCTCCTCAAAAACTTGAATGTGGGTCAACAAGCAGCAGTTAGAACCCTGCATGGAACAAATGATTGGTTCAAGATTGGGAAAGAAGTACGACAGGGCTGTCTGCTGTCGCCCTGTTTGTTTAATCTATACACTGAGCACATCATGAGAAATGCTGGGCTTGGTGAGTTACAAGCAGGAGAAACATCAACAACCTCAGATAAGCAGTTGATACCACTTGAAAAGTGAAGAGGAACTTCATTTCTTGATGAGGGTGAAGGAGGAGAGCGAAAGAGCCAGCTTAAAACTAAATATTAAAACAAAAAACTAAAATCATGCTATCCAACCCCATCACTTCATGGCAAATAGAGGGGGGAAGGTGGAAGTAGTGACAGATTTTCTCTTCTTGTCTCTAAAGTCAATGCATATGGTGACTGCAGCCATGAAATCAGAAGACGTTTGCTTCTTGGCAGGAAAGCTATGACAAATTTAGATAGTGAATTGAAAAGCAAAGGTACAACAAACCATGCCAACATGCTGGATGGCATCACCGATGCAATGGACATGAACTTGGGCAAACTCCGGGAGATGGTGAGGGACAGGGAGGCCTGGTGTGCTGCAGTCCATGGGGTCATAAAGAGTGGGATACGACTGAGCAACTGAACAACAAACAGGAGATAGCAAGAGACAAACATGTATAGCCTTGCCCTTGAAGAAATCATAAACCGGGGGAGAACAATCTGTAACACTAATCATAATGTTAATTATATGTTTATTAATAAAAGAAAATATACAAGTTTTCTTGTACCATCCATTGGAGCAATGCATTAGGCATTTGGAATTATGGAAGAAAACAGTAGTACAAGGAAAATGAGACTGAGTAGTTATTTCCAAGGTGACTTGATGCTGCTCAGAAATAAGCTAGATGATACAGGAAATGAAGGCAGCAGGGAGAGGTAGGGCAACGGGAGGCCTGACACAGAGCTCTCTGTGGCCCTTTTGACCACGTGAAGACTCAGTAACCCCGAAGAGGGTTGGCTAGATGCTAGGTCTGGCAGTCCCATCACGCTGGACTTACTAGCTTACAGAGTTAAGACACCAAGCTCGTCTGTTTTTAAGAAAATGCCGTTCTCTGGCATTTTGTTACAGCTGCTCAGACACACTTAAGATGTTACTTTTCCAGAAAGTTGGTTTTGTCAGGACAGACATATTTCAGAGATAAGAAAGGAACGAATTGGAGGGAAAGAAGATGGAAAAAAATGTTGGTGGAACACTCCAGGTAAGTTGCCTGATTCAAAGCTGGCCTGCAGGGCTTCCCTGGGGGCTCAGTGGTAGAGAACCTGCCTGCCAACACAGGAGACACGGGTTCAATCCTTGATCCAGGAGGATCCCACATGCGGAACAACTAAGCCCGCGTGCGCACCACAGCTGCTGAGCCTGTGCTCTGGAGCCCGTGAGCCGCAACTTGGATTCCACGCGCCCTAGAGCCCATGCTTCACAAGACAGGCCACCGCAATGAGGAGCCCGCGCACCAACAAGAGCCCAGAACGGCCAAAATAAGGAAGGAAAATTTAAAGGCAACGACAGTAACAAAGCTGGCCTGCAGCCAGCTTGGAGTGTAGTTCAGATCGATGGAGTGCATGGGTCCACTCTCTTGAAGCAAGGCCCTCAACTTTTTCCAGGAATTCAGTCCCCAGCATTCCTTGAAATCAGACACAAATCTGAAGGTTATAGGTAAAGCATATGCATAAATGGAATAGAAATGTATATAGCCCTACTTTAGAGAACACAGTCATTTTACATTTGAGTTATGTATGTACTATACTATGCATTTTATAAAGTGATATAGCTCTTAAGTCCATTTTTTAAGTGATAAAATTGAGGTTCAGTTCTACAAATATTCACTATCACTCAAGTAACACACACAGAGCTAAGATTCTAATATGAGCATGTCCAACTCCCAGGCCACATTGTCTTTACTCCTTACCTTCCTAAACTCAAAACTGTATGCTTCTTCATCTAATAGCTCCCCAAGGCCCCTTTCTCCAGTCTTGAATACCCTATCCTTATCATTATACAGTATTGATTATGAACATTTATGATACTTAATCCAAGGGGGAAAGAGTTCAATGAAAGACAGTATATTACTGGGTGAATTTAAATGTCACTTTCAAAACGAACTATTTTCGCTGTCACTAGCAGTACATTTTATAATATTATGACCAACCATGACAATGTCTACTCTAGGCAAAATTATGAAATAGCATAACTATCTTTCAAGACACTGGCCACATAAATTCTTATCTCATCACATCTGAAAGTCATTCAGGATTAAGTACTTCAAAATCGACAAAAGACTTTGCTTTCTTAGGATTTAAAACTTCTTCCTGATTTCTTGGAAATCTGTGTGTTCACAGGGATTCATGAAGCTTTCAGAAACTTCTGCCTGATTTCTTGGATTATTCTGTATGTTCACAGGGATCATGAAGCTTTCAGACAGGAAACATCTTCCAAGACTACTTGACATGGAATACTTTTTCTCTACATAGAATCTCAAGCAATCTGTTTTAGGAAATGCTAGCTCACAGAAGACTAGCCAACTTTTCCCTGCAATAGCTGGATTTTCCTCTATGTGTCCCTAATGAGTAAGAACTACAATGAATGATCCAAAAATGAAATTAACAATTCCATTTACAATAGCATCAAAAATATTTTGGAATAAATTTAACCAAAGAAGTACCAACTATACTCTGAAAACCATAAGACATTGTTGAAAGAAATCAAATAAGGTCTAAATAAACGCAAAGTCATCTCATATTCAAGGATTAGAAGACAATAGGTTAAAATGACAATAATCCACAAATTGATCTACAGATTTAATGCAATCCTTAGCAGAATCCCAGCCGGCTTCTTTGTAGAAACTGACAAGCTAATCCTAAAATTCATACAAAACTCAAAGGACTTAAAACAGCTAAAATGATCTTGAAATGGAAGAAAAAAGTTGGAAGACCCCCAAATTCCCAATTACAAAAGTAATAGTCGTGAAGACAATGTGGAACTGGCATCGGATAAACATAGTGGTCAGAGGAATACAGTTGAAAATCTGGAAGTAAGTCCTGTATCTACAGTAAGTTGATTTTCAACAAGGGTACCAAGATCATTTAATAGGGAAAGAGTAGCCTTGTCAACAAATGGTGCTCAAACACTGGAGGTGGACCCTTACTTGACGCCATGTACAAAAATTAAACAGTGGATCAAAGAGCCACATGCAGAGCCAAAACTATAAACATAAGGGTAGATATTTGTGGCCTTGAGTTTGGGATGAATTCTGAAACACCAAAAGCTTGAGCATTAACAAAAAAAGACAAATTAGACTTCATCAAAATTAACAACTCTTGTGCAACAAAACACTATCGAGACAGTGAAAAGGCAAGCCACAGAAGAGGAAAAAACATTTGCAAGTCAGATCTGATAAGGGACTTGTTGCCAGAATAAAGAACTTTGATAATTCCAATAGAAAAAGGTAAGCCGATTTTAAGAAGGGCAAAAAAAAATCTGGATTGACATTTTTCTGAAGAATATAGACAAACGGCCAATAGCACATGAAAAGATACTCATTATCAGTCATTAGGGAAAGGCAAACCAAAACCACAGTATCACTTCACATCCAGGAAGACGACCGTAAAAGTATTAGAAGTGCTGGCAGAATACTGAGAAATCAGAATCCTCATACTCAGTTATAGGAACATAAAATAGTGCAGTCATTTTTTTTTTTGGAAAACCATATGACAGTGTCTCAATATTTAAATAGAATTATCATTTGACTTCTCAATTCCACTCCTAATCATATACCCAAGAGAACTGAAAACGTACATCCACACAAAACTTGCATATGAATGTTCACAGCAGCATCGTTTATAATATCCAAAAAGTGGAAACTGTCCATCAGTTGATAAATGAATAATCAAAATATATCTAGACAATGGAATTTGACAATGAAAGAAATGAACTAATAATACATGCCACAACATGGAGAAATTTTTAAAATATTATGCTGAGTGAAAAGAAGCCAATCACAAAAGTTCACATATCCTGTGATTTCCTTTAAATGAAATATCCAGAAAAGGATACCATGATAGAAAGTTGATTAGTGATTAGCTGGGGAGAGAGATGGAAGGGCATGTGGGTGATAACTAATGGAGCATCACGTTTCCTTCTGTAGTTCCCAATGAAGATGAAAATGTTCCAAAATTGGTTGTGGTAGATGTTGCAAACTCTGTCACTTTTGATGTACTGAAATGAGTTTCATGATACTTGACTGTGTGTGTCCTTAGTTGCTCAGTCATGTCTGACTCTTTACAATCCCATGGACTATAGTCTGCCAGTCTCTTCTGTTTGTGGGATTCTCCAGGCAAGAATACTGGAGTGGGTTGCCCTGACCTCCTCCAAGGGATCTTCCTAACCCAAGGATTGAATCCAGGTGTCCGCATTGCAGGTGGATTCTTTACTGTCTGAGCCACCAAGGAAGCCTTATGGTATGTGACTATATCTCAATAAAGCTTTCCCCCCCAAATAATCTATAGCACAAATACTCAAGATGTGGTTAGTGGAACTGTGCTTTCCATGAACTGCCTCTGTTAGTCCATGAAGAGTTGAGCTTACACCAAGATATGAGATTGTAGCAGGACTTTCCTCGTAAGGAAAGTATGCACTGATTACCCAGCCATGAGCTCATCTCATGAACGGGCTCCTTTGAGTAGCTCTGATCTACAGACCCTCACACGTGACAAAGAATAATGATTTCCAGTATCTTGGGTGGCTACATCCCCTGAGACTTAAGTGAAGAGGGGTAGGGTTCTGTGAGCTGGGCTACCCCAAAGTTTCTGAACTGGGAGGAGGATCATGGGGGCTATGGAGAAGGGAAGACACCCTTGAGGGAGGGGCCAGAGTGGGAGCAGGGATGGGGTATGGAAGGATCAGCAGAAAGGGAGAAATGGGAACAGAAATGGAAAGATACTGTGAGAAGGAAAGCTAAACAAGAAACCCTGAGCTAAGATAGCAGCAGTTAACACTTCATCCAGGTTTAGCACCTTTAAGAAGCACAGGGAGATCTTAAAGATGCTGGCGTCAACCTGCAACCCCTGTGTCCTGCTTGGGACACAGAAGGACTGAGATCAGAGTCAGGAATCTATACCACAAGGACCCCCAAAGATTTCCAGCCATGTTGAAACAGTGAACCAGAGGAAGAAGCCGAAAATAAATGCATGTGGCAGCATAGGAATAATTTCTGGGAATTTTGTGGCATCTGTAGTCGTCACAAGAGGACCTTCAAAAAGCCAAGTCTTTTTTCCCCTTACAAGAGAAAGCTGGGTTTAAACATTTTGCAATATCAGCTTTTCAGTTATTCTTCCTCTAATTAAAAATCAGGGTTTTAAACAAATTTGTAATTCAAACATTAAAAATAGAAGGTAGCAATAAAAGGTGTTAGGATGTAATAATAAAATTCAGTAAAAGCTATAGCTTAAATGATTTTCAGCTCCTCTCACTTTCAAGTTTTAGAGGTGTACTTCATCAATAATGTGTTACAATTAAAACCATTTCAATTAAGCTAAAATTGGCTTAGAGTGAAGGGGAAAAAAGCTACCAGTTAGGGCTCAAGTGTAAAAGGAGCTACAAACATAGGGAGCCTAGACCTTAAATAATCAGCCAATCTACAA
This sequence comes from Antilocapra americana, assembly GCA_007570785.1. Classification (NCBI taxonomy): domain Eukaryota; kingdom Metazoa; phylum Chordata; class Mammalia; order Artiodactyla; family Antilocapridae; genus Antilocapra; species Antilocapra americana. Next base: position 1,982,543 of record ML660776.1, on the reverse strand, counting down.
GTACTGATTGAATACCAACCACATAAGCATCATTGAACAGCACTATGGAAAAGAAAACAAATGTAAAACACTGCCCTTGGCTACAAGGATACAATAAATATGGAGACAAGGTATTTAATAATAAATGAGAATCCTTTATTCATTCAACAAACATTTACTGAGTCCTATTGGGATAAAGATTGGCGAGTATGAGAGCATAGTTATTTTGTATATTGTTCTTTATGCTTTTTTGTATGCTTGAAAGAGTTTATGATACATGACTTTAAAGGAGTAATTAAATTCGTTCAGTTTTAGTTTGGTTGGTAACAACTGCTAATATTGGTTTCAGGTTTTGAAAAAGACCTAGCAATCAAGGCAGAGTTAGGATTAGTGCTAACTGGAAATCACACCTTCAAATTGATTCTAAAACCAGAAAAATCTGGTAACTGCTTTTTGTTTTGAATTAGTTGGACTTGGCTCAGATGGTAAAGAATCCACCTGCAACATGGGAGACCTGGGTTTGATCCCTGAGTTGGGAAGATCCCCTGGAGGAGGGCACGGCAACCCACCCCAGTGTTCTTGCCTGGAGAATCCCATGGACAGAGGAGCCTGGGGGCTACAGTCCACAGGGTCGCAGAGAGTCAGACATGACTGAGTGACTAAGCACGCACCTTTCCTTTCGAGGTGCCTTTAGTACAAGTTCTTATTTTTTTCATACTGGTACTTAATAAACCATACTGCCTGATATTGCATGCAAGACATCTACACACATGTGTATCTTAGTCTCTGATTAGAGCCGAGGGGAGGGGCCCTACTGAAGGCCTCTATTCCCATCACGCACTACCATGTCCTAAAGATTGTTAATAATGAATCCTTCAAATAAAAGATATCTTGATATAAAACGGTATAACTGAGAATGTAAATTTGTGCAGCCACTATGGACAACAGTATGGCGATCCCTCAGAAAACTTACTAAACGTAGAGTTGCCCTATGTTCCAGCGATCCCACTTCTGGGCATATAACTGGGAAAAAAAGTATCACTAGAAAAGACACATGCACCCCTCTATTCACAGCAACACTATTCACACCAGTTAAGACATGGCAACAACCTAAGTGTCCGTGGACAGAGGAATGGATAAAGATGTGGTACTATGTATATAATGAAATACTACTCAACCACAAAAAAGAACAAAATAATGCCATGTGCAGCAACACAGATGGACCTAGAGATGGTCATACTAAGTGGAGTCAGTCTGAGAAAGACAAATACCATATGATATCACTTTCATGTGAAATCTAAAATATCACACAAATGAACCAATCACAGACTTGTGATTGCTGGAGAGGTGGTGGGGGAGGGAAGGGCTGGAAGGTTAGTATTAGCAGATGCAAACTATTACAGAGAAAGGATCAACAGCAAGGTCCTATTGTGTAACACTGGGAACAATGTTCAATCTCCTGGGATAAATCATAACGGAAAATACAGAAAAGAACATATTTATGTGTATAACTAGGTCACTTTGCTGTACAGCAGAAGTTTAAAACATTGTAAATCAACTATATGTCAACAAAAAATAATTTAAAACACTATAATTGGACAGTGTAATTGTTAAGACTATGGCCTTGCCATATATTTCAGTGTTTTATCAAATACAGTTTCTAGGAATGTGGGTGATGCCCTATTCCAAAGAAAAATAACTGTGAAATAATGTAAAGAGATGACAACAGATTTTCCTGATAAAGAATGATTAGAGTCATGGATCATTTAAGTCCATGTGCTTGCAGGAGAAAAGTATTTCAATACTTGGGTTTTTTTGTTTGTTTTTATTGTTGGCCTCTCCAGGGCTTGCAGCATTTTAGCTCCCGAGCCAGAGATTGAAACCGGGCACTGTAGAGATAGCCCCGAGTCCCATCCCCTGGACGACCAGGGAATTCCCTCAGCATGTTGACCAGCCAAGCTTCCTGCTCCATGTAGGGCTGAATACGTGTGTTAGTCCTGTTCAGTCTCTCAGTCGCGTCCGACCCTTTGCGACCCCATGAACCGCAGCACGCCAGGCCTCTCTGTCCATCACCAACTCCCGGAGTCCACCCAAACCCATGTCCATCGCATCGGTGATGCCACCCAGCCATCTCATCCTCTGTCGTCCCCTTCTCCTCCTGCCCTCAATCTTTCCCAGCATCAGGGTATACGTGTTAACCCCAAAGTAAAATCTCGGCCCAGTCGACATTTAAAATCCGAAACAAGGATAACAGGAAAAAGAAGAGACGTCTAATTACGAAGAAAGAGGCTAAGAACTTTAACGCCCTTGGCTGAACTCGTGTTTGCTTAGAAGGCCCTGGCAGCTGCCCGCGGCTGGCATTTTCCCCTCCCGGTTTCGCGTGCCCGCCCCGCGGAGATGCACTTCCACCCCGGCGCCCAGGGCCCGGGCCGGGCGCACGCTCACCTCCGATCCTTGGTGCGCCGCGCTCACCCTTCAGGCGCCTCCTTCTCCAGCGTCTTCAGGCCGAAGCGCCTCGCCTCGGCCTGGCCTTCCAGCCGCCTCGGACTCCCTTGCCCTCCTTTCTGTCGGAGCCCACCGGGCGACCCCGGGGCCCCCGCGCCCTGACGCAGGACGGGCCCCTGGAAGCGGGCGAAGAGCATCCCCCGGCACCTTCCACGGGACGCCCGCCGCCTCGGCCTCACGCGGAGCTCCCGGGCCGCGGACCTCAGGCAGGAGGAGGCCGAATTCACAGTTTTTAGCCAGGTCCCCAGGTGATGCCCCTGCCCCGGATAATTGGCCGGCCAAACACGAAACACCGGGGCGGCGCCGAGACTCGCCGTCTCGAATGCACTCAACGTGGAACGATCCAGAAGAGACTAGCCTGTCCCCCGCTGCCCGGGCAAGGATGACACACAGATTGATGAAGTGTTCTGTATAAAATACATTTTTAGAAAAGAGAAGAAGCGTTTTTTTTCCAGTCGGCCTTGGCCACCCATGTCATCCTTCCCCAAAGTTGACCTTCTGTTTGGAAATCCATCCCTGACTTCCCCCCTCTCGCCAGCCCAAGAGCATCCCTTCCTCGACTTCGGTGGTGATGCGGGGTCGGGGGACCGAAGGCGCCGGAACGAAGTCCTCCTCCGCGCCCGGGCCAGGTCCGTCAGGGCCGGCTCACCTCTGGCCCTGCCCCCGTCCCCCCGCAGAGCGTGCGGCTTCCCCACGGGCCTCGTCTGTGCCCCCGGGTCTGCGTCCACCTCCCGGTCTGGCTCCCTCAGCAGACACCTTTCGTCCCCCATCTCACTGAAGAAGGCTTCTGTTCCCGCCTCGACTCGGTCCTTCACCACCGGCTTCTTCTCTGGTCTCAGGCTGCCTCAGCCCTCAGCTCGCTGCCCCGCTTCTCCCTTCAGGGCCCGAGGGAGCCCGCTCCGAGGGCCCAGCCTCACCCCCCAGCGCGGCCGGTCCTGCCTCCAGGGCTCCCTCCCCTCGCCCAGCAGGGCTGTTTTTCCCTCAGTCACTGCCCCTCCTAAGCCGCTGTCACGGTGCCTCAGGGGTCTGTTCGCTGTCACGGTGCCTCGGGGCTGGTCTCCCTGAGACGCAGGCCTGGCTTCGGCCTCCTCTCACTGCTGACACCCTGATGGCACCACAACCCACCCCCCCAAATGCCAGAGACTCCCCGACTGTCCCCTAGGCCTCCCCGTTGAACCCACCGTATCCAGGTGCTTCTGTTCGGCTCCTCTTTGATGGGGCCGAGACATCTCTGTTTCTGCAAGTCTCAGGCGCATTGCCTTTCTTCATTCAGTGATGGTTTATTGTGCGAGGGGGTGAGGGGAAAACTGGGGGATTGGGATTGACATATGCACAGTACTAAATATAACAGAGCTAAGTGATAAGGACTTACTGCATAGCACAGGGACCTCTACTCCATACCCTACAATGTTGTTGCTTAGTCACTCAGTCGGGTGTGACTCCTCTGGGACCCGTGGACTGTAGCCCTCCAGGCTCCTCTGTCTACAGGATTCTCCAGGCAAGAATACTGGGGTGGGATGCCATTTCCTTCTCCAGGGGATCTTCCCAACCCAGGGATCAAACCCGCATCTCCTGCGATGTCAGGTGTATTCTTAGAAGGAGCCACCAGGGGCGCCTACACAGTAATAACCTATACGGAAAAAGAATCTAGAAAAGAGCAGATATATGTATATGTATAACTGATTCATGTTTCTATACAGCTGAAACACAATATTATAAAGAAACTATACTCCAATAAAAATTAAGAAATAAAAAGAAAAAAAAATGGTTTATTGAGCATCTACCAAGGGCCAGTTCTAGATGCTGATGATACCATAATGATTAGGTATCCCCTCTGCCCTGCATCTGATGTTCACCTGAGGAGGACAGATGGATAAACAGTCAGACCTGAGGTGGTGGCTGGGGCGTGAGAGGGCTTCCCTGCAGGTGCTAGTGGTAAAGACCCTGCCTGCCAATGCCTGAGACATGAGAGATGCAGGTTCAATCCCTGGGCCAGGAAGATCCCTGGAGGAGGGCATAGCACCCTCCTCCAGTCTTCTTGCCTGGAGAATCCCATGGACAGAGGAGCCTGGTAGGCTGCAGTCCATAGGGTCTCACAGAGTCAGACACGACTGAAGCGACTTCACAGGCATGCATGCAGGTGCTTGAGAACCAGAGAGGCAGGTAAGGGAAAGAAAGGGGCCCGGAGCCAAGGAAGTGGGAGAAGGAGTGCTCTTGACTTTGGGGTGGTTAGGAAAGGTCCCACCATAAACTGGCATTTGAGTAGAAGCCTGAAGAAAGCGAAGCCGTGAGTGCTGGGAGGTCCGTTGCAGACTGCGGGGAGGCAGAGGTGGGTCTGGAGCATGGGTCCCGCAGGCTGAGGCGGGTCGCAGGTCCACTCCAAGCGGTGGAGCCCCCTGAGTCTCGAGCGCCAGGGGCCTGCTCTGACCTGACGGGCCTCCAGCCCGGCCATCCTCCCCAGCTGCCCCACCGCCCATTCCGTCTCGGTGGAAGGCCCTTCCCTTGACCTGACTCTGACACACCCCTTCTCTCCTTAGGGTTCATAGGCCCCCAGGATACAATGCTCCAGTTTCAGATATACCGTTATTCTGTGTAAGGGGGCCTGGTGACTAGGAGCTCGCAGCCAATAATCCTCAAGTTATTAATTTAAAATTAAGTTTCACAGCCAACAATAAAAGTACTTCAAATCCAAGCGTCGCTCTTAAAATAAAAAATACAGCATGAATCAGCCATGGGTGTGCATATACCCCCCTGACAGAACACAACAAAATTCTGGAAAGCAATTATCCTTCAATTAAAAAATAAATTAAAAATTAAAAAAAACCCACACCCCAAATACAGGAATTCTTAGAATCAGAATCACAAGGTTTTAAAGATATTGTCTGTGCTGTAGAAACATATTTATCCCAAAGTGTGACTTTCCTGAGTGTTTCACTAGAGATCCAAGATGACTTTACATGGAATACAGGGATCATTATTTAACAGCAGAGGAAACTGAAGCCAGGAAAACAGTCACCTGGTTCAGATCATACGCTCAGAGGAACTCAAGCTCTGTCCTGGCTCCTTGCTCTTTCTACTTGAACAAATCCCTGCAGAGTAGCCAAACCTCAACATGGGCACCTTAATTTTTTGACCATTTTTATTGGTTGAAGAAGTAAAACCCAAATCATCATGTTCTTTTTGAGAGAGCCAAGGGCCAGGCTGCAACGGCCCCTGGAACTTGCTCCATAACTCAGTCCTTCCCAACAGCTCAGCCCTGCGGGTAAGGTTTAATCACTCCTAATCCCGTAGCTCTTTCCTGGCCAAAAAGGGTTGAAAATGTTAGTCACTCGGCCGTGTCTGACTCTTTGCGACCCCATGGACTGTAGCCCACCAGAGTCCTCTGTCTATGGGATTCTCCAGGCAAGAATACTGGAGTGGTTTGCCATTCCCTCCTCCAGGGGATCTTCCCAACTCAGGGGTCAAACCCACATTTGCATTGCACGCAGGTTCTTTACCATCTGAGCCACCGGGGAAGCTGAGGCATACGATTTTTTCTTATGCAATGTGAGGTTGGCTTTGTATCGATCCCAAAGGAAATCTATGACCTTCTTTGTAGCCCCTTTCAAAAGCTATACATTTAGATAATGCTCTAAATGCAAATTCCTCCCACAGAAGGAGGGGAGAGCAGTGCATAGAAGTCTAGAAGGAACACAGACTCCCCAGGGAAACTGGTTATTCAAGAAATGTTTACAGTCTTGCAGTGCAAGTAAAGACAATAGCAGAGCCTGTCCTTATTTATCTAAGGAGCTCTTCTTAGTCCAGACCCATATCTGGCTTCACTGCTGACACCATGAACAAATGGACATGTCCCATCCTGAAGCCCTGACCTTCTGCACAGAGAGACTGAGCTCACCACCTTACTGAAGAGCAAAGCAGACAGCGCTGGCCTTCTGATGCACTAGGCTCTGATTATGGTTAGCTCTGGATGAGAAGGGGAGGTGAAAGACTCTGGGCTCTTGGCCTTTCGATTTCTTTGCTTCCCCTGCTTCCCCCCAGGACATTATGGTCTTAACAGTCATCAAAGGAGTTGGAGGTTTAAGAGAGACGTAGGTGAACTCCACCTGGGACTAAGAGAGTCCTTGCCCTAAATGGGAGGAGATGGGGCTGGAAGTCAGGACAGAGATCTGGCCTGCAGGCCCAGGTCTGTGGCCCGCTAGCACAGGTTTGCTGGGTGCAGCCGTGCAGCACCGGCCTAGGCAGAGCAGGCCAGGTAGGCAAGGCTGCAGGGCAGGCCAGCTGCCTGACTCGCCACCCACAGGGGTGCAGGGGGCTCCAGACCACTGAGCGATGAGGGTGGCAGAGTAAGTCAGGCAGGAGCCGAAATGCTGCGGCCCAGAGGCTCTGCTGGGCGGGAAGGGAAGCAACGCCTGGAGCAGGCTGAGGGGCTTGGTCGAAAGGAAGACCAAGGACTCACCAGTTGCGGAACCTCGATCCTGTCTCTTAACATCCTTACCCAGTCTTGCCCATTTCATGTGCCAAGGCTCTAGCCTCTGGTGTTTCAGTTCCTTTCATAGCACGTCTTGCACAAGCCCTAGGAGTTGCAAGACACACATTTCTGGCAGCAGAAACAAGCAGGGACCCCAACCCCCTCCCCCGTAAACTTGACATTCTTTTTCCAGCTGCATGCCAGACCAACACTAGCACACTATACTACTCCCCTAGGACAAGCAGGAATGTGAAAATAGAACAGAACTGAAATCTATTAAGATTCACATCCATAGAAGTTTTATGAAGCTAACAAATGACTTGAGTCAAAAAAAAAAACCCAAAAACTAAGTGCAGCACAACCCCCGGACTGTAAATGGCTTAGAGGTTGAATCAAAGTGCTTTGAGTTAATTAGAATTTCCTCTTTGGGCAAGAGAACACAGTTCCACAAAGCTATTAGCTGTTTAGATATTGGAAGAGAAACCCAGCAATATATTACGCTTTGGAGGAAAGTAATAAAACCCACTCATGATCTGAGTCTTGAAAACCTCAATACCTCAATTTATTTAATCAGAGATACTGTTCTTAAAATGTTGGGAACACTGCAGGAGGGAGAAAAAAAGTGAAGCCATACATCTGCTCTTGAAACCTGAACATCCGTTCTAATATATGTCTGTGTTTGTTTTGGCCTTGCCCTACAGCTCTCCAAAACTGGGATGAGAGTTTTTCTTGTGTGTGTGTTTTTAAGTTTGAAACACTTGTAAATCAACTGAACTTCAATTTCAAAAGATGTTAAAAAAAAAAAAAGAAACAAACAAACAGTTAAAAAGCCTTTTTAAAGAGAACAATAGAATGTTCCTGAATTGTAGGAAATTAGACACTTTAACTTCTGGTGCTTCAGGAGGTACCCAACTGACAGTTTGTTAGTTGTCAACTAGTATGTAGTCAACAGCACAAATACTCAAATCTGTGTGATGCTGACTGTCTGGAATTCCCAGCACCTCTCTGCCTTGTAGCAAGAAATCGCTCCAGTCTTCTGAGACCTTCCAGGTTACGTGAGCACTGCTTAAAGGGAGTGCAATGCTCTGAAGGTTTGTGCCTCGCCCCCAGATTAATTTGTTGAGATCTTAATGCCTGATGTGATGGTTTCAGCGGGCGGGGCCGTTGGGAGATGCTTCAGTCTCTAGGGTGGAGCACTCATAGCAAGGATTAGGGACTCCTGAAAGAGACTCTCGAGAGCTCCTTCTTGTGAGGACACCTCCAGACGCCTGCAGCCCAGAGAGGAGGCCCCTTCCTGGCTTAGCTGCACTGACTTCCAGCTTCCAGGGCTGTGAGCAATGCCATGTTTACAAGCCACCAGTTTTATGGTACTGATGTTTTGTTACAGCACCAAATGGACAAAGGCGGGGAGGGAGCCCTCCTTGGTCCAAACAGAAGGAACAGTTACAGTCTTGGAGAGGGGGGCTCAGAGGGCGTGCCGTGTGGGAGGGGGGCCGGGGAGGAGGACTCGTGGCCACATGCCCACTATTGACACACACTCCACGCTTGTTTCCGTAACGAGAATGGACTGATTCTCGTTTCCACTTTGCTGTTAACTCATTGTGTGACTTCAGGCAAGCGATTCTGCTTGACCTTCAGTTTCTTCATCTATAAAGCAGGGCTGACCCCTGAGGGAGCCCCCAAGGACACACTGACGAACTCAGAAGCTCTGGAGACATGAAAAGAGGAGTAAAGGCTGTCTCTGTTTTGCTTCTTCTCAAATCCTGACAGGTGTTGCCTTTCAGGTCAAGAACAAGGCCAGTATTTTCAGTGGCTTTCTTTTAATCAACAAGCTTCTTCAGCTTGTAAAACTACAAGCTTCTTCCCCCACAGGCTAATTCCCTCATGAGATTTTTTTTAAAAAAGTTGGTCTGAAACAGCCTTGTATCTTGGAATTGAACCTTAATTCAAGAAGAAAATCTTGTTCACTTTGGTTTTAAAATTAGGTGGGATTTCTAGGCTGATCCACAAAATCTCATTTTAATGCATAGCAGAAGGAACCTACCTTCCTGCTATTAATTCTAAGTTCTGACAACAACTGCTATTTCTAATCTATTACTATACTTAATTGAATAATTACTATGTCTCAAGTGCTATGCTTCACATGTTACATGTATTCTCTTTAAGCTTCATAACAGCTCAGGGAGATAGTGTTCTTCCCCACACATGTAAAACGAGTCTCTGAAAGGTTAAGGGACTTTATCCAGCTAAGAAATAATAGACCAAATTTTAACCAGGTTTGGCTTTTTTTTAACAAGTCCTTGGCATTTCCACCATAACTGATTGTTCAAATCAGACTTATGGAACACAAGCCAACAGTAAACTAAAATCTATGTTTATGAATATCAGAAGCATTAATTCATTTTAAAAAGAAAAAAAAAACTTACATTTTCCAGAAAAGTCTCTATAAAATATGCCTCAAGTTTCCACACATAAGGCTTGTCATTATATGGTACAGACTGAATCAAATCTACAGTATATACTCATTTGATATTTCCTAATTCAAATAACAAAACCTTCATAATACTAAATTGAATGTTCAAAAAGCTCTCAGAAGGAAATAGTGCTCCCACATAAAAATAATCCTTCGATTTTTAAAACAATGCCCACCATCAGGCATACAAAGGAAGTTCCTGCATATTTTACGTTTTATGTTACATAGTTCTTGTATATAGTCCTGATTTCCACTTCAGTTGGGACTGACTCATAGGTCGTTGTTGGGTCTTTTCAGACTCTGCTACAGGTGTTGTCTTGTGCTGAAGAGTAAGTAATTTCTAGTATTATCACACTGGCTGCAGGCAAGATTGTCAAGAAGTTGGCTTGGAGCTCTCTGCACATAGAATCACTCTCTGAAGTTTCAGTCTACACAACAGCAATTTATAGTAGCAACCTCATTGCAGCACATTGAGAGAAATGTTAAATTTAGCTTATTGGCAAGAATAGCCTACCACAGCTGAAGAGCCGTACAGGTTTTAAATAACTCTGAAACATAAGAGAACTTCCCACATTTCTTCTCAGTCTGCTTGGAACATGGGCAACTTGACCCCCAGTGTAGTCAAGTGTAGAGTACAGTCAGGGGAGCTAGAAGACCTTCCAGCTATGACCCAAAGAAATATGGAAATTGCAGTCAGTCATTCAGGAGCTAATTATCCACATTCATCCAAAGCTGCCGGAGGAGACCTAGCTAGTCTACCTCATTTGCCTCATTTTCAGTCACTTATCAGCAAGTTGTGGAGTTTCTGGAGTACCTATACAAGTTAAGCTGAGAGAGAAAAGCACACTCTCCTATCAGCTGATCCTTTGGGCTCTAAAACATAACTCTGCTAAAGAACTGGGATAAATGAGAAGAGATGATATACCAGAATCACCCCAGTAACTGTTTTAACCAACTCATTGGTTGTGTTCAATCTGTAAATTTGGATTACATGTATCATTTTGGGCTCTGTGATTTATCAGAAGTTCTTAGAAACCTTGTTGAAAGTTACATTGTCACAACTTTTACAAATCCAAGATGAGGGGACGCAGAAGAAGAGAAAGCCCTTGCAACCCAAATGTAAACACTGGAGACTTCATGTAAAACTTTTTTGATGTAAAATCACTCCACTCCACTTGTTCAGTGAATTTAGGTAATTTACAAACATTTACACAGAAGCCAAAACCCCTAATGCTATAATTCTGTTTAGGGATGGTCTTGTTCATGAGCAGCTCACAGAAGATTGGCTGGTTGGCTGGATCTAAAAATAAAAGAATGGGAAGAAGGGCTGTGCACACATAGAGATGAAGCTGATCTGCAATCAAGGATTATGAAAATCAGTGTCTTCAACTTAAGACACACATTGTGAATGATCCGAGTTTTCATGATGTGAAAGACTGACTTCAAATTACTCCACAAGATAGACATGTTCTTAAAGCTTTCATCTCCTTAGTTTATTTCACTATCAGCAGTTGTTTTACAATGCCTCACTTCATAGTTGTAAGTAAAATAAACCTAAAAGAAGTACAGTTCCACAGTTACGAGTTCAAGTTAGTGAATCCCATGTTTAAGCTAAAACAAAACTGAAACCTCACTTTCACCAATCATCGAGTTCCTTCAACAGTTCTTAACAACTTACTGTGTGCCAGGAATTAAGTCTGTGGGGAATCAAGGGCTGACCCGATGAAATGAATAATTTAGAAAGATCATATGTCGTGTTAGCAGTGGTATACAGAATATCTTAGAAAAGGGAGGCCAGAGGCACAAAAACCAATGAGGAAGGGATGAGTTCCTGGGTCCTATTGTGGCAGGACAAAGAAATAAGCGGGAGAGAGACATATTTTAAAGGAATAATCAACAAGGAGGACCTGATAAAGTTTCACCATAAAGTGGCATTATTGGTAGAAAAAGGAAAAATTGGAAAGGGAACCACCCAGAAATGAGGAGTTGGATTTTGGGTTGGGACAGAATACCTTCAACTGAAGATGACGGTGGCTCTAAATCAGGGGTCCCCAGCCCCTCAGTCATGGACTGGTACTGGTCTGTGGGCCACCCAGCAGGAGAAATGCAGTGGGCAGACCAGCAAAGCTTCATCTGTACTTACAGCTGCTCCCCATCTCGGGCATTCCTGTTGGAGCCCAGCCTCCTGTCAGAACAGGGGCGGCATTAGATTCTCATAGGAGTGGGAACCCACTGTGAACTGCACATTATGATGAGTTGTATAATTATTTTATTATATAGCACCATGTAATAATAATAAAAGTGCACATTAAAGGTAACGTGTTTGAATCATCCTGAAACCATCCCCCTACCCCAGTCTGCAGAAAACTTTTCTTCCATGAAACTGGTCCATGGTGCCTAAAAAGCTGGGGACTGCTGCTCTAAATGGTTGCTGGACTGACTTGATTAACTGAGAATCTGGAGTACGTGGAATTGCTTCCCAATTTATGCCTTCCATAATTTATGCATGCGTTAGTTTTGAAAAAAGCAATCTATGAGGCACACTTTTCCGCATTTACCTTCCTTTAATGAATGCAGGTCAGGGAGAACACCTATTACAAAAAGCTGGGAGGTATCTTTGAAACCTTACTTTCTTCTACAATGAATACTGGCTCAGTTCAGTTGCTCAGTCGTGTCCGACTCTTTGCTACCCCATGGACTGCAACACGCCAGGCTTCCGTGTCCATCATCAACTCCCAGAGCCTGCTCAAACTCATGTCCATTGAGTCAGTGATGCCATCCAACCATCTCATCCTCTGTCGTCCCCTTCTCCTCCCACCTTCAATCTTCCCCAGCATCAGGGTCTTCTCAAACACCTTCTCAGCTGTTTGCATGAGGTGGCCAAAGTATTGGAGTTTCAGCTTCAGCATCAGTCCTTCCAATGAACACTAAGGACTGATCTCCTTTAGGATGGACTGGTTGGATCTCCTTGCTCTCCAAAGGACTTGCAAGAGTCTCTCCAACACCATAGTTCAAAAGCATCAATTCTTCAGTGCTCAGCTTTCTTTATAGTCCACCTCTCACACCCATACATGACTATTGGAAAAACCACAGCCTTGACTAGACAGACCTTTGTTGGCAGTATTTGCTGTCTACATCTTGTTAATTGACAGTCAAGAGAGTCAAACTTTCCCCCTGTGGGCAGCTTGTCAGGAGACTGGGACTACACCTCTCTTGCCTACTGCTGAGTTAGTCACAGGCTGCCCTTCTCTTTAAAGCAGATCACAGAAGCCAATGTATTCAGCTCACTGTGGACCTTGGAATTCCAGGAATGGGAACATCCACATCTATGCTTTGTTGTCCACAGCTCCAGGACCACCTGGCCTGTACTCAACCATCAGTCTCCATTTTATTTTATGGTCTTTTTTTTTTTTTTAAGTTTTTACGATCTTTTAAGAAATGTTTTCCATTTTAAGTTAATTATTATTAAACTTTTTGGCTGTGCCACATGTCTCATGGGATCTTAGTTTCCTGACAAGGGACTGAACTCATGCCCTCGGCAGTGGAAGAGTTGATTCCTAACCACTGGACCGCCAGGGAATCTCTCATCCTCTGTTCTAGTCTCATCTTCTTCAGAATTGGAGAAGGCAATGGCAACCCACTCCAGTACTCCTGCCTGGAAAATCTCATGGATGGGGGAGCCTGGTAGGCTGCAGTCCATGGGGTCATGAAGAGTCGGACATGGCTGAGCGACTTCACTTTCATTTTTCACTTTAATGCATTGGAGAAGGAAATGGCAACCCACTCCAGTGTTCTTGCCTGGAGAATCCCAGGGACGGGGGAGCCTGGTGGGCTGCCGTCCATGGGGTCACACAGAGTTGGACACGACTGAAGTGTCTTAGCAGCAGCAGCAGCAGCCTCTTCAGAATGACTGGTGTCCTATAATGCCAACTGTATCAGCCACAGATCATAGAAGTCCTTTTCAGTTGTGAGCACATTCTGCTCATCTTTACATTGCATGAGAATAAGCAAGGAAATTGCACCTTGTTTTTTAAGCACAGGATAAGGAAGTAGGAAACCAGAAGACTGGGAAATGGTATGCCTGATGTCCTATGTGTTTAGATAGTTAATAAATTTGAGATTTGAATTTAAAGAGCATCTCTGTAGCAATGACACAAACCACAATATCTGGCTGATTTAATTTATATTAGAGTAAATCAAAAAGGTCTTTATAAAACCCAGGCTTAAATATTTTCTCTTCCAAAAGTATTAGTCCTGTGGCTGAGGAGCTGAGCAGGTTCTTGAAAACTATGCTGCCACCTCAGTTTCAACTATCACACTCCATGTATAGGAGGGAGGGGGGAGTTCAGTGCTTTGTGTTGGTCAAGATGAATTGGTTCCATCACTAAGATGTTACTAAAAGTATGGGAAACTAGACTGAATCTGCATCATTTCAGGACATGTTCCAGGTATCTTGATCTTTGGGGGAAAATAGTTGCTAAGATTTTCTTTTTCATGTACCCCTTTCTCTTAAAAAAAAAAAAAAAACAAAACCCTGACAAGAATCAAAACCAAACAACAAACTAATCAAACTATTAAAAATCTAACAAGGGATTGGCATGCTTCAAATGATAATGACTTTGTATAGTTGATGACTATGCAATTGTGAAAAATAGTGAAAAGGGCTACTTTGGTGGCTTAGTGGTAAAGATTCCGGCTGCCGATGCAGCAGACACGGGTACAATCTTGGGTCAGGGAAGGTCCTACATACTGCCGAGCAACTAAGCCCCTGTGTCACCACCACTGAGCCTGCGCTTGGCAACAGTGGCAACAGGAGAAGCCACCACAATGAGAAGCCCGGGCACTGCAAATAGAGCAGCCCCCTCTTGCCCCAACCAGAGAAAAGCCTGCAATAAAATGATTCTAAATTGAAAAGCTCATTATGATTCACAAACATTTACATTACAAAACATGATGTATGGTGAAATTCTATTTTTGAAAAAAAAAAGATGACACGAACTTTAAAATGTGTATCCCTATGTATGAAAAGACAAATACCAAAATCTAAAATGTGATCATCTCTGAGCAATGGGGTTACAGGTGAGTTTTGTTTATCTGTATTTTAATTTTTTTTTCTATAGGGAACATATAAGAAAAAGTTTTAAGAAAACATCCCCAATTTTAATTGCTTTCAATTAAATAATACTACATTCTTGCGAAGAGCTGACTCATTTGAAAAGACCCTGATGCTGGGAAAGATTGAAGGCGGGAGGAGAAGGGGACGACAGAGGATGAGATGGTTGGATGGCATCACTGACTCAATGGACATGAGTTTGAGTAAACTCTGGGAGTTGGTGATAGACAGGGGGGCCTGGGGTGCTGCCGTCCATGGGGGTCGCAAAAGGGTCGGACAGCCTGAGCCACTGAACTGAATTGAACTGAACTGTGGGCATGCAAAGTCCTTTCAGTTATGTCTGACTCATTGTGACCCTATGAACTGTAGCCCAACAGGCTCCTCTGTCCTTGGAATTCTCCAGGCAAGAATACTGGAGTGGGTTGCCATGCCCTACTCCAGAGGATCTTCCTGACCCAGGGATCAAACTCACATCTTTATGTCTCCTACATTGGCAAGCAGGTTCTTTACCACTAGCACCACCTGGAAAGCCCCCATTTAGTTCATACTTCCATGTAACTCTGTGTTTCTTTGAAAATTATGACAATAAAATATTAGAAAAGACATAATAAAAAAATTTTTTTAAATACTACATTTCTTCAATATTGCTCATTTTCTTGCTACATTTTTGAAAATAGGAACTGCGAATTTACAAAAGATGACAAACATGAAGCCAAATTATGAATGAGAGGAGAAAGGTATGTAAGTAGGAGTGGCCAAGGCCAAAATTCAGGAAGAAGACACAGCTTGGCCAGGCCTGGCTCTCTAGGGAGAGGGCAGACCAATGACATTGACCACTAGCATGCCTGGGTCCTAGTATACCCAAGTGCTATGCCAATACTTTACAGGAAATATCTCCAATTCTCACCACATTCTTGAGATGCTGGAATTGTCTCTATGTGTCACACAATACAATAGACTCAGGAGGAACTTAAACCTATATGACTATGTGTTCAAGCGGCTGCACTGGGGCTGACAAGGTATTAGTGCTCAGTTCAGGTCAGTCGCTCAGTCGTGTCCGAGTCTTTGCAACCCCATGAGCCGCATCACGCCAGGCCTCCCTGTTCATCACCAACTCCCGGAGTTTGCTCAAACTCACGTTCATTGAGTCGGTGGTGCCATCCAACCATCTCATCCTCTGTCATCCCCTTCTCCTCTTGCCTTCAATCTTTCCCAGCATCAGGGTCTTTTCCAATGAGTCCATTCTTCCCATCAGGTGGCCGAAGTATTGGAGCTTCAGCTTCACCATCAGTCCTTCCAATGAATATTCAGAACTGATTTCCTTTAGGATGGACTGGTTGGATCTCCTTACAGTCCAAGGGACTCTCAAGAGTCCCTCCAATACCATAGTTTAAAAGCATCAGTTTTTCAGTGATCAGCTTTCTTTATGGTCCAAATCTCACATCCATACATGGCTTCTGGAAAATAGACCAAAGCAAAGGTGCAGATTTGGTCCAAGTAAAGATGGAGAGGTGCTGACAGGCACTGTTTCGCTGCAGTGTTCCTCATCAACATTTACTCTCGTACCACTCAGCCAACAGCTGGTCCGTCCACATGTGGGGGCCGCGGTTAACATCACTCATATGATATACAGGGGAGTGAAGTCTTTTGTATGGAGAAAAGTGTGTCGGGATTATCCCAAGGACACACAGTTGCGGGGCATGTTTGTGGCCAGCTCAAGGAATTGTACAATATCAGTTACTCACTTCTTACTGTGAGAGATGGTCACGGACGGTAGTGTGTCCTCTCTGTAACCATCACCTGTCAGACGGAGGTAAGGGGAGGCAGGACAGGCAGACCCAATTGTCAGTCATTCTGCTGGGTGGCTGGGGAGGCAGTTCGGTTCATTACAGGCAAGTCACTCTTGGTGCATCAGACTAACTTTGTGTATTGGTAACATAATATTTTGTTGTTGGAATTTATCACGACTTAAAAATCTGTTTGTCTGCATATCCCTGTCTAAAGGTGTGTGTGTATCTCGCTTAAAAGCTATCTCCCTCTCCAAAACACAAATGCCACGAGGTCTGAGAGTGCTGTCTTGTTGCTGTATTTCCCGTACCTGAAATAATTCCTGGTACAGATTAGGCTGGGTTTGAGGAGGGCAAATGCTGTGGCTACACGGAAAGGAACCTCTGTGGCTGGAGGTGGGGATCTCAGACATTCCCAAGGTGTCAGCATGAAGTCCAACAGTGGGAGTCAGCGAAGTCCAGCTGATCAGTGAGACCACGAGCTATGCGCCGTTCTATAGCGGGGCTTCCCTGGTGGTCCAGCAGCAGAGTCCACCTGGCGATGCAGGGGACATCAGTCTGATCCCTGATCCGGGAAGATCCCACAGGCTGCAGAGCAGTGAAGCTCGGTCAGCATGACTATGGAGCCTGTGCTCTAGAGCCCGGGAACTGCAACTACTGAAGTCCTCGAGCCCTCGAGCCCGTGGCTCCACGACAGGAGAGGCCACCGCAATGAGAAGCCCACGCACTGCAATCAGAGTAGCCTTCACACGAGCAGCCGCAACTAGAGAAACGCCCACGTAGCAGCAGAGACCCAGCACAGCCAAAAATAAATAAATAAAAGGGGAATAGTGAAATCAGAAAGAGGACTCCAAATGGAGCTTGGGTAAAGGACCTTTTTTGGTAAAAGAGAACTGAAAGATGGATAAGGATTGACCACCACAAAAAAAAAAAAAAAAAGTTTTAGGATGTGGTATGTGCAGCTAGCTGCCAAACCGCCCCAGTGACTGCTTCAACCACAGATTTTAATTTAAAGAATAATAATACCACCACTGGTTGAAATGATTAGGGTAACAGAAAACCAAGGTGGGTTATGCGGATGGATCCAAACAGAAAAAGAACCAGAATGCGGGTTGAGAGAGCAAGTCCCTGGTGATGAAGAGAGGATGAGGAGATACCCAGGCATGGAGACTAGTCAAGATGCAGAAGAGCGGAGAAGCAGACCTTCAGTGAATCCACAGCACAGTGGGTGAAAATGTGCATGTGTCCTGGGGCAAAACTGCTAAATATATCCTCAGAGTAGCAGTTCCCTGGAGAGGCTGGAACAACCCACTTGGGGTTCCTTTCACTCTGGAGTTTATCTGCTTATCCTTTGCTGCCTGACTCCACCCCTTCTGGGTGCTGGGGTAACAAAAAAGAATGGCACATAGTTCCTGCAATTATGGGGCTGGCAGAACAGCGGAGAGGTAGAGGACAAAACTGCATTGAGTCCAAAGTGAAACAGGATGCAAAGAAGTAGCCTCAGTTAATCTAGAACATCAGTTTTTTTCTCTCTCTCTTTCTTCCCCTCTCCCATTGGAGGTAACCTTGGTCTGCTCTAAGAATTGAGAAAACCAGAAAAAAAAAATTCCTTTTCTATTAAATAAAAAAATAAAAAGAACATATTGATGCAAATGATAATGATGCTAGCACATAATAATGTAAGGGAAAGAACAAAGGCATCTCACAACAGTAAAATCTTGGTAAAAAGGAGAATGAGACAGGTTAGCAATAGCTGAGGCTTCCAAACACTAGGTACTGGGTAAGGAATTGCTAACTTGCTGTGTGGTCTTAGACCATTGTTTCAACCTCCCCGATCTTCAATTTCCCCGTAAAAATGAGAGAATCAGGTTAGCACAGTGGATATCAAACGTTAATCCATTTAAAAATCATGGACTTTTTTGGTCTCCTTTTATCAAAGATAAGGTGTCCATAGGGGTGTGGATTTAGCACTGGATTTTCTATTTTGTTCCATTGACCTAAATTTCTATCTTTGTGCCAGAACCATTCTTCTTTCTCAAGATTGCTTTGGCTATTCAAGGTCTTTTGTGTGTCCATACAAATTGTGAAATTATTTGTTCCAGTTCTGTGAAAAACACCATTGATAGTTTGATAGGGATTGTGTTGAACCTATAGATTGCTTCGGGGAGTACATTCATTTCCACTATACTGATTCTTCCAACCCAAGAACATGGTATATTTCTCCATTTATTTGTGTCTTTTATTTTTTTCATCAGTGTTTTATAGTTTTCTGGATACAGATCTTTTGTTTCTTTAGGTAAATTTATTCCTAAGTATTTTATTATTTTCATTGCAATGGTGAATGGGATTGTTTCCTTAATTTCTTTCTGATTTTTCATTGTTAGTGTATAGGAATGCAAGGGATTTCTGTGTATTGATTTTATATTTTGTGACTTTATTATATTCATTGATTAGCTCTAGTAATTTTCTAGGGGCATTTTTAGGGTTTTCTATGTAGAGGATCATGTAATCTCCAAACAGTGAGAGTTTTATTTCTTCCTTTCCAATCTGGATTCACTTTATTTCTTTTTCTTCTCTGATTGCTGTGGCTAGGACTTCCAAAACTATGTTGAATATTAGTTAAGAGTGGGCACCCTTGTCTTATTCTTAATGGAAATAAAAATAAACAAATGGGACATAATTAAACTTAAAAGTTTTTGTAGAATGAAGGAAGCTATAACCAAGATGAAAAGACAGTCTTCAGGATGGGAGAAAATAATAACAAATGAAACAACTGACAAAGAATTAATCTCCAAAAATATACAAGCAGCTCATGCAGCTCAATACCAGAAAAATGAACAACCCAATGAAAAAGTGGACAAAAGACCTAAACAGACATTTTCTTCAAAGAAGACTTACAGATGGCTAATAAACACAGTCATTACTGGTGGTTTAGTCACTCATTATTAGAGAAATGCAAATCAAAACCACAATGAGGTATCTATCATCTCACACCAGTCAGAATGGCCATTATCAAAAAGTCTACAAACAATAAATGCTGGATAGGGTGCTGAGAAAAGGGAACCCTCTTACACTGTTGGTGGGAATGCAAACTAGTACAGCCACTATGGAGAGCAGTGTGGAGATTCCTTAAAAAACTGAAAATAGAACTGCCATATGACCCAGCAATCCCACTGCTGGGCATACACACCGAAGAAACCAGAATTGAAAGGACACATGTACCCCAATGTTCATCGCCACATTGTTTACAATAGCCAGGACATGGAAGCAACCTAGATGCCCATCAACTGATGAATGGATAAGAAAGCGGTGGTACATATACACAATGGAATATTACTCAGCTATTAAAAAGAATGCATTTGAGTCAGTTCAAATGAGGTAGATGAAACTGGAGCCTATTATACAGTGAAGTTAAATCAGAAAGAGAAAGACAAATACTGAATATTAATGCATATATATGGAATTTAGAAAGACGATACTGATGATCCTACATGAAGGGCAGAAAAGGAGACACAGATGTAAAGAACAGACTTTTGGACTTAGTGGGAGAAGACGAGGGTGGGATGATTTGAGAGAATAGCATTGAAACATGTACATTACCATATGTGAAATACATGACCAACGCAAGTTTGATGCATGACACAGGGCACCCAAAGCTGGTGCTCTGGGACAACCCAGAGGGATGGGGGGGGAGGGATGTGGGAGGGGGGTTCAGGATGCAGGGAACACATGAATACCTGTGGCTGATTCATGTTGATGTATGGCAAAAATCATCACAATATTGTAATTATGCTCCAGTTAAATTTAATTAAAAAAAAAAAAAAAGAATCAGGGACTTGTAAATAAACCAAATTCTCTAGGCTTAACCCCAGGGTTTTGACTTTATATCTCCTGCACAAGGCCCAGGAATCTGCATTTAAGGTAACCCCTCAGATGGTGGAAGATAGCCCTCACTCTGGGGAACACTGCCTGAAAGATCCTGTGTTCTGTGTGAGGCGTCACCAATACAAAAGGGAAACAGCAGAAGTATTAAATATGCAACTTGCCATTTCTCTTCTTCCTGTTTCCATTTATATGTTCTGATTGTAATACATCACAAACAGTTTGAAGTAGGAATTATTTCATAAACAGTATAATTTAATCTGTAATTCCTTCTTCAGTGAAATGAAAATTATATTTTCAGAAAACGAGGCTGAAACACTGCATTCCCACTAAGGAAAATAATTAACTTGTATTCAAAAGCAAAATGAAAAGTTTCCCTCACATATTGATGTATGAATTATGATGTGGAGAGCCTGAGAAATCTAATGTAGACTACCTTCCATTCTCTTACTGAGCACGTGTATTAAAAGTAGTGATGGTTTCCTGTTGGTTAGCAAGCAAGTTGGCTAGCAAGCTGATTGCCTGTTGGTTTTTAGCAAGCCATCCCCATGGCTCCTGGGGGTGTAGGGCTGGGTGGGAGTGCCCTACGGACCAGCAAGGGGAGGGCGCGAGGGACAGCTCCTGCCCCAGCTGGCTGGCGGGCTGGAGAGCACAGTCAGCCCGTGACTGCTTGGTGGAGACGCCCATTCCCACGGGGCATGGACAGGGAAGACTGGTACTCAGGTTTGCACTACCCCTTTGGGGCAGCTCCTCTGCCACCTGGCATCTTCATGATAATACTATTTTATTATTTTTTTTAACATTATCGTGTTGGTTTTGCCATACATTGACACGAATCTGCCATGGGTATACATGTGTTCCCCTTCCAGAACCCCCCTCCCACATGCCTATTAATGAAAAAAAATGCCTCAACTTCCCGTTAGTGGCAAAGACATGTGACTTGCTTGTGCGACCGTTTGGTGTGGACACTCCTTACCCTGAGAAACGATTTGAATCCAGTTGAAATTACGGCATACCTTTCCTCAGCTGGCCTCTTTTTAAATTCAACTACTTTGTGATTCATTTTACAAAGCTTCCCTGCCATCCTTCTCCTTTAGCATTTGATCTGTTTCAAATTTAAGTTTACGAGGACTACAAGAGCTTTGATGGCTCCATATTTATTAAGTGAAGATCAAAGGTCTTCTTTGCTTTCTTTTTTTGGTTTTTACACATCTGCAAGGGATACCGTTACACTTCAGATGACAGTTTTTCTTTCCACCAAAGAATTTAGCATGAGCATGCCTTCAAGCATTTGTTCTTCTCTAAGCTCTCTAAATGTTCTCCGATTGTAAGCATACTGCCATCACACATGGAATTTTATTCAGTGTCATGTTTCAAGAACATGAGGAGTTCAACACATTACTCTTCATTGCCACCAGACACGGCGTTGTTCCTCTTCTTCCCACAAAGCCCTTTTTCTAGTAAGACTGGCTTTCGGGCCTATAACAGGGTGTACAGTCAAAGGTTGTTATCTTCTTAGATAGATACTGTAGAGAAGAGGGCTCTTTGTTGCTTCTGTCTGGCCAAGGATCATCAACATATTTATTTAAAAGATGGATCACAGATGGAGACAGATATAAAGCCGGCAGAAGACTCCTGTCCCAATATATAAAGAACTACGCATCAGTAAGAAAAGGACAAAGAATCCAACAGAAAAGGGGGCCAACTATCCAAACAGGCAACTGCAGAGCAGGGAGCTCAAACGATCAATAAATGTAAGCAGGTGCTCCAGCCACCAGTCAGCAGAAAAGCACCAAGCGCAGCAACAGAATACCGACTCACACAGACCACGACGGGGAACGGAAGGTGGTGGGTCATCACGGAGGGCAGGATGGAGGTCTCCCGAAAATCTGAAAGGAGAGCTACCAGATCATCTGGGAATCTCATTCGCGGGCATATATTCAGACAAACGGTAATTTGAAGAGACAGGCACCCCAATGTCCATAGGGTAGGGAAGCACCCTAAATGTCCATCAGCAGAGGAATGGATGAAGAGGATGCAGTACACATACACAATGGAGTCCTAGTCACAAAAAAGAATGAAATAATGTCATCTGCAGCAACACAGATGTGACCAGGGATGATCATACTAAGTGGAGCAAATCAGAAAGAGGAAGACAAATATATCATATATCCCTTCTGAGTAGAATACAAAAAATACAACAAACTAGTGAACAAAACAAAAAAAGAAATGGACTCACAGATATAGGGGACAAACTAGTGGTTGCCAGTGGAGAGAGAAGCAGGCAACAGGCAATTCAGAGGAGGGGAATAAAAGAAGGGTCATTCTGGGATTGTATGAAATCATTGTGTGAAACTTTGGAAAATTTTAAAGTACTATAAATGTAAAGAATCTTTCATTCAATAAAAACAGTAAATTAAAAAAACTCCTAAAAAAAAAAAATCCAGAAAAAAATTCCAGGAAGTTCCAAAAACACAAAGCTTGAATTTGCCTCATACCAGAAACTATTTACATAGCATTTTTATGTTGTATTAGGTGTTACAAGCAATCTAGAGATGATTTAGCCTATTCAGGAGGATGTGTGTAGGTTGTGTACAAACACCATGGCATTTTATATAAGGGAACTGAGGGGTGTCCTTGGGTTTGGGGACCTGTAGACAGTCCTGGACCAAACCCCCACGGATACTGAGGGATGACTGTATACACAGAACATTTAAAGAAGAAACCAAACTAGCTAATGAACAAGATAAATTGACATCTCATAGTAATCAAGGAAGTGGAAGACTAGGTTATTTTTCACCCATCAGATTGGCAAAAAGAGCAACGCTGTTGTAATTAACTGGCCTACTTTGGGCTGCAGTAACAAATCACGTAGACTGGGGACTTCAATAGCAAGCATGCATTTCTCACAGCTGGAGGCCCTCCCCTCTTCCTGGTTTCCCGGTGGCCTCTGTCTAGGTTCTCTCCTCTCTTCTCCTAAGGGCAAGAAACCCGTTCATGGAGGTCCCACCTTCATGCCCTAGTTCTCTCCCAAAGGCCCCACCTCCTAACGCCATCACACTTGGGGGTTAGGATGCCAAAGCATGAATTCGGGGGAGGGTACACATCCAGTCCGTGACAGCAACCTCATGTCTATAAACACACATTTAAAACAGTCACTCACTAGATCTGGTTCCTGCGCATTAGGAATTCAGTAGCGGTTCGGCTGGGCAGGTCCACCTCGTGTGACTCCTTCTCATGGGGCGTTCCTGAAGTCTGGACGGGGCTGGAGGGAGCCCTTGGTCCCTCTCCACGCCTGCTCGAGAGGCCTCCTGGCACAATGATCTTCCTCCGGAATGAGCAGTCCCAGGGGCTTCCCTGGTGGCTCAGACGGTAAAGAATCTGCCTGTAATTCGGGAGACTAGGGTCAATCCCTGGGTCGGGAGATCTCCTGGAGGAGGAGACGGCAACCCACTCCAGTATACTTGCCTGGGGAATCCCATGGGCACAAGAGCTTGGCGGGCTGCAGTCCACGGGGTCCTAAAGAGTCAGACACGGCTGAGCGACTCACACACCACCGAGGACAATAACTTTCTGGGCCACATCCTGTGAGCTGCCTTAGGCTGAAGCTCACGTCGGGTGGAAGAAGGTACCTAACTACATGATGGGCAGGCTGTGGCCGTGACACTGTTGCCGCTCAGTCATGTCTGACTCTGCAGCCCCACGGACTGCAGCACGCCAGGCGCGAGTCCACGACATAAGCTGTCCGTTTTGAGAACTGGTCTCAAAGAAAAGGGAACAAATCAGCCCAGAAAGCGAAAACTAACTATGCCTTAAACAATCAAGATGAGGCTGGTGAGACAACCAATAACCAATTTCCTGTTCTAATCCTGCCCTCAATCTTTCCCAGCATCAGGGTCTTTTCCAGTGAGTCAGCTCTTCGCATCAGGTGGCCAAAGGAGTGGAGTTTCAGCTTCAGCATCAGTCCTTCCAATGGATATTCAGGACTGATCGCCTTCAGGATGGACTGGTTGGATCTCCTTGCGGTCCAAGGGACTCTAGAGAGTCTTCTCCAACACCATTTCAAAAGCATCAATTCTTTGGTGCTCAGCTTTCTTTATGGTCCATGTGGATCTCTCACATCCACACATGCCTACTGGAAAAACCATAGCCTTGACTAGACGGACCTTTGCTCGCAAAGTGATGTCTCTGCTTTTTAATGTATCGTCTAGGTTGGTCGCAGATCTTCTCTCAAGTAGCAGGCGTCTTTATAAGACTGCTTGTCCCGCTCTAGTTTTTCTCAAGATGAGTGTTTGCACAAATGCTCACTGTGCTGAAACCAGACACTTCACCATAGGTGGGAGTCAAGTCTCCCCAGTTTTACCAATTTGGCCACTCCAAGATCTGTGATTAACTTCAGAGGTTGAGAATTCCAGAAAAATTTCTAATATTCAAGACATATTAACAAATTCAGAGGTACAAGATACTTTTTTCTTTTAAATGTAAGTTTTCAGCAAGAAAGTGACCCTCAAGAGTTTTTGACTACAATTAAAAAGAAAGTATAATACCATTGTTTCAGAATTTCAGTAGCTTTTTGTAATGCTTGTAAACATGTTACTGAGCTACACAGGGTGAGGAAGTTCTGAGAAGGTAGTTTTCTGGCCAGGAGAGCTGGGTACCCATTCTGCAGACGGTCAACACAGGTCTCTGGGGGTTGGGGCTGAAGTGGTCATTTTTCTCACCGCCCCCACATGGCGCTACCACAGCGCGCTTGCACACAAACACTTCATACATGTTCACTAAATTCAACTGGACAAGTTGTACCAAACACGCATGAAAACTCTTGAAACGTTGTATGGATACTGAATAATACAGTTACATAGTTTTAAAGTCAAGAAAAAACATTTTATTCAATGAGGTAGATAGAAATACTCAAAAATAAACTCAACGGTAAAGCATTTTCAGAAGTGTCCACATACCATGGATTTATAATGTATCTTTGAATTTATGCAATGTTTTCATAATTCTTGTCTATTCAAGTGGTTTTCAATGTTTAGCATACATAAGATTTTTATTTAGCCAAAGTAACCACTAAAAGGATGTAATGCAAAATAATTTATTTCTTAAATGCCTACATATTTACAATCATAGAAATTTTCATGCATTATAACATGAGATACATGTTCACATTTATTAAAAATTTAAAATCTTAGGAAATCTATTTTAGCTACTCATGGGAAAATTAAAGGCTGATCAGAAATTGTCAAATTACTATCAACAGCTGAAGATTTCATCATAATCCTGAATAGCATTTAGTCACGAATACCTTCACTTTAAAGCCACAATTACAATTTTTAAGTTAAATTCTCATAGTGGGGCAGTAAGATTTCACTCCAAATCAGTCACATATGGAAGGGAGCTTTTAATTCGAGGTTTCATCATGGTCCATGGTATAAAGATATATTTTCATGAGGGTTACATAATGGATAGCCAACAGGGAAATGTGCTACCAGAGGGGAGCAGACTGCCAACTAAGCATGCACAGCACCAACAGACTACTTTAGAACAAGCTATGTCCTTGACTATTGCCAGCTTCTCTGTAATGTTCAGGTTCTCAAAGGTCACTGAATTTTATAATTATCTCCAAACAATTTTCTTCATGGTTGTTTAAGCTTTGTCTAAACAGCTGGGTGTGTTGCCAAGCAACAACACCATCTCCTCCACTTAATTTCGCTTCCAGAATAACTTCAGTGGCCCCAGAAAAGTCGTGATAGGAGCGAAGAGTTTTATCTATTGGAGGAAAAAAAAAATTAACACTTTGCTTTTTATAAGAACACAGAGATAGCTTTGAATCCATTTTATATAACTACCTTATAGGTAAAAATCAATCCTTATAAAAATAAATACAAATTATTCTTAATGGAGGAAATGTGTCCTCTGAAAAGAAATGATTTTTCTCCTTCCATTTGTGCTTTACAATAAGAAACATAAGCCCTTTTATTATAAAGAGGTTAAACTACAGGTTTTAACTGAAACATATTTTTTTACTCTAATAGTATGAATAATTCCAGGGTAAGAAAAACCCTTAACTACATTTCAAATAAGTACAATTACTCTTCAGAGCATTAAACACACCCTTCATGATTAATTCTCCAGTCAGATGCTTACCGCCCGTCAGTTCTACTTGTGCTGTATCAGATCTCAGTTTCCACTGCACTGTTCCAGTCTCAAAGGTCTGACTACTTGTCTGAATGGAAATACTATCTACTTTTAGGCCAACTGACCTACATTCAAACTTCCAGGAAATGTAAGCATAAGATGATCCTTCCTTGCGGGCTAAATACACCTGTAATGAGAGAGGGAAAAAAGGGGCTGTCAGAAATAATCAAAAAATGTAAGAAAACAGACCGTCAGAGTCTGCCACGTGTACTATGAACAACTGGTTGTTAAAAACCTCATTTTTAATAACAAAGATTATTTACTGCCCACTGCAAAGATTTTTACTGCTAACAATTTTTCATGTTACTAGCATCTCTTGATAGGGATGGAAGATACTATTCGAATGACAGGTGTGTCGATTAGTACAGCCCTAAGGCTGTCCACCAACCAAATTTTGGTGAATTATATTCTCTTTTAAGTGATTAAGTCTAGCTATTTAAAATGAACTTTATGATGAGTCTGGATGAAAATGAAGAGTCCTCTTAAATGCAATTATTCCTTCATTTATTTTCTTTTCTAAGCCTGGGTTTCAGATAAGTTTTCCTGGAATGAGATGGGCCAAACCCTATAAACCAAGAAATACCTCGGTCACTGCTAAAGTAATGGTCTGGTTAAAAAGGTCATGTCCACGCTCCTCTCGTGCCTCTAGGAACAGGATGCTCCCCAGGCCTCTGCTATCAGCACCCCGACCAACATCTCAGTGGAGGCGTCCAGGCTCACCGAAGCCTCCAGGCCATCTGCTCTCATAGGTTCATCTACATTCTGCAAATGCGGATAGGAAAAAGGATGTCCACACACCCCAGCTCAACCCCCTGAAAATCTACCTCTTTCATCATTTAAGCCCAGTGTCCAAACTCCCCACACAACAATCTGGACATTGTAAGTTTTGGGGGAACAGAAAACAAAAACCAAACCCTCTTTCCTCAGTTATGCGGCACTTGTCAACATGGTCATGACTTAATCCTCATTTTTCTGCAGCTGCCCAACTAACGCTTTTAAAATCCCACTCCCTTCATATCACTTGCCTGGTCTGGAACTCACAGCAAGTGCCGGCCTCTTACATGACACCCAAACTCTTGGCTTTAGGTCCTCCAGAATTTCATCCTGCCTTGAACTGCCAACACTCTGACCCAAGTGTAACTATTTCATTTCAGATGTACTTGTATTATGTAACCTAACCAAATCATAAACTCTCTGGGGCACAGGTTCTGGATTTACAGAGTTTAATAAACAGTATTTCTTTGTACCAGAAACCTGCACACACATACACTCTTTCAGAAACATCTCATCTACTTCTCAGGGGCAAACAGCTCCAAGTACAAGAAACACACCTGCCATCCAACTCTGTACGACTCTAGTTTTCAGTCATCAAGTAAGAAGTGAAGCACTGCCAGCACGCTATCGATATTTCACTCTACTTGGCGACCTATAGATAGTTTTCTTCCAGGTTAAATGTGTCAGCTAATCTGAGTTTTCAGAATCAGCGAGCTGGTGATAATCAAATCATTAAACAATCAATCTTCAAGGAAAACGACTTAAACTCCTGAGGTCAGAAATGCACACTCGCCTACTGCTGCTCTGCACAGCACCCCTGGGCGTGGGCACGGCTGCCTGCCCGACTCCAGGACCCCGACCCACGGGTGGCCACGGCACCCTCCCTACAGCTGTCTGCATGGGGAACTGGGCTCAGGGCTGCACCTGTGCTGCAGGGGGCCAGAGTTCCACCTCTGCTAAACGACCGGGCCTCTATGGGTTATCCATGACTTCCTCCTCCAAAACAGAGGTTAGTAAAGGGGGTCATCTGAAAAAAATGAGCCAAAGAGAGGGGTTACTAGAAGAAAGATGGTAGAAAGAAATGAAAAGACTGGGGGAAAGTGATCTCACTTCTCTGGGTCTTCTACGTCCTGTGTTTTCAGAGCTCAGTAGCTTAAAGTGCCCCCATAAAAGTGTAGGCAGATAAAACAGGATACACTGAAGTCAGGTTAACCTCAAATTTCGAGTTGCCCCCAAGACCTCCCTTCATTGTATCAAGTGGGTCTGGGCCAGAACTGTTTTAACTGTTACAAAAGGTTTCTGATAGCTATTGAACCTGTCTGAGGCTTGCTTTTTCTAAGACTCACATTTTTCAGTTCTAAAGGCATCAGTTTTTAATGACTCTAAAAAGTTAAAAGATAAGACGGAATTCATCACTGAATTCTTAAGTGCTTAAATAAACCTTTAAACACACTGTTATCCCTTAGGTTAAAGGAAGAGCACAAGGAGATAAAACAGGTCCTATTTCTATTGAAAATTCAAGTCATCTTTTTTGCACAATATATTCTATCTGTAGCATTTTAGCCCACTTGTTTAACTCAGCATTTTTAGAGGTGGTAGGATGTTACTATGTACAGTATACTCAGTTTGGTAATTTGAAATCAAAACAACAGGATTTACACAAACCTCCAATTGTGGTCCTGTCTATGTGTAAAACCAACAGAACTAGTAATTATAATTTATTTAGAAGAAAAAAACTTTATAACCTATTAGTCAACTATTTGCTCTAAAGGGGAAAAAAAGCACTTTTGAAACTGCTGCCTGTTGCAAACTCCCAACTGTGTGCTGCCTTTTAAACTCACATGTGAGACCCCTGGGCCCCTCTGGCACTTGTGAGGACTGAAGGCACACTACGGCCTTCGAAGAAGGGCGAGGTCGACAGCCTGGGGCCAAGCCATGCTGCTCACGAGTCTCCCTGGGATCAGTCCTGCGGGCTCGCTGGGCTCCCTGGGGCTGGTCCTGTGGGCTGTGGCCGTGGCCACCGCTTTCGCTTTCCGGACTGAGAATAGCCTGCCGCCAGCTTCCTTCTGTACTTCCCATGCTTGTGAAGACCTTCACCTAGCGATTTTCTGATGACTACACGCCAGGCCGGTCAGCCCGTGGCTCTGGTTTCCTGGAGGTCTGGTGTGCACTGCTCTTGTCTGGAGTGGTTCTCTAGCATGCTCTTAAAAATCAGCATTCTGCTGAGGCTGCTGAATGAGCTCTGAGCTCACCGTGCAGTCAGTCATGCCTGAATCTCCACCAGAGCAGCTGTATTTCAAGTCTTCCTCCAATGCTAGTATATTGCCCTTGCTCAGGAATCTTATTTGTGGTTATTCCGTTTTCTCACTGAGGGCCATCATGAACACTGTCAGTTCCCGCTGTCCAGTCCACGCTTCCCGTGCTTCCATTCGCAGCCTCTGGGTGGCCAGTGTGACGATGGTCCTCCCTTGCCTGAATGCCTGCATGCTTTCCTACTGCATAACTGTGAGGTCACCCAAGCCCTGGGGCCAGGCCGTTCACCCCTCAGCCTTCCTTCCCCATATTCCTGAGGCCTCCCTCTTCTCTGAACCGGCCAGCTGTTCTCAGGCGGTGCGTTTGCACACCGTGTTCCCCACAGCGCGCGCTCTGCAAGGCTCCTGGGCCGCCTCCTCCAAGGCCCACGCAGACCCCTCGCCCCAAGGCCCTCAGGCGCCTTGTCTCAGCGGCCCCTCCCTCGCTCGGCTTGGCAGCCGCTCCACGTCTCTTCCTCTGGCACGAGCGGACCCTCGCTCCAGGTCTGCCTCAAAATTCACCACTAGATCCTAAAGCTGAGCACAGCGTCTGGTTCCGAATGACTGCATCACTTCCTGACATCATGTTAGGCATCAAAAAGCGCTAACAGGACTCTAGTGGCCCCGCGAGGGGACTGCGAGGGAGGCGGGGCCTGCAGTGGGAGAACCCCTCCCGGGCACCGAGGACAGAGCCCGTAAGTACGGGCCAGGAGGAGAACCCACCGTTTAACGGCCATGTATGACTTCTGCAGTTTCTCCAAGTGCAGTTACAATTCTAGCATTTTTCTTCATTTAGAACTGGAAATGGATTCATTCAGCTTTAAAAAACCCAAACGAAACAGGGCCCCTTGTCAAAGTATATGAAGGCGTGTCTGCATGTACCGGCCTTCACAGCTCATTTACCTTACCCAGAAGCATTCTCACACCACACAGGTGACGCTCTACTCAGAGGTCTGGAAGCTCCGGCCCCTCCTGTCTGACCACCTCTCTCCTTCCAGTGCCGGGCTGCAGGGCCGCGCGCTCCACGGAGCTCTCTGCCCGGCTCCCGGAACCAGGGCGTGTCTCCCGCTGGGAGTCTCCACGCCAGTGAGCTCCCGTCCGCGCGGGCACAGCGGGCGGGCGGCCCTCGCGTGCAGGGGGACGATTGCGGGTCAGGACCGGAGCCTGCCGCAGACCACCTCTGCTCCCCGCACAGGGGTTCTGCCGGCACGCTGGGCTCGGGGCGGGGGCCAGCACAGACAAGCCCTTGGTAAGAGCCACGTCTGTCCCTTCCTGCTTTCTGTTCAGAGCAAGCCTGCAACTGAGGAGCGTCCTCCAGGAGTCCATCCTTGCTCATCAACTAGACCATCAATTACAGATACACACGTCTTCAAACTTTAAATCTTTTCTTGTTTTATCCCTTATGTCCTTCTCTAACTAAAGAAGTAAATTCCTACATCTACAATCTCAAGAAGCCTATAAATCATTTTTAGCTTATTACAAAAAGATGGTCAAAATGTGCACCAAGGTAAGTTTAGGAGACAAACTTGTGAGGAAAAAGAAGAAAGCAGGGACCTATCAGTGTGCGCCCTGTGCACGCTGGGGAACGCCTAGCCCAAGGATAAGCACGGTTCATGCTCAGGAACACCAGCAGCTGCTCTTCCATGACTCTCCCGCTACATCCACTCGAGTGTCTCACAAGTGAACAACTTCACACCCCTCACTTGGCAAGTTAAAGAGGCCCATAAGCTCGTTCGCTCCCATGAAATCTATCAGTAACAGGGTCAGATCTAGCGAGGGCATGTGAGTAGCTCTGCACTTATTTTTTGGTGAGTTTTCCTAAGGGAGAGGGTAGTTTAAAAGCAAAGCCTCTTACTTATTACAGATAACATGTGACAACAATGTACAAGTTGGTATAATGAACTACCACAGTCCCAGCATCCATTTCTGTTATTTTAGAGGAAACAAAAGAAATAAACCAATCTTGTCGCTCAACCAGCCACAATCCCTTGAAATGGAAGCATATTGAATGGTTAGCTCTTGGGACTCTGAACTCAATGCTATGGTATCTAGTAGCTTGCTTTTTAGCAGGCAATCAATATGCATGCACAAAGGAAATGAGTAATATACTCCACATGTTCATGCAAAAACTAATCACATGAGTTGCTCATACACTTGATTTTTTTTCCTCCATGAAAGAATTAAATTCGGCCTCTGATGAAAATGGGTACTTTCTTGATACAAACACACAAATTTCTAATGGACTTTTCATTAAACATTGCAAGCAGGATCTTCTTTTACAAGTTTAAGGATAACTAAATGTAATTCTCATATCATTTTTTACATTAAGACCAGGTGAAAAATGAAGCCAATCTCTATTTGTTTAAAGAATGCCTAAGATTTTAAACAGTTTCATGCATTACGTTACCATGTTCCAGTCTGTTTCAACTTTTCTGAATATGGATTCCATTCTCCACACACCATTCTCCCATCCAGAAATGGTTTGGTTATTACTTGAAACTCGGACATAATAATTTTTTACAATATTATAGCAAAGGTGGAGCTGTTTAGAAATCTTCTCATTTTCAGAGGGGATGAACAGGGTTTCTTTACTCTTGGGGAAAAAAAGAAGAATTAGTTTTTCAACGTGACAGAAAACAGGTGCACACATAGGTACTGCTACGGGCGGGGCCAATGACTCCTGCTGAGGGAGAGTGCAGGGGCGCTGCTGGGAAATTTGGAGATTCTCTTACAGGTTAAACATGATCAGCGTGGTGCTGACATAGCAACAGACATTACTAAGCAGGAAACAAGAAACAAACTGCAGCTGTGACCTACACTTTGGGCACTGTGCGTCAACACGGATTCACTCCCACCACTACCACCACCACACCTTTTAACTGGACACAGCAGTCGCCTCCTACAGCTGATTCCTCGCTTCCAGCTCAGCCTCTCCACACAGATCAGAGCGACTGCTCAGGACGTAAACTGGGACACGTCACTGTGCCTGTCTTGCTGCACTGACCCCCTGCTGCAGAGACCCTGAGGGCGGCCAGGGCCCCATGCGGCTCCTCTGCGACCTCCCCCCGGCCCCAGGCTCCTCTTCCCTCTGCCTCCACGCCCCCAGTGTCCCCCCTCAGCCAGCTCCTTCCAAAGCCAGTGCCTTCCTGACTCCTGCATCTGGAAGGCTGTTCCAGCTACTCTCCAGCTACATGACTCTTTCCCCCCCTCAGGCCGCAGCCGCAAGTCATTTCATCAGTGTCCTTTCCTGATGCTAGAAGCGAGGACCGGATAGCTGGGAATGATCTGCACAGGTGAAATTGCTACAAAAACTCTAAAATTGCAGGCAATTTCGCATTTTCTTACAAAATAAATTGTTTCTTTTAATGTAAAATAGTCCCCTAAACTCCTGAAGTCACTGAGTGAATTTACAGCTTGAGAAAGACGCTCTCTTTGCCCTGCGTCTGCATGGCAGCGACACTACGTCCCCTGTCCCTTACACAGGAGCACAGGCGCCGGCGGGGCAGGTCAGGCCTCCTGGGGGCGGGCTGGGGAGGCTGCCCGTGCACTGCAGCCTGGGTGGCGGCCTCCCTGCTCTCACCCATGGAGGCCAGTAGGATCACCCCTCCCAGTTCTAACACTGGAAATGTCCCCAGACACTGCCAAATGTCTCCTGGAAGGCAACATCACCCACTGCTGAGAACCACTGCTCTAGCCTGTATCAATGTCTTGCTTTAACTAATCAATCAAGACAGTACGTAACACTCTTTTTTTTTGGTTAAACACTGGGTACTAGGTATTAACCAATGTGAAAACTTCAAATGTACAAGCATTAGTAAGTAGAATACAAAATATCTTAGAAACAGAAAGTATTTACAAATGTATAAATAAGAAGATAATTCCCTAGAACCTGTGATTATTATTGCCACAAGGATAAGGTAGAAAATAAAAGCAGTTTATTATTTTTAGAAGGTGATTTTCTGAATATTAATTAGTATACTATACTTTAAAACAAACAGCTAACAATACTTCCTCATTCTTCTCTTCTTTATCAAAAACAAATTTCATTATCAAAGATATTTCAGAGTACTGCCATAAACCAGACAGAATTAAAATTTTTAAGCAGCATCATCTACTATTTACAAAAGGATAATTAATTATAAAGGGAAAAGAAAATTATGTATGTTACTGAATATATCATTTATAACATTAATATTGCATAAATGCTTTAAAATTTAAGGTTAAGACAAAACTTTTTCTGAAAACATTACTAATGTTTCCTTCTTTGTCCAGTTGATTTCAAGACATATAGTTTCCTAATTTTTTAGGACTGACTTTTAAAATAAACATCTATTTCTAAAGAGAAAAATGACTTAAAATTCACAGCTCTAAAATGATCTCCATAATTGAGAAATTTTAAAGTTTTTCACAAGAGAAAACAATCTGGGCATATAGCCCAATTCCTATTTTTAAAGTTTAATTAACTTATATGCTATGCAAGTGGAAGCACACTCATCCATGAAAAGAAAAATAAATGAAGACCTAAATACCCATATTTTAAACTGAACACAGCTGTGAATGACACTGGCTCTTTTCAGATTGGCTTCATTTAGATTTCTACTTGTAATGTGCACTGCATCAGCAGTGACTGAGGGAGTTATCTGTTGAATTCAGATCATTATTCTATGGCTGAACCACCACTTCTAACTGCCTGCTAAATATGACGAGATAAATTTAAAAGTAAACAATGTTGACTGGGGATAATTCACCACTCTTCATTAGAGAAATGAGGTGTAATAATGGCAAATTTAGAAAAAGCAGACGTAAAACTTTGTTTGGTTATTTTCCTTTCAAGCATTTTTCATTACTTACCTTCTTGGCGTTTATAATAAATACTTTCTAGTGAGTCAACTTCAAGCTCCCTAAGGGCAAAGAACTTTTCTTAATGTCCATGACAGAGCACACTGCTTACAGCTAGCCTCTAACTCTTAGGAATTATATTCCACTGATCGCCACTTAATTTTGAGAGATTACCTGATAATATTTTCAGAAAGTCTGACTATGTAATAGCACTCAACCACAATTTCTAGCCAAAACTAGATGAGGTCAAGAATGAAATAAGAAATGAATACTTTCACTAGTGGAATGACCCAGACTTCTATTATGTTCCCCACTGTACTTAAAAGAGTTTTCACAGAGCTAAACAGGACTTCACAAAAGATGATATCTGAAAGTTTAAAGACAGACATTCAATGTCATTATTCAGCATCAAAAATGCAAATTTTAAAATGGGGAGGAAAAAAAGATAAGTATGTAAAATTGAATCACTCTGTTGTACACCTGAAACTAATACAACATTGTAAATCAACTAAACTTTGATAAAAAAATAAATTATAAAAATCAAACTACAGGGCTTCCCTTGTGGTCCAGTGGTTAAGAATCCACCTTGCAATGCAGGGGATACTGGTGCCATCCCTGATCTGGAAAGACCCCATATGCTGCGGGACAACTAAGCCCGTAAGCCCCCAGCACCGAAGCCCGTGTGCCCTAGAGCCTGTGCTCGGCAACGAGAAGACACTGCGGTGAGCAGCCCCACACCACAGCTACAGAGCAGCTCACGCTCACCACAGCCAGAGAAAGCCCAGGCAGAGCAACAAAGAGCACAGTCAGAAACAGATAAAGTTAGAAAGCAGAAAACCACCACAATTTCCAGAGGAAATTTCTTATAGAAAAATAACCACAGTATACTACTCTATACCACTATAAATGCTAACATGAAAGACAGAGAACCTCAGGTAAAGATGTAGAAAAATCTCATTTATTGCTGGACAGAGTGTGAAACGGTTTGGAAGCTGCCTGTCCTCACCCCTGACCTGGCTCTTCTGCCCCAGGGTATGCAGCCACCTGAACCGCACACAATGCCGACTGAAGACACGTCTGCGTGTGTTCACAGCAGCAACACTTAAAGAAGCTGAAGGGCAGCTGATTCACAACACTGCGTTAATTTCAGCTGTATGGCAGAGTGGCTGTTATACGTGTATGGGCTTCCCAGGTGGCTCAGCGGGTAAACAACCTGCCTGCGCGCAGGAAACGGAGAAGACGCGGGTCGACCCCTGGGTGGGGAAGATCCCCTGGAGGAGGAAATGGCAACCCACTCCAGTATTCTTGCCTGGAGAATCCCACGGGCAGAGGAGCCCGGTGGGCTACAGTCCACGGGGTCACAGAAAGTTAGCCATGACTGAAGCACCTGAGCACAACATATACACGAAGACAAACAGGTGTCTGCCTTCCGATTGCTCTCCATGACAGATGGTCACAGAGCACCGAGCAGGGCTCTCTGTGCTGCGCAGCAGGCCTCTGCCAGTTGCTCACCTCATATGCGGCAGTGTGCGTCTCTCGGCCTCATACCCCCACCCCTTCCCCCTTTGAGCAGTCATAAAGTGGCTTTCTATGTCTGCAAAGTAGGTTTCCGTTTTGTAAATAGATTCATTTCTATTATTTTTTGGATACCACATATAAGTGATATCATATAATATCTATCTCTGACTTACTTAGTATAATAATTTGTATATCCATGTTGCTGCAAATGGCACTATTTCATTATTTTTATTGGCTGAATACTATTCCATCGTATAAATACAACACAGCTTCTTTATCTATTCATCTGTTGATGGAAACTTAGGCCACTTCCACATCTTGTGTATTATTGTAAACAGCACAGTAACACAATTTTAAACCAAAATTGAGAAACAACCTAAATACACTATAGTGACATGGATAAATTATAGAATATTCATACAGTGGAATATTATACAACGAGAATAAATGTACTATAATTATGCAGCAACAACTAAGAATCTCACTAAATAATGTTGAGAAAGAAACTGTTTACGAAAGAGTACATCCTGTATGATTCCATTTACATAAAGCAGAGTAACAGGCGAATCTAGCCCATGATGTTAGAAACCAGGATAAAGGTCACTTTTAGGGTGAAAGACAGTGACTGGCAGTCTACTTCTTATTCTGGTTAGTGGTTATCTGGGGAACCAGTTTCTGAAAATCTGTTAAGCCGTGCACTTATAATTCCTTCATTTTCATGTACTTCAGTAAAAGTTATAACTGCATCAGAAATTCACATAGAGTAACAACAGAAAAATCCCTTTTTAACTGCTCTGCTAACCCCTGTGTGCGACTGTACAATGTCAATCCATTACTGGCTCTCCTCAAATATTTACACTTCGTAATAACGATTCTGCAAAGTTCATTGAAAGGTAGTGGTCTGAGGGTTTTCTGCATGAAGAGGGCACAGGACAGGAAGTGGGAAAGTGAGGAGGTTCTCAGGCTGCAATGAAGCAAATACCTCTGGACCCGCTTCACCTCGGGCGACTCTCCAGGCCAAGGACCCAGACGTCCTTCCTCCAAGTTCTCCAGGCTTAGGGCTTTTGGGAGATATGAATTCAACAAGTTCCACAATGATCCTCTGAAGAAGTTCTTTCCTTCTGTTTTCTGACAAAGATACTTGCCTCTGCAATTCAGGTTAAAAAAAAAAAAAGTCATTAAAGATTAAGGGAATGCAGGAGTCCATCTGTAAGCATGACTATAGTTAAGACATTTGCATTTTAACAATGTCCAACTAACCAACTTTATTTTCATACAAATAATTATTTGGAAAACAAAAATGACACTGTGGAAACTTAAAATGATTTTGTAACCTTCATGTTGAGAAATTCTTTAACACCCACATCCAGTTTTCCACGCCCTTTGCTTATGTGTGCATGTGTGTGCGCTCAGTCGTGACCGATTCTTTGTGACCCCACAGCCTGTAGCCCACCAGGATCCTCTGTCCAAGGGATTTCCTAGGCAAGAACATTAGAGCAGGTTGCCATTTCCTGCTCCAGGAGACCTTTCTGACCCAGGGATCGAACCCAGGGTCTCTTGCATCCCTGCACTGGCAGGTGGATTCTTTACCACTGTGCCACTGAGGAAGCCCTGCCATGCCCTTTATTGGCCCAGATTTTAAATGGAGGCAGAAGGTTCTGTTTCTGAGTAAGATCAGCTGTCCTGCTGAGAAGGAAAGCAGGGGGCCACACAAACATGCCACACCTGCTTGAATGCAACAGAAAGCTACCACGGTGGCCCAAGGGAAGAAACAAACTGGGCGAACCGAACTCCCTGCCGGGCACCCGCCATGTACCGAGCGGCACGGGGGAGCCACGCTCCCAGCAGGCTGGTGCGCAGAGACGCCGGGCATGGATGCGGCCCCGCAAGTGCCAGGCGGTTGGCCCTGGAGTCCAGGCCCTTCCCAGGCTCTAGCAAACACTCCAGGGTTTCAGCTGAGGCACTCGGAAAGGCTGCACACTAGAGGAAGGGCAGAATTCCAAGTAGGAGGAGACTCACCCTGAATCTCAATCACTGTAAGGTGATCTGCCCTGTTCTCACTGCCTGCCAGATGCAAATTTGTTTTTAAATCATGAAATATATTAATAATACATATATATATAGCAAAAAAAATTTCAACTGACAAAAGGAGTATAAAATCAAAGCTGAAATTCCCCTCTTGGACCCCTATTTCTCCTTCTCAGAAACAAGCATAGTTAACAATTTCCTGTGTCTTCTTTCAGAAACTTCTACATGTTCACACATGTAAGGATAACTGCATGTAATAATATTCAAGTGACACTTAGAAAAATAAGGTTATATATATATATGTATTTATTTTTAAACAAGAGGATGGGTAAAGACTTTTACTTATTTGGTCGTGCCCACAGCATGTGGGATCTCCGCTCCCTGACCAGGGAACATGGGCATCGAGGCCGTGCCCTTTGCATTAGCAGAGGCTTCAACCACTGGACCTCCAGGGGTGTCCAAGGCAAAATATTTATGTTAAGTATTACATATATTGAATTGAATTTTTTATTTTCACCGAACTTTGAGATGTAACAATTTAAAAATTGTCACAAAAAGAAAACCCAAAGAAGAAAACCCACCCACAATATTTAAAATGAGTCCTCAAAAATTTTAATGAAAAAAGACATTTAACATATTTAAATATTTTTGTTTGCATACCACTTAAAGAACTGCAATGGGTTAAAAATTGGCCATTCTTGATTATATAAAAAATTTCAAATGTCCTCTCAAAAATGACAAACACCCATCACATACCTGCTTATTAAGTCCATTAATAGTTTCTCGAAGTAATTCCTCTTTAATTTCAGTTCTTCTAGAGATTACCTCTTCATGTTTACAAGAATATCGCCAAGTGACGTCAACAACCTCAAATTATAAGACACAAGTATTTAACAATATTACAACCAACAATATTAATTTGCTAAACACCTAGAATGCATGTAATTCTTAAAAAGAATTTTTTAAATGCTAATCTTTTCATTAAAGTTTTTAAATCTGTAGAAAAAAAAAATATGCTTTTTATTCATATTCTAAGGAAGACTGATTAGGAGATAAAATTTTCGCAACAATTAGCTATCAGAATAAATCTACAAAGCTGATCTCATAAAATTCAAAAAACAAAAACTCCATTTTATTATACTGAATATCTAAATGATAAATATAAACATTCTAGAACTGTTTCTTGGCAAAGGTGTAAAGATAATTCAGTAGACAAAATAATATTTTTCAACAAATGGTGCTAGAACAATTCATTATCCATATGTAAAATAACGCATTTCAATTCACACCTTGGACTATACACAAAAGTTAACCCAAAATGGATCACAGACACAAATGTAAAACTAAAAGCATAGAACTTCTAGAAAAAAACAGGAGAAAATCCTTGTGGCTTGGGATAGGCAATCATCTCTTACATGTAACATCAAAAAGCAAGATCCACAAAAGAACAAATTGATAAACTGAACTTTATCGATTTCTTCTCTTCAAAAATCATTAACAGAATTAAAAAGACAAGCCAGAGAGGGAGAAAATCTTTACAAAGCACGTATTTGAAAAAGGACTTGTATTCAGAATATATGAAGACCTCTCAAAACTCAAGAATAAGAAAATGAACAACCCAATTAAAAAAAAAAAGAAAACGGGCAAAACAGAGAAATGGATGACAAACAAGTCCATAAAAAGCTGCTCAGTATTCGTCCTTGAGGAAATGCAAATGAAATCAGTGCACATCTATTAAAAGGGCCAACAAGAAAAAGTTAGACCATACTGCTAGCAAGAGTATGGAGAAACTGGGAATCCTCACATAGTGCTGGTGAGAATATAAAATGGCACCACTGCTTTGGAAAATCGTTGAGCTAACTTCTTAAAAAGTTAAAGTCACCTACCATGTGATTCAGTCATTTCACTTGTAGGCATTTACCAAACAGAAAAGAAAGCTATGCTCACTCAAAGACTTGTGCCTTTATATTGTCATATAATGACAACAGCGGCTGTACTGGAAATAGTAAAAAACGGGGAAAAAACCCAAATGTCCATCAACAGGCAAATGGATAAACAAAGCATGGTACATTCATACAGTGGAATACTGCTCAGCAATGAAAAGAATAAACTACCAAAATATGAAAACACATAGAAGAATCTCAAGATAGTTATGATGAGTAAGATAAAAGCACCCCCCCATCAAAAAGAGTAAATATGATTCCACTTATACACAACTCCAGAAATGCAGACTAATCTATGGTCTCAGAAAGTAGCTGTGGGGGACTGCAGGGAGGGGGCAAGGACGAGGGAAGATTAAGCAACAGGGACACTGCAGGGATGATGCGTGTGTTTACGACTCCACTGCAAACGTCATCTCAGGGGCATGGACGTAGGGCAACGCTTATTGTACACTTCAAATACATGCTGCCTAGTCCATGTCAATTATACCTTCAGAAGCTGTCAAAAGAGCAAAGTAATTTTATTCTTAAGATGCAATTTTTTTCCCCCACATCCTACCTCGTCCTTAGAGAACGCAATGATGTAGGAGAGCTTCTTGCCCCAGCCCACCTCATAGAGCAGGGGCTTGTCACAGACATCCTCACACGAGTCGCAGTGCAGCCAGCGCTGCTGAGATGGCGAGTACACCTCCGTCCAGACGTGGTCTACACACGTAACGGGCGGGTGAGAGGCGATGGGGGAGGAAACAAAAGCTCAGTGTATAAAACCAGGAAGACCTTCGAGAACGGTACATATGCCCAGGAGGAGAACCACAGGGCACCAAGCAACTCTGAGCTGTGATGAGTAAGCCTGACCATACAGTTGTTCTAATTTCTCTCTGAAATCTTGGAAAAGGTCTTGGAAACTCTACTTCAGTAGTCAGTGTTAGCTTTGGTTAGAAATAACGTGAGCTATAACTCTAAAAGCGGCAAACAAGCTGAACAACAGCATCAAAAACATGGAGCTGAGACGTCCCTGCTGGCTCAGTGGTTACAACTCCGTGCTCCCCCTGCAGGGGCACAGGTTCAATCCCTGGTCAGGGGACTAGGATCCTGTATTCTGGGTGGTACAGCCAATAAATATTAACAAATGATCAATAAAATTTCCACCAACCAACAATACATCATACTTCAAAAAACAAGGACACATAGCAATCAAGGAGCCCACGGTACCCGGAAATTATGGTGCCCATGAGTGTTAAAATGTAAAACTTAAAAAAGCAAAAAACAAAAACCATGGGGCTAATACACACAGTTTGCTAATGTGAAGGAGTTAATTCCACTTTGGAACTGTAGACCAGCAGAGATCTAACAGTGGATGTCTGGTTATTCATCATCTCTATTTGATTGTAAAAAAATACAACAAAAAAACACACAAGTAACTATTAAGTGAAGCTTTCATTTTACTCTAAGAAAACAATAGAAAAATATAAGTGAAAAAATCTAAGAACATGTAAGTGACACAAGTTATAAGTAAATAAAGACAATATAAATCTCATGGCTTTTATTATATTTTTATTGTATACTGAGTTAAAATTACTAAATCTTTTATACTAATCTCTACAAAAATAAAGAATTTCTACAGAACATTACTGCACATGTTCTTATCCAAAGAGAAACGGCATGACTAAAAATGGCATGGTATCTACAAATTGTTAAAGAATATTTACGATGCAAAGTACTAGCCATAAAAAAAAAAAGATCCCGTGCTCCCCATAAAAAAACATGTTATCTTACAGAAGGCAAACGGAGCATCAGACTGACAAGGCAGGGGTGTGCCCCCAGCCTCAGGGCCGCAGGCGCTTGGGCGCTGCCCCCCAACCCCCCACCCCCCGTGCACCGCATACCTGTGTAATCCCAGACGTAGCGGGCTTCGAAGCCCAGGGCGCGGCAGCACAGCGTGAAGCAGTTGGCCCACTCCCCGCACCGTCCACTTCTCGTTTCCAGAAGCTTCTCGGGATTATTATACCTGGTTTAAAGCAACAACAACAAGAAGTGCCAATTCATTATCAAAGGCAAGAATTCTAAACAACTTACACTGACTGAAAGAAAGCGCTAGTCCCTCAGTCATGTCCGACTCTCTGGACCCCATGGACTGCAGTGCGCCAGGCTGCCCCGTCCATGGGCTTCTCCAGGCAAGAGTACTGGAGTGGGCAGCCACTTTCTCCTCGAGGGACTCTTCCATACCCAGGCACTGAACTGGCGTCTCCTGAATTGCTGGCAGATTCTTTACTCTCTGAATCACCAGGGAAGCCACCTTTGTGCCAAACAGTAATATTTCTTAATTTCATATTCTTAAAGAACGATTATAGAGTCTAGAATGTGTGAGGCACTGTGCTAGAATCCTGGGTGAAAAATGACTAAACACTGGCACACAGCCTTTAGGAGCTTACGGTCCTGAGAGAGAAAAGGACAGAACACAGACAATTTCAATACACGGCAAGACACGACACAAGCCACACGGCAGGCCAGGATTAGTGTTATGGGACAGGGTTCAGGGAGGAGAGACTGCATCTGAACTGGGCCTTGCAGGACAGGCTGGCTTTGGACAGGCAGAGATTCTCTGTGAAATCTGCTTTAAGCATGAGTGTTAGCCTAACAAGTGGTATAATTAGCTCATTGCACTTAAATAACTTTAACAAACTGCTCGATAAAGATTTGAAAGCTTAGCTGAATTCAATTTTATTAATACTTGAAACACTATTTTTCTTTCTAATGATCATTTGGATTATACTTTTATTCTTCCAATTCACTTGAAGGTGCTTGCCAATTTGGAAGTGGTTTTTTGAAATGTATTTGCCACATTCTTTAAAAAAGTTACTCCAGGGATTTCCCTGATGGTACAGTGGTCAGGGCTGGGTGCTTTCACTGCTGGGGCTTGAGTTTAATCTTTGGTCAGGGAACTAAGATCCTGCAAGCTGCACAGTGCAGACAAAAACAAAAAAGTTATTCCAGTTATAAAATTACCATAAAGTTGAAGAACATCAAATTTTGTATATTATGTTTGAGAAGGAATTTGGGGCTAATAAAGCTACACAGGGCAAGCGCCCAGCTGAGCAGAAATGTTGGCCATGAGCTCGGGTGGGAAAGACACAGCTTCATAAACGCACTGGCTTGGCAGTGACAAGCTTGTCTTCAATCAAGCTGATGCTCTTGCTTGCTTAGCATGCTCCAAGTTAAACGAATTTATAATTTAGGTAATGTAGTTACTGAAATAAGTGGTCTCTTTACATGAGGAAGTAACAGCAGCAGAATCAAGGCGTCCTGTGCCTCCATGCCTTAACACCACCTGTGTCAAGGTGAAAGGCCACTTAACTCTAATGAGTAGTGTCCATCCTCCCAACCCTATACAGAGAACAGCCAAGACGAGCACACGATTCACAGGGAAAAGGACACCAAGGCACAAACACGATGCCTCTGTATTCCCTGGCCTCTGCCCCCACCCCTTGTATTGTCAGTCCACACCCACAGTCCAGAGTTTATGAGGACAATTTATGTGTAATCATATATTTTTATCTTCAGATCTTTGCAAGTACCTGTGCTTATATATGCTGAATGAAGAAAAAACTGGCGTTAATTACAGGTAATTATTGGATACTGGATTCTGTTTATCTTGGACTCTGTATATCACAGGACTGAGTCTCCCTTAGGACAGAAATGAGTACTGAGGTCCCTAAAATCAGGTATTTTAAAAACTTGCTTAAGAAAAAGAAAAACTTGCTATCTTTTCTTACCTAATGATAAAACCAAATTTTGTAAGTATTGTCAATTAAGAATATCTAATAAGAGACTTGTATATTAAAGAATGGAAAAAGTTAACAGAAAAGTTCTAATTCCTTTAGTTTAAAATTAACAGATATAAGGGTAGGTTAGGTTGACAGGCGAGGCACCAAACTTCTTTATTAAAAATAAAATACGATGCGATACCACAGCACTGTCCACAGTCACCACGCTGCGCATCATGCCCCCGGACTACTTTGTTTCTGGACGCTATACTTGGTTCTCTTCATGCCCTTCCCACCCGGCAACCCTCCTCCTGTCTGGCAACCACCAATCTTTTTTCTCGTATCTATTAGTTTTGCTTTGTGTGTTTATTTGCTCTGGTCTTAGATTCCACACAGATATAGGTGAAATCATGTAGTACATGTTTTTCTCTGAGTGACCTATTCCTTGGCATAACACCCTCAAGGTCTATCATACTGTTTGTTGCAAATGGCAAGTTTATTCTTTTCTTATGACTGAGTAGAACTGCAGTGTGTATATATAACACCACAGCTTCTCTCTCCATTCACCCATCAATTGCTAAAAAATAAATCTTAAAAGATCTCATAACAAAGAAAAAATTTTAACTGTATAACAACTGAAAGTAACTAGATTTACTTTGTTCATTTTACAACATATACAGATGTTAAATCATTATACTGTATGCCTGAAAATAATGTAATGTTGTATGCCAAGCATGCTTCAAGTAATAACATCATGACAATAAACATTAAAAAGAAAAAATAAAATTAGTTTCAAAAAATGAAACTATTTTAAAAAACATAAAACATGCCAGCCTTTAACTATACTTTCACTTTCCATATTACCCTCTGATGATTTAAGTGCAGCACTGTATTTACCATCACAAGGATTAGTACTATTCTAATCTTCTGGCATTATTTTTTATGTGCTATCAGTATTATTATTGTTATCAGAAAGTTAAAATTTATGTATTAAAAGAAGAAAAACTCACAATTTACAGCATTAAATGGCTAGGACAATACTCAATTCAAAAGTCAACAAGCTTTTCCTATAAAAAGCAAGACAGCAAACATTCTATACTATGCAGGCCATATGGTCTCTGTGGCCAGTATTCAACTCTGCCGCTGTAATATGAAAACGGCTACAGACCATGAGTTAACAAAGCAGCAAGGATGTGCTCCAGGAAAACTTCATTTACAAAAACAAGACATGGGCTGGATTGAGCTTGTTGGCCACAGTCAGCCAAGCCCCATTCTGGCGGAATATACTTCTAATAACATAAGTGAAGATTAGAAGTTGGCTTAATAAACCCCCTGGAAGCACTCCACGAGGGCCTGCTCTGACCTCGCCGCGGCAGCCACTCACCGTGGGAACCGATTGCTGAGCTCGC
This sequence comes from Antilocapra americana, assembly GCA_007570785.1. Taxonomy (NCBI): domain Eukaryota; kingdom Metazoa; phylum Chordata; class Mammalia; order Artiodactyla; family Antilocapridae; genus Antilocapra; species Antilocapra americana. The sequence continues at coordinate 1,937,575 of ML660776.1, read as the reverse complement.
ACGCAGAGCAGTAGTGGTCTTCCACTCTGCTCGCACCCCACTTCAGCTCCTCGTCGCTGGGGAGCAGGGACTCGCCTCTGGACTTGGTCTGGCCACCACACTTACTGCACACAATGTCGTTCACCCAGTGAAAAAATTCTTCCTTAAACCAGTGTAAAAGCTCCAGCAAAAGAAAATCCTCTTCACTCACATTAGTACCTGCAAAGTTAGAATAGAACTGATTAAGTCCTAAAGCAGAAAAAAACTAAAGACACCCACATACATTTTACTCTCAAATATGAAGCTGAAATAAATGAAAACAGAAGGCGACCTAACAGGTGTTCACAAGAGGATGCAGACGGAGCTGTCAGTGCACTGTGAGGCAGGCTGAGACGTAAGGACATAGTCCACGGCGTCGGCCTGCGTGCAGCGTGCTTTGACCGACCCCACACTCAGCATGGCCAGCTCTCAGGGACCGTCACACACGTGGAAAGTAACAAAGGAAATCTGACTTTGGGGACACAATTTTTCCCAGAAGCCCACTGTGTCCCCCTGCTGCCTAGCAAAGTAAAAAAGCTATCCTTTCCTACTTTACCACCCAGCCTAAAACAGTTTGATTTTGAAAAATATTTTTAAATGACTGCATTAAACTTGTTATCAGACATAAACACAAGTAAATATGAAACAATCACAAAATTACAGGCAGAAATCGCAGAATTCTGGACATATTAAAAACCATCCTATTAGCTTTTCTACTATTAGTACTTCAATTGTACAATGTAATTCATCTGAGAATACTTACTACAAAAACACATAAAAGCACAACCATGTTTATAATATTTCTAACAACCCTTGCAAGTAAACGTGATATATCATATTATATCCACTGCATCAAATAAAAGGGTCTCTAACCACATTCAAGGCAGTGTTATCTCTGGGAAGAAGGAAAAGAGAGAGGAAAAGAATCTGGGAGACATAGATGGGTCTCTCCTTCCTGTCTTTAATGTTTTATTATTAGTCAAAAAACACATATATGAAGGAAATATATGACATAATATTAAGATCTAATAAAATCTGATGCTGGGCACAGGTATTGAATCTATTATACTCTATTGTTGTATTTATATTTTATATATTTCAAAATTATTTAAAAAATTAAAGAAAAAACTAAAGAAATTAATTAATAAGCCAAAATATATTATGTTCTTGAGTGGGAAAACACAGTATTCTCAAATTGTTAATTCTCTACAAATCAACTTGTACTTTAATGAAATCCCAAGTGATATTAGAAAATTTTTCATAAAATTTGACAGGCTAATTGCAAGAAACTCACACGAAAGAGGAAATACACAAAACAGTCAACACAACTTTTAAGATAAATTTGTCTATAGTACTTCAAGACACATTAAAAAATTCTAAATAAAATACTGCAATATTGGTAAAGAACGGACAGATGAATGAAATGAAAGAGTCTTGAAAGACAGATTTCTAAGTGATGCACAGAATTTAATAAAGTTAGCCTTTAAAGCAATTCTAAGAGGATGGACCGTTTGACAAATCATACTGGGACAAGCAGCTGTCCAGATATCAGATTCCTCCTCCATTCCTTCTAACACATATATACAAACACCATACACAGAGGGAATATTACAAAAGTAGAAGTTTATGTTTACAACTTTGGGGGAGAAAACAAAACACAAAAATAATTTTCTCACATTAAAATTTATAACTTTTGAATTTCAAAAGGTACAATAAATGAAATTAAAGAATACTGAGAGCAAAATGTAATGCATCTAACAAAGAAGAGTATCCAGAATATATAAAGAATGCCTATAAATCAGTAAGAAGATTCACAAAATCATTAGAAAAATTAGCAAAGTCCATAAAAGAGTTCAGTAATTTCATTAAGTGGAAACAAACACTCCCAGACCCTTCTGTTACAAGCTGGAAGACAGTCTGTTTGCCAGGCATCCACTGTAGTACAGGAGCATCACATGGCCTTGGTACTTTAACATCTATCCCAGGGAGACATTCGTTCAGGTAGGCAGGCCTGCTTTACAAGGATTCTCACTGCAGAAGCCTTTAGAACAGAGGAGAATGGTACCCCGCTCAATGTCAATCAGTGGGACACTGGGACCCAGTGTAAGCGACACTGCATGCACACTGCAGAGCGCTAGGGGAAGGGCAGGTGACCTCCGAGACATGTTAGAGAAACACCGTGGAGCTGAATTATAAGGGGTGACACACTTTACGTAAACTCTGCAACATAAACTGTTTGTTTTTATATATAACTACTTATGGATGTAAATGAACAGAGAAAGATATGAAAAGAAACACATCGCATGATAACAGCTGTTAAGTGTGGAGGGCAGACTGACTGGCAAGAAGAGCCTAGCTTTTCCTGTACAACGTGAAAGTTTCTCAACAAGGAGATACTCGTGAATGTTCATTTCCAAAAATGAACTTTTGGAAAAGCGCACTGCCATCCTGCTTCTCCACTGAGTTCCTACAACAAAGTGATCTTTTTAAAAACTCCAATGATTTTCCATCTCATTCAGAATACAACCCAAAGTCTCTTATTTCTGCAGCTGGCCCATGCGGAGGCTGAAAATGGCCCCCCAAAAACATATACGTTCTAACCCCTTAGCCTGTGAATGTCACCATGAAGGGAAAAAAAAAAGTCTCTGTAGAGATGATGAAGTTAAGGACTCTGAGACAAGGAGATTCCCCAGGTTACTAAATATGGACCCTCAATGCATCATATGTATCCTTTCAAGAGGGAAGCAGTGGGAGGCTTTACAGAGGAGGATTTGAAGATGTTGGTCTTCAAGACGCAAGTGATGCAGCACAAGCCAAAGACTGCAGGTGGCCACCAGAGGCTGGCAGAGGCCCCGCCGACATCCTGGTTTGGGCCCAGGTTTGTGGATGACGGGCTTCTGGCTTCACAGCTGTGAGGCAGTACACTTCTGCTGTTTTAAGGACCCAGGTTTGTGGTAACTTGCACCAGCAGCCACGGGAAGAGGCTAATGGATCCCCTTTGTCTCCCTGACCGTGTCTGGTCGTGCTCCTTCTGCTGCAGCCACGTCTCCCTTCTCCAGCCCCTGAGCACACCGAGCTCACGCCCACTCAGGAGCCCATGCAGCTGGCAGGGCCTCCACCAGAAAAGGCATTGCTGCTTCAAGGGACGCTTTCTGCACGCTTGCTCCTCCGTCCTTCTGGCCTGTCTCCCCAGCGCGGCTCAGCACCTGCCGATCTGAGCAGCTGTCTCCGGCTTTCTCACCCACGGCCTCAGGGACTGTTCGCCGTTGTATCTTCAGCAGCTGAGCTGGCTACACAGTGTGTGCTCAGTAAATACTGGGATGAAAGTCAGAAACTGAGACAACTGACAAGCCTCACAGTGTCACCGAGAGAGTCATCCCTGTGCAGCCAACAGTCCCAGTCAGGACAGGAAGAGGGAAGGAACACAGCACACTTCTGCTTCCGAGTCTGGGTCCTCCTGGGATGTGGTGCAGCTTCCCAGATAGGAGCACGCACATCGTACAGAGAGGGTCAGTGCTCCCTGGTTATGTAAGACCCTTAACTGTGACTCAGAGAACTCCAAGTGGAGTCCTCTCTGTGCAGGTTAAGAGCTCAGACAGGTCAGAACAGCAACCATCCCACAGAACTTTTGGTAATAATGGAAATAATTCATACCTACACTATCCAACAGGGTTACTACTAATGATGGCTTCTGAGTACTTGAAATGTATTGAATGCAACCGGAGAACTCAATTTTTAATGTCATTTAATATAACTTAATTTAAATGTAAATGACCTCCAACGCTACCTGTCTTTCTAGAACCTTTGCAATCCTCTTCTCCCCGCTGCCTTGTCTTTTCAACCTGGGCGATCTCACTCACTTGCATGGCTTCACCTGTCACTGTAAAGTGTAGGTCAAGATGTGACTTCCAAGAAAGCCCCAGGCCTCCATTTTCACGTGGGGGCCCAGCTGATGGCCAGCAGGGGCCTGAACACAGACCCCTCATCTCCTTGCAAAGCCTGTCCACACTGACTGCAACTCAAAGCGAGGCGGTCCCCTTGGACATTTTCCTTCTATGTCCCTGATTCCATGTCCGACCACCTGCAAACACACCGACTCACACCCACCTCCTCCCTTTCAGTCACAACCCCTGCGTGCCTTCTTATTCCTTTTAGGGAAAGTCTATTACTACTGTGCCTGAACTCCTCTCTCCTTGCACTCTCTTAATTCTCTTTATCTTACCAGTGATTTTCCTGAAGGGCACCCTCTGTCTTTCCCTTGCTTAATGCTTCAGTGCCTAACCCTCTGACTTCAGTCATCAAGAACATCTGACTTCCCTGAGAAGTCATCTTATTTCTTCCTGCCTAGTGAACAGGTTATTTAACACTTCTGCTAGAAGTTCAATCATACTAACACCACAGCATTAGCCTTCTGAGATGCGTTTATCCTTCAAATTTCCTTGGTCCTGATTCCCTACTTCAAAACCTCATTACAAGTCCTTTGTTTCATTTTACCTCTAATTCTTTTTTGAAAGATTAAAAACATAAACTCAGTATGCTCTGCTCTGACTGGAATCCAGTGTCAAACTAAACAAGGTCCTGGCCCACCTCCCGTGTCTCCCTCGCCTGGCACAAGCAGGCTGTGCTCTGCACCCTTCCTCAGGACGCCTGCGGCCTCTGCCCCACGCCCTCTGCTCCCTGCCCCTGAGGGAAAGTCCCTCCTCCCGCCGTCACGTGTCTGCTGGCATCTCAGGTGGTAAATCCAACATATCTTTCATGAACTTAAGAAGACAAAAGCCCAGTTTCTTCTGATTTTCACAATACTGATACATGCTACCAGATGCGTTCCTTCTGTCCTACTCATGTTAAAGCTCCAGACTTGCCTGACTCTAGGCCCCTCCGGCCTCCTGTCTCACTGTGGGGGTGTCCCAGGCTCCTGCACACAGGCCCCTACAACACCAAGACTTAGCCCTAAGGCTGTAGGATGTTCCTCCCCCATGCCTCGCCACCAACAGGACCCTAGTACAGCAACAAGGCACGATTATAAGAAGCCATCTGCAGGAGGGAGATGAGCTCAGGAGGAGTCCTTGGGGAGGCTCAGAGACCACAGAGGGGCCCCAAGAACACCAGAAGGCCCCAACACTCACATCAAGCATTAAACAGTGTAGTTAAACATGCCCAATTCAGCATTAGGTGGACAGTGGACACATAAGCCTTCCACAAAAGGCTCTTCACTTCAGTTCCCATTACCCAATACATTATATTCAACTTTTAACAAAAAATTACAAACCAGGCTAAAAAGCAAGAAAAAAGTCTAAAGAGATAAAACAAGCATCAGGACCACTTACGTATAGCACAGATTTTAGAATTAGGGAATTTAAATTAACTATGATTAACATGCTTAGGGCTCTAATGAGAAAGGGAGATATGAAAGAACAGATGCACAATGTAAGCAGAAGGATGGGAAGAAATCAAAAAGTCTGTTTCGGAGATAACGCCCTTCATGGGCTCATCAGCAGACTGGACAAAGCTAAGGAAAGAATCACTGAGCCTGAAGACAGAAACTGAAAGTCAAAGAGGAAGAATGAAAGAAAACAAAGGAACAAAACACCCAGAACATGCAGTTATGGTGGGAGATTTTTCATAATGGCCTAGCACATCAAACAAAGGTGGAAATAGTTGATAAATAAGAGTATAACAGGACACCCTGTTTTGGAGTATCAGAAAGAAAAGAGACAGAAAGGAGCAGAAGTGACATTTTAAGTAATAATGGCCGAGAATCTTCCAAAATTAATGAGACACCAGAACACTAATCTGGGATGCTTATAAAACACCAAGCAGGATAAAGACCAAAAAACAACATCCAGGTATGTCACACTCAAACTGAAGAAAATGAACAATGGAGAGAGAATCCTGCACGAAGCTGGGATGGGGTTGGTGGGGGTCCCGAATATAGAGACAGAAATTACAGCAGACTTCTCATCATACACAAGCAGGCAAAGAGAATCAAGTGTCATTGATAGAAAGGAAAAAACCCCACCAACCTAGAATTCTACATCCCAGTGATATTATCCTTCAACAGTGAAGGAGAAATAAAGACTTTCCCAAGCAGAGAAAAATTGAGGGGCTTCAGCTCCGGAATACCTGCCCTGAAAGAAACACTAGAAGAGGCTGTTCTTCAGAAAGAAGAAAACTCAGGCCTGCATACTGGAAGAGTGTCCAAAGAAAGAATGAATGAAGGTAACGTACAATCTGTCATTTTTCTCACTCTTAGTCTACTGGGTGACTACTGTGTCAAGTTCAGTGAAATGAAGGATGGTAGAGTCTCAAGAGATGGGAAGGAAGACATTCTGTTAAAACATACCTGCACTATACAGAAAGCTGTATAATGCTTGTGGATGTAAGGGAGAGACGAATTAGAAACTCAGAATTAACATATACACATCACTACATATAAAATAGATAAACAAAGGCCTACTGTGTAGCACACAGAACTCTACTCAATACTCTGTAATAATATAAATAGGAAAATAATCTTAAAGAGTGGACATATGCATCACAGATAACTGAACCGCCTTGCTGGATACCTGAAAGTAACACAACATTATAAATCAACTCTACTTCAGCGTAAAATGACAGTTTTTTAAACTGGGGAAAAAAAAGTGTACTGCATACTAGATCAACCACCAAAAGAATACTACAGAACTCCCCTAGAAAATATAGCATTAGGAAATGAGTTCACAGAAAAAAACAATTATATAAAAATTCAAAGTAAAAATGCTTAAGTTGGAAAAATTAAACAACTAAAATCCTAAGACTATTAATGAAAACAACAAAGTATTGGTTGACAAATGTGGCAGGCACTGTTCTGAGCCATTCACATGCACTATTCTAGTTATTTCTGAGAATTATCATTCCTATTATCAAATGAAGAAACTAGCAGCAAGAGGAAATTCCTTGCTCAGTGATGCAAGGTGAGAGGTAGAGCTGAATCTACACCCAGGCAGTCGGCTTCTATGTGCATACGCTGTATCAGTAACTGCCAGTTAAAGGGAGTCAGTGGTTGAATCACATGAATTCATTCTGAATATGCTTTTTCTCAGATTCACATTAAAATTCACTAATAATGCCATTACATATTTCACGGACTAAAGTTTCGATGATATTATATCTTTAAAAAAATCACATGCCAATGATTAAACTAAAAATACATTATTTGAGTTAAAAAGTTTTAACAGATGTGTACACGAGGTATATGCAATAAAAAATTATACTACTGTTGTACTTCTTAAAAATCCAAATAGAATTGGGTTACATATTTACAATGTATATAGTAAAGGGCACCATTTCAGCATTTTTGTGATTTGGTAATGATGCATATTTAGCAATGAATGGTCATGTAAAGCCACTACCTTTGTCCAATTTTCTGGCTCTAGACAACTTTTCTTGTGATCTCCTTTTCAGTTCTTGGACTGGAATACAAGCCAGTGCTTTCTCTTGGAGAGCACGGTTCTCATAGACCAGTACATGCTGAATGTTGGATTGAAGAACTTTTAGAATGACTGAATTGTCAGCAACCTAATGGAAAGAAAACAATGAAATTAGCTTTTCTTCATATGTTATAAAAATAATACAATAAAAAATACTGGTTCTATGAGTTCATAGATAAAGGAATGTATGGATTCACTGAAATAGAATAATTATACTGAAATCCTTTACAAAATTAGTATTAGGAGATAGCCACATCTGTATCACAGTCTAAGATATGTGTATATTTTCACATGAATAGATGTTACTGAGGATGTACTTAAGCAGAGATATGGTGAACTCTTGACCACAGCTTGGATCAAGACAGCACTCTGAGCAGTGCTTCTGACAGCTCTTTCCACTTCAAGTCCCGATAAATATCATTTTTCTTTTTTTTTTTACATTATACAGCATTAGCTAAGGAGGACTGACAGGGATCAGGAATTTTGGGAAATTTCTGAAAGAAGGCGGACAAAAGGAACAAACAATGGCAATATGCCGTCTAGAGAAAGTGCTTATAAAACTAAACAAAGTTCTCAAAATAATCCCGGGGAGGGATGGGCTGGAGGCTTCACAGAGCAGGAAGGGGTCTTGGAATAGGTGTTAAGCAGGCTGCCAGCAGGACACTGCTAGACACTGGTGTCTCTCTGAGCAGTGAGGGTGGATGCCTAGATTTCTAAAAGCAAAGAGGCGTCCCAGCTCAGAACACGTGCTGGTCTGGCATGGCCCACCTGGTGGCATGTCCTGCCCTCCCCCTTAGTCGTCAGAACCAGACACAGTGCTCACCAACAGGCTAGCAGGAACTCTCAGATCCCTGTGAGTCCACAACAACCAGCACTGCTGAGATGGTGCACTGGGATCAACAGCAGAAGGAACCCTGCAGCAAGGGCAGCAAATGCAGAAGAGACTAAAAGGTGTCTACCTTCAGAAGTTCAGGAGTCTACTCAAGTCACAGAAAGACACCTACGGATCTTGGAAACTAAAAGTTTAAACACTGAAATGAAGAAGAAAGCACAGATGGCGTGTCAGACAGCAAAACACACAGCTAAGTGATCAGTCAGCTGGAAGACGGAGATGAGGCGTTCCCTGAGAACGCGGCACAAGGACAGACACTAAGGGCGGGCTGAGACGTCCCAAATCCAGCTAACAGGAAACGTCTAGAAATCAGAGGAGAAAAGATGGAAGAGAAACACTTCTCAAGAAATAATGGGAAATTTCTGAGGGTTAAACAAAGAACCAGTACAAATGGGAAAAAAACAAAACAAAACCAAAGGCTAAACTAATAGTGACATTTTATAACAACAGTAAAGATAAAAACAAAATACTAAAAGCCTTCAATGATATCAGACATCTCACTGGAAACAGTGAAGCAAAATCTCTGAAGTACTGAGGGAAAATGAGAACATACAATGCATACCCTGGTAAACTAATTACAAAGAAGAGCAAAACAACACATTTTCTGATATGTAACAATGCAGAAAATACATCACTCCCAAATCCTATTTAAAAAAATTATTACAAAATTACTGTCTCCCCAAAATATAATAGAGCCAAAGTAAATAAATAGAACACCACAGAGTAGAACCTAGGATAAAAGCAGCAGAAGTGAGTTAAATAAAAACTAAACAAACTAGTAAAACTTAAGTTCTGTTATAAATAAACAATTAAAAAGCAAAATCTCATAAGAAAGGTGTCAGGGAAGGGAGCAGATGTTAGAAAAATATAAAATAAACATTTGTATTAAATATTTAAAGGCAATAATTAGAAGACTAAAAGAGGATATTTAACTTTCTAACTTTTGGAGGGAAAATAATGGAATAAAATGATCCATTTAAACAAAAATAGAAGGAAAAAAAAAAGGACACACACAATACAAAATGTCAGAAATAAGTTCAAACATATTAGAATTATTGTAAACCGGAATGGATTAAATGTGTATTACAAAAGGCAGAAATAGACTAATTTAAAAAATAAGAACCTCTACCAAATGCTGACTATAATGTCAGTATATGAAGCAGTGGGCATGTGTGCACAAAACAGACCATCACTCTACGGTCCAAGGGGGAAGGACACGGAACAAATGATGACAGAATCTTCACATTAAGTCAACAAATTTTGTGTGTTTGTGTGTAAATGTATTAGATGATAGAAAAATAATGGAGGCCAAGCCAGACAAGGGCATTATCCTCACAGGATAATGAGTCTATGGACAGAGAAACAAATATTGCTACAACAGTGCCAATTTACTCAAATATTTAAGGAGTCTTTATGATCTGTTAGATACAGGGGATATAATGGCTAGTTTATTCATATGTATGGGAAGAGCTATAAAGCAAACATAGAGGACAGTGTAACTGCCTGACAGGGGCTCTAATGAGACTTCCCTGGAGAAATGATACTGTAATAAAATACGAAGGATGAGGAGCAGCTGGTGACCAGGGAAGGGAGAAGACCATTCCTGTGAAGAGGGGATAATGTGTAGGTAGGTTGCTAGGGAGCATGCAAAAGGGGGATCAGACAAAGTCAGGGTGTCTGGAGCACAGAGCACCAAGCAGGAAGCTGGGCTGGGCAGCAGCCAGGTCTTCCCTGTCTCTTCCCGCTGTACAAAGAGCTATCCAAGACCTGGAGCAAGGGAGTAAAGTGGCCAGCTTCACGTTCTCCAAGCTTCCAGCTGAGGTGGGGAGAAAGCAGGTCTCAGGAGACCCACAGGGGATCCACTGCTGAACTCTGAGGGAGCAGAGGCTTGAACCAGCAAGGGACAGAGGTGGTAGAAAAGTGAATGGATTCAGAATCGCGGAGGAAGTAGCATCAACAGGTCCCACTGACTGAACCACGCAGTCAAGGGGAGTGACCCACAGGTTTTCGGTAAGAGCACCTGGGTCAGTGGTCCAACCACTTACAAGAGGAGAGAAAAACCAGGAAACGGTCAATTGAGCTTAAAGCTGTGAATGGTCAAGTAAAACTGACCCAAAAAAGTCCACTAAATTTAGTGGCACAGAGATCAGCGATGATCTCAGTAATAAGTTCTGCAACAGTGTTAATAAGGAAAACAAAGTGTAGGCGACTCAGTGGTTTAAGTGGTGTCCCAAAGTGGGCCAGGAGCTGCACAAAGGCTGGGGTACAGACAGAAAATATTTCAACTGCTATTTATATCATTTTGCCCCAAAAGAAAACAACTAAGTTACTATAATATTGAGTGTTTGGATCAGTGGTGGCCCCTCCCTCTACAGAAGCCATCTCGAGGGAACAAAGTCCCACAGAGTGGAGGGGACCCAGTGGCATAACCCACTCCTACTTTCGCTGTCATCACACTACAAGCTTCTGCAGTTCAAATGTGCCCAGTTCTGTGGCTTTGCAGATTATATTATATAGTTTTTACTGTATTAACCCTCAACCTGACTTAAAAAGGATTTCAAAGACCTCTAAACAATAAGGCTAATACTTATGATGCAAGAACATGTGGAGTGCGTACAAGAAGAAATGGTAGAGCTAATGTGTCTTTTTTTTCAGTACGAGCCCCTTCAAGAGCCAAATTTTAATGTGAAAAAAGATCTACTGAGATCTGATAAAGTGAGTCTCCCAAATTCAAAATCATCAAAACAGCATTTAAAATATAGATTTAGGTCTATATTCATTGAATGACAATGTTAAATCATTTTTTTAAATTAAAAATATTACTTATTTCCTATCTCCTCTTTTGTTGTTGCTCAATCGCTTAGTCGTGTCCAGCTCTGAGACCCTATGGACTGTACCCCGTCAGGCTCCTCTGTCCTCTGCTATCTCCCAGAGTTTGCTCAGATTCGTGTCCATTGAATCTGTGGTGCTATCTAACCATCTCATCTGCTGCTCCCTCTGTACACTGCTTTACAAATGTATCCAGTACAATGGCTCACTAATATAAGTATACAATTTATAAACAAATAAACATATATTGAGAGGAAACGCTCAGAAATATTTTGCTGATGGGGCACATAAACTGTGGAAACCTGCTAGACAAACATGAGGAGTAAAGGCAGGGGTAGATACTGCGGACTCCCCCTGAAACTTGCAGTGAAGAGGAAATGAGAAATACAGGGAGGCAGAATCTAGCGATATTTGTGTGTTGACTTTTGTGTCTAAGAGCTTACAGGAAATGTTTGTAACCACTGACCTGTTTGTGAAGAACGCAGGTTTCCAAGTTCCCTCTCTCCTGGTCCAGCCAGTCTGGGTTTGCCCAGGAATCTGCATATCCAGGCTACTCTAACACCAATGTCCAAACTCAGATGAAAACTGGCCTAAAGCAAGGTTTCAAAGCCACTGAGAAGACTCTCCAAGAAAAGGCGCAGGTCGTGACTGCATAGCCCACCTGTGGCCCCACAGAGAGCAGAGAGAGGAACCCAGGCACAGAGGAGGTGCTGGCCTTCAGCGCTGCAGACACGTTTACTCCACCAACAGATGACAGAAGAGCTGGGGCAGGCCAGGGGGTGGGAAACCCAGGGCACTCACAGCAGGAAAGAGTGTGCCTTACCAGAACTGATGCAGAAATAAATGCAATGTGTCCATTTTTATTTTTCATTGGAGAATAATTGCTTTCCATTTCCATTTGAAAGAATTCCTATAAAGATGAGACCTTTATGGTTGTAATTTTTTTTTTTTTTCCACAAGCAGAGTTTCATTTGCTGGGAAGAACTCAGCCAAAGAATTTTTATTTTCAATTTAGTCTTTTTTGCTCTGGAAATTACCCCCTTCGCTGTGGTATTTAATGACATACAAACGATCTTGAACAATAAAGGTTACTTTCTTGCCTTATTTCTTGGCACAATGCCAAAAATACTAAGTCATAAAAATAGAAGTTTGCTGATTGCATGGCAATTATAGCAGCTGGGTAACCATGTACATAAGGCAATAGTTAATTGTTTAACGGTTAAAGTTCTTTGGAGTACAAATGGCAGTTTAAAATGTGAAATCTGTCTGTTTTAGATTAAAAAGATTTTTTCCTTCACTAATCACACTTGGATTTCAATTATTTGGTTTCTGATTCGAGACTTTTAAGATTCTATAAGAAAACAAGTATGATGTGTATTTCTGTCAAACCACACGATAAAGGCAGAGGAAGCTGGATCAGCAAGTTTACTTTTTTAGTAAAGGACAGGCTTCCCAAGCCCACTAGTCCTCTTTCTGCCTTTTTACAACCCTCTGCTTCCATGGCTTTTACATTTAGAACCTGTTTTTTTTTTTGTTAAATATAGAAATTCTGTTTAATACATTTTCAATGATATCTAAAATCAATTTGTGACTTAAGAGGAAATTTCTTACAAAAACCACTTTATTCTATATTTAACATTAATAAATGTTGCAAAAAATTTTTTCAGGAAATACTGAATGGTATAAATAATAAATCATTAAAATTTCACTACTCAAAGAAAATCAGACTGTGTACAGCTTTCTAGAACTTTTAAAAATAAACACATTTATGTATGAGCATTTTTAATATGAAAAACAGAAATATTTACATATATATAACACATATTGTTTAATTTGGGGATTTTTTACCTTTTCTCCTATATAGTAATAATCTTCATGTCAAAATATACCACATCATTTTTAATGGACATGAAGGATGCCAATTTAAAGATGTGTCATAATTTCAACAACTGCCTATTGAAAGGTATGTAGATGTAATTTCCTCTTAAGAATGGTTAATAATAAATTGAATATTTAAATCCTCTGTCCAAAAAGGAAATAGGGGCAGAGACTTCTTCTCTTAAGAAGACTGCATACAGATCCAGACTAAGAAGTTGTCTTATGAGATTCAGTTAGCTTAAAAATCAACAAACCAGGACTCCTTTGGTGGTGGAAATGCAGGGGAAGCCAGTTTAGGCCTTGGTTCAGAAAGACCCCACATGCTGCAGGGCGACTAAGCTTGAGCACCACAACAAGACGCTCGCACACCACAAAGAGTGGCCCCTGCTTGCCATCAGCAGAGAAAGACTGTGCACAGCAACAAAGACCCAGTGCAGCCAAAAATAAATAAAATTAAAAAAAAGGAAACATTAGTCTTAAAAAAAAAAATTAGGTGCATAGCCAGGGGAGGAAGTTGGGCCAGCCAGGAGGCTGCTCCTCTCTGTGGGCTCCCACTGTCTTAGGTACACATTTCAAGCTTTTGCAAGTCTGACTTAACTCTTTAGCATCCTCAAGGTGCAACAAATTCAACTCTGATGTGGAGATTAGAGAAGGGTTTTGAATATAATAAACAGATTTGGTGTCAATTTAAAAATATAAACAGAAGAGAGGGGGCAAAAGGTGGCAGAGAAGTGGGCTCGGTCCCTCTCAAAAAAACACCAAAACCACAACTGCTGAACAACCACTGATAAAGCAAACTGGAACCTACGAAAAAAGATATTCTACTTCCAAAAACAAAGAAAATGCCAAAATGAGATGGTAGAAGGGATGCTTTCACAATATAGTCAAATCCCATACTCCCCGGGGCGGGGGCACCCACAAACTGGAAAATAATTATACTGTAGAGGTTCTCCCACATGAATGCGAGTCCTGAGCCCCATGTCATGCTCCTCAGCCTAGGAGTTTGGCCTTGGAAGGAGGAGCCCCCAGAGCATCTGGCTTTGAAGGTCAGCAGAGCTTGAGTGCAGGAGCTCCACAGGACTGGGAGGAACAGACCCCACTCCTGGAGGGCACACACGGTCTCCTGCGCACGGAGACCTGGGGCAAAGTGGTGACTCTACAGGAGCCCTGGCGAGACCTACCTGCTGGTTTAGGAAGGGCTCCTAGGGAGGGGGTAGTCTCTGGCTCGCTGTGGAGGCAAGGACACCGGTGGCGGAGGTACTGGGGAGTGTCCATCTGGCGTGAGCTCTCCTGAAGGCAGCCACTATGACACCAAGACCGGACCTCACTCAACAGGCTGCAGGCTGCAGGGCTGGAAGCCGCAAGCCAAACAACCAGCAGGGCAGGAACGCAACCCCATCTGTCAGCAGACAGGCTGCCTAAAGTCATCCTGACCCCACAGCTGCCTCTGAGTAAACATACCCCTAGACACGAGCTTTGTCCGCCGGAAGGCAAAGACCTAGGTCCACTCACCAGTAGGCAGTCACCACTCCACCCCACCAAGAAGGCTGCACAAGCCCCTGGACCAGACTCACTCACCAGAAACAAGAAGAACTGCAATCCTGCAGCTTGAGGAACAGAGACCACGAGTAAACAAAGTTACACAAAATGAGATGGCATAGAGATATATTCCAGAAGAAGAAACAAGGTAAAACCCCAGAACAACAACTAAGGGAGGCAGAGACAGACAATTTGCCTCAAAAATAATTCAGAGTAATGACAGTTAAGATGATCCAAGATGTCAGAAAAAGAATAAAGGCACAGATCAAGAAGATATAAGACATGTTTAACAATGACCTAGAAGAACTAAAGAACAAACAACAGTGATGTACAACATGCTGACTGAAATGAAAAATACACTGGAAGCAATCGTTAGCAGAGTAACTGAGGCAGAAGAATGAATAAGTAAGAGGAAGACAGAACGGGGGAAATCACTGTCACAGAGGAAAATAAAGAAAAAAGAAATAAAATAAAGAAAAAGGAATGAAAGAAAGTGCGGACAGTCTAAGAGACCCCTGGGACATTAAACGCACCAACATTCTCATTATAGGGACCCAAAAAGGAGAAGACAGAAAGGACCTGAGAAAATGTGTGAATTGTCAGGTTAAGAATTTTTTAAAAAGGGAAGAGGTTAAAGAAGGTTCAGAAAATCTGAATGGATTTTCTGAGCCAGAACACTTATAAAAAAGAAATTCTAACTAGTCCAGCAAAGAGCTATTTGGTAAAATAAACTGTCTTCCTGTATTTTATGTTTTTCTCTAAGACTGGTCAATACTGTGCATTCTAAACTGTAATGCTGAGATTCAACAAAAGGTAAAGTGGGGAATCTTAAAAGGTATATTTCACAGTTTAATTAGAAGACTCATAAGAAAAGGTGCTAAAAACCAAGAAAGAAGTTAACCATGCTTCTATACCTGTATCAACCTTAACTGCAAAACTGATGCAGACCCCAGTTACCCCAAGTGTAACGAACGACATGCTTTAATCCTGTATGTGACTCCTGTTTAAGGTATATTAACATATACACATAGAAGTACAGAACTCCTAAGTAAAGAGACACTTATTTGGTTACATATTCAACACTTTGTCACTGGTAAGATGTGCAATCAATTAAAGAGTGGAAATCAGTGTTCTAAGGACTGGACTGACTAGGGTTACTATTCTGTCCCACTAGAGATAGGTGGTCCCTCTTTTCTGTTACTTGTAACTCTGCACTAAATGAAGCAGCTGAAATATTTTATAGGAAGAATTATTGTTACCAAGGACAAATCTTTAAGCCCTTTACAGTTTATTAAGCTTTCACACATGTCTTATCACCTGACTCCCATAACCACTTAGTATCATTACTAGTTAATTCAATACTACACAGTAACCAATTCTTGGAAGCATTCATCAACAAAGTTATGTTTATTATTATAAATAAATATTAGCTGTGAAGTTAATGAGAGGAGAAAATATTGTAAAGACTTAAAGGTTAACCTAAGTCAACTGAGGCACAAAAGAATATGCTTCAGAAGAGTTAATCTTCTTGAAAAAAAAAAGTTGGGAAACTACTCATCAGGAATTATATAAAAGGACAGTCTCTACTCTGTCTCTTCCTCTGTCGGCCCCTACCACCTTTATTCTTTATTTTTTAGAGACAAGCTTAGGACACTCCTAGCCCACACTAAGGGATGACTGCTACCACCTGACTACGAGGGAAGTGAGGTTAAAGGCTCTGGGATTATTCAGCCAGAGAAAAACAGATTTAACAACCGACTCTATATGTAAGGTTCTGTTGTACTGAGGAAAGCGACAAGGTGTTTTACCAAAATTAAAACAGGACATGAGTTTAAATTGGCTACTGATAAAAGTACTACAGAAAAACCATGACAATTTTTCTAACAGTGAAAATTTATGAGTAAAATGCTTAAGGACCTTTATTAAATAGCATTTTTGAAGCAGGATAATTTCCTATTAAAGGAAGTCATCTAAGTAAAGCTTCTGCTGTTTCAACACTTTGAAAGGAACAAGTCAAGGAAGGGTTAACTCTAACATTACCATTGGTGACAAGGAGGGTCTGGATGCCTGCCCTTCACTGTTTCCTGAAGGCTGGGTCACCCCATCAGGGTGTGAAGATGGTGCTGCAGGAAGCTGGGAGCCGGCTTCGAGGTGCTGAGATAATTCTGTTTTGTGGCTCTTCTCTGATCCATCCAATCTGCTACTTCTCTCTATGGCAATCAGGTCACGGATTTTTTGCAGCTGCTTCACTGAAGCTTTTTTAGGAAAGATAAGATGTGTTTCTCCCTGGAGTTTAAAAAATTAGGGAAATATATATGAAATGGAGCCAATATTATAGAATACATCATACTTTAACAATCATTTTCTTTGTACCATTATGGAACTTTAAAAAAAAATACAGGAAAAAGTAAAAAGTATACTAGAAAATTAAAAAAATCTGTCTCCTTTTTAGCATCAAATGTTTAGCCTATCTTATTGGTTCAAAAGACCTTTAAAAATATTCTATCTTTTAGGACTACTGTAATAAGTCATGAAGCCTCCTAAAGACTGCAAAAAAGTACATTCCTATCTTCTCTGTAATAGGATATGATAAAACTATTCTCCATGAAATTTCTTACAAGATAATGATACTATAGATACGGCCATTCAAAATGATCACTGGTCACATAAAACCTATAAGAAGTTCTATAACAACCTTTGAATCTTCTCAAGTCTTTAAGAATAGCTGCATGATTAGAAGTCTATGGGGTCCACTAAATCTTCCAAGATAAGAAAAATTACACCATGATGGTCATTTCAAAACTACAGATTGCTACTCAGTAATACAAAGGTGATAGAAACCTAAAAACAAACAAAAAAAATCCAATTCTTTAAGAAGTGATTCATTTAATGAATTCACATAATCCAGAGTGCTCTAAGATACAATAAACATTACAACAAAGCTCATAATATAAAACAGTCAGCAAATTACAAAACAAAAACAAAGTAAAATAAAATATATCCAATCAATGTTTATTTAAGGTGTCGAGAATGAACAGTATTAAAACTGTAATCCCACCAACTGCAGATGGGAGAAAACAGTTGTAATGTGCAGCAGACCAACCTGCAGATTGCGAGCATTTAAATTAAGCTCCACAATTGAGAATGACTGTATTTCCCTGCTGATGGCAGATTTACAGGATTCAACTGACCAAGGCCTTAGTAAATAATGACATGAAGATCAATTCCAAGTGAATCCTTTTTAAAAAGCTGAGAGAGGCCAGTGATCTCCATATAGCCGTCAAAAAAGATCACTATCACTTATTGCGTTTATGTGTTTCTAGGTACTGTGCACACATTATCTAAAGAATTCTTATAGCCACTTTGAAAAGTAGGTACTAGGTTTAGCCCCACTTTTCATATGAAAATATGAAGGCTCAGAAGTTAAATAACCTGCTTGATGTTCTGAATAACCGTCGGTGAAAGGATTCACACAACTGTAATTGCTATGCTGTAACGACCTCCATCTGAACAGAGATCAAATCTCACAAGCCTGTACAAATAGGTAGAAGGGTAGAGCAAAGTATTATGACAGTTGTGGTGATTATACACACGATGACTGGCACAAACTGGAACACACTAAATTTTCCAACATGAGAAAGGAACCACCCCCTATCTATGACAAGGTCTGGAAAGAGAAACCAGACTCCTGGTTTAAAACCAAACAAGGAAGTAACTTTGAGCCTTTAATAAGTTCCTTAATGCCTGGGATGATGTATATCGGGTTCACTCCATGTTCAATAAATTGACTCTTTCCCACCCCATAGACTGTACAGTCCATAGAATTCTCAAGGCCAGAATACTGGAGTGGGTAGCCTTTCCCTTCTCCAGGGGATCTTCTCAACCCAGGGACTGAACCCAGGTCCCCTGCACACAATACCACCTAAGGGGTGGGCAAACCACCCCACCTGCCCAACCTACCCTCATCCCATATAAGGAAAAAGGTCACTCCCCACCCCGAAGCAAGCAACCAAGAGAACCTGTTGGTTGTTCTTACTTGCCCCTGCTGCAGCAGGGACCTCAATAAAGCCTTGCCTGAAAAAAAAACAACAACCAAACAAGGAGGCCTCTGATCTTGCACAGTGAGCAGGGCAACACAGAGGAAAGCAGATGACACCGTGGGCCGGCAAAAGGGTGCCCCACAGGCAGTGGTCTGCCTGGTCCACACCTCAGAGAGGCACCCCTAATACGGTGGGGGGGGCGTCCCTGCCATCTTCTCAGGACCAGTCCTGAAAGAATGTGTGATTATGAACAAAGTGTCTATACCAAAAAGTTTAATTAACAGCACTGCATTTTTGTAAAAGGACAAAACTACAGGCTTAATGCATGAGATCAAACAACATTTTAAGAAACCAAGCAGGATTCCAGTATTTGACAAAATCTGTTTCTCAATGCATTCTTGCTGAGACGATTCTCACTGCTGGGTGTGAGTCAACCCAGTCCCTGCCCAATAAATGCTGGTGACATCTTCCAGTCACCCAGACAACCAAACCTTTGATGCCCATTCCTCCCTGGGAGTGGGTACAGCTCCTAGTGAGAACCACTCCACTAAGCTGGCCTGATGGGTCAACCCACCCTGTGAATCAGTTTTTCTCCACCTCCTCCTAAGAATTTTCATAAAAAAGAATAGTCTGAGAGTCAAGTGAGCCCAAAGGTGTCAGGATTTTAGTGAACAACTGAAAATTTCAGGATAGGTCTTGGATTCCCACTGCATCTCAAGGCCCACCAGGTTTCTTTCTGGAGGCAAAGTTCAGTTTCAGTTCTACTGGCTAATACTGATAAAACATTTATTTCTACAGGTCCTGAAGTGTGAAGTCTAAAGCCAGTCAGTAATTCTAAATATAACTTAGTCTGAAAACACGATAACCTTTTCTGAGATTGTGATTCCGTTTGTGTTGAATACTACTCCAAGTCTCAACCTGGCCTGTCACCTGGCACTGGTGTAACCAACCTCCAAGTTCGCCTGGGGTGGAAGGGTTGTCTGCTGTGTGGGATTTCACTGCTAAAACCAGTACATTCCCAGGCAACTGCACCAGCTGGCCACCTCTCCTGGAACTCAAATATCTGCTGAATGAAAGATAAATCTGATTCCACTGAATCTTTAACAATAAAAAACTAGTAGTCTCCAGTTGTCATTTACTTGAAAGGGAAAGTCGCTCAGTCATGTCCAACTCTTTGCCACCCCATGGCTATACAGTCCATGGGATTCACCAGGCAGGAATACTGGAGTGGGCAGCCTTTCCCTTCTCCAGGGTATCTTCCCAACCCAAGGATCGAGTCTCCCACATCCCAGGCAGATTCTTTTTTTTTTTTTTTTTTTTTTTTTACTTTTATTGAAGGATAAATGCTTTACAGAATTTTGTTGTTTTCTGTCAAACCTCAACATGAATCAGCCATAAGTATGGTTTTTCCAGTAGTCATGTATGGATGTGAGAGTTGGATGGTGAAGAAAGCTGAGCACTGAAGAATTGATGTTTCTGAACTATGGTGTTGGAGAAGACTCTTGAGAGTCCCTTGGACTGCAAGAAGATCCAACCAGTCCATCCTAAAGGAGATCAGTCCTGGGTGTTCATTGGAAGGACTGATGTTGAAGCTGAAACTCCAATACTTTGGCCACCTGATGTGAAGAGCTGACTCACTGGAAAAAACCCTAACGCTGGGAAGGATTTGGGGCAGGAGGAGAAGGGGACGACAGAGGATGAGATGGCTGGATGGCATCACTGACTTGATGAACATGGGTTTGGGTAGACTCCGGGAGTTGGTGATGGACAGGGAAGCCTGGCGTGCTGTGATTCATGGGGTCGCAAAGAGTTGGACACGACTAAGCGACTGAACTGAACTGATACATATATCTCCTCCCTTTTGAAACTCCCTCCCACCTCCCTCCCCATCCCATCCCTCTAGGTTGAGTTTCCTGAGCCAGACAGCAAATTCCCATTGGCTATCTATTTTACATATGGTAATGTAAGTTTCCAGTTACTCTTTCCATACATCTCCCCCTCCCCCTCCCCTCTCCCCATGTCCATAAGTCTATTCTCTATGTCTGTTTCTCCATTGCTGCCCTGTAAATAAATTCTTACCATTTTTCTAGATTCCATATATATGCATTACAATATTTATGATTTACATAATTTATGATTATATGATTTACAGCATTTATCTTTCTCTTTCTGACTTACTTCACTCTGTATAATAGGTTCTAGGTTCATCCACCTCATGAGAACTGACTCAAATGCATTCCTTTTTATGGCATTGTGTATATGTACCACAACTTCTTTATCCATTTATCTGTCAGTGGACATCTAGGTTGCTTCCGTGTTCTAGTTATTGTAAATAGTGCTGCAATGAACAATGGAGTACGTGTGTCTCTTTCAATTTTGGTTTCCTCAGGGTATATGCCTAGGAGTGGGATTGCTGGGTCATATGGTTTTATTCTTGCTTTTTAAGAAATCTCCATACCATCTTCCATAGTGGCTGTATAATTCACATTCCCACCAACAGTGCAAGAGCATTCCCTTTTCTCCACACCCTCTCCAGCATTTATTGTTTGTAGACTTTTTGATGATGGCCATTCTGACTGGTGTGAGGTGATATCTCATTGTAGTTTTGATTTGCATTTCTCTAGTAATGAGTGATGCTGAGCATCTTTTCATGTGTCTGTTAGCCATCTTTATGTCTTCTTTGGAGAAATGTCTGAGTCTTTTTCCCACTTTTTGATTGGGTTGTTTGTTTTTCCAGCACTGAGTTGTATGAGTTGCTTGTATATTTTGGAAATTAATCCTCTGTCTGCAGGTAGATTCTTTATCAACTGAGCCACAAGGAAAGCCCAAGCATACTGGAGTGGGTAGCCTATCCCTTCTCCAGGGGATCTTCCCGACCCAAGAATCATTTACTTAATTTTTCTGTCATTTGACTCAAAAATTTGCGTTTCCTGGAACAAAACCAGCAACTTTCTCAATTTTCCCTGTCTATAGTTTTAACTTCCTTATGTTCAGATGCCTGTGAGCAGCTACAAGCGGATGACACGATAACTGACACTACCTCGCCCTCTCCTTTGCAGTCATCCTAGTCTTCTTCACTCTCTCCCTGACACCTCTACTTAAATATTTAACAGTGGACCAGTTATAACTATCCAAAAGACAGCTAGTAGTTTTTCCTCCTCTGACACCTGCTACCCTTCAGGACTTTTCTGTCTCAATGAATGGAACTCCCATCCACTCAGTTGCTCAAAGCAAAACCTAGATGTCATCCTGACTTCTTCCTTTCCCTCATACTCCACATTTAATTCATCAGCAAGTCCCACAGACTCTGCTTCAAAAAGAAATCCTGGATCCTCTCACTCTCTCATCCCCGTTGCTGTTGGTCTTTAATCCACCAAATATTTATTGAGTGCCTATGTGTACTGGTCCTTCCCCAGGAGCCAGAGCACAGGGAGAAAGCCCGCACTCACAGAATTTACACAAACCACTGCCATTTCTCAGAGAGGCGAAAACAATAAGCTTTCTTCCTGGCCCCAGGGCTTATCCCTCACCCTCACGTAGAACATTCAGAATATTCTACAATGGCTAGAGCAATCTTTAAAAATATTCTTCCCTGCTTAAAACTTTTCACTGGCTTCCCATCCCACTTGTCACCAAGTGATCTTTACCACAGTTCCCCAAACTCCACGCCCACACCTCTGCCTGTCTCTGCGGCTACTTTCTGTGTCAAAGGTACACCTGCTAGCAGTCCTCTGCACAGGCAAATCTCCGTGACTGGAAAGCCCTCACCTGAGAGCATCAGGGGCCTGAATTGCTTCTCCTTGCTCAGGTCCCAGCTCAGACATGATCTCTGGGGCCTCCCCAACCACTCTTCCTTATGTGGCTGCCCCCAACTACAGTGGCTTACAATGTCTTTTCAAGCCTTACTTCATCTAAGTTTTCACATCTGTCTGTCTGCCTTATTGGAATGCAAGCTCCACGTGAGATGGGATCTGTTATCTCTTCACCACTGGATTCCTAAGGCCTGAAGCAGACGGGGCGAGGGAAGCAGAGAGGTGGGGAGGCAAGTGCACCCAGGGCCACTCAGCAAGCGTACTTCCTGAACAGTGGCCACAGCCTTGCCAGCTCTGACTGCTGATCACTCAGTCTCTGGAACTGGGTTTGCTGTCTTTCAGTACTCCATAAATTAGAAATGGCTCAGCACATACATACACACAGAAAACTCATCATCTGGACAACTACTTTCCTGTGTCATAAAATTAAACTACGCCACAGCCTCCACAAGATGGAAACACCACACTCTTTGTCTGACCTAACAATGAAAACAAACACAGAACACTGAGTCTTCTCTCCTGTCACGCGGAGAACCCTCACATGCGGCAGCTCGACTCAACGTTTCTGTTTCTACCCTTTTCATTTCTTCCTGGAGACAGGGGGGTGGAGACCATTCTTCTGTACTCACATAGCAGATTTTGGCTGAACGTCTAAAGAGAGCCATAATCTGGCCCTTGGGTTGCACATCTGACCTCCCTAAAAGACTGAGAGGGTAAGAATTCTCCCCGTGGGAGAGCAGTTACATGTCACTGTGATTTTAAAGTATATTCACTGTCCAATAAGTGAAGAAATAACTAGTTACACAGCTTTCCTGAACGAATCAATTAAAAAATATTATCTTGTTTAGAAATCACTGATCAACACTACAACGAATGCTCTGTACATAAACTGCAGACAAAGCCACAAACACACTTACCTCTTCAAATCCCATTTCAAATAAACATTCAACAGCTCCTCTGACAGGCAAGAGTCGAGTAGAAAAAGTTGTGTTTCCAATCCGGATAGATCTGTATTTTTCATCATTAGGGTTTCTGATTGGAAAAAAAAGAGTCTGATTATATATAACAATTTATAATTCTCACTATGTTTTTACATTCTTTGTATGTTTTATACTGGCTATATTCCCTCAAGGCAGGAGAGATCCCTACTTTATAGACAGCCGTGTAGAAGGACATCCTGATCTTGTGATTCCTCCCTCAGGACACACTTAGCACATCACTGTTTACCTTCACAGCTGATCATATTAATGCTGCCAGGAGGGAAATACATGCAACTTTATATTTCTGTGCTGTTAAAATTAGAGACTTTTATGAGTTTTGGGGCTGCTAAGAAAAAAAAACTCACGCAAGCTCCAGACAGGGGCAGAAAGTTTTGCCTGCTTTGTTCTGATGGATCTCAATCATCAAGGATAACACCTGACATGTAGATGGTGTTAATAATTTATAGTTTATTAAAAATTAATAAATGCTTGTGAAATGAATGAATATAAGAAACTAAGAAGTTACATAAAAATGAATCAAAGTTCCTCAAAGACTTTACTTCTGACAAACATGAACCTAGTTGTAACAGTCATTTTTCTTCCTTCCCTAGGCCAATGGTTGTTTTTGCTACAAGTCTTGTTTCAGCTCAAGATATATTTTTGTCACAATAAGTATGGTAGTAATATAAAATGAAGATATGAATTTCTTTCACAATGATTAAGATTTTGAATATTACACATGGGGTGAGACCAGCACATGAAACATCTTTGAGATTTTTAATAATCTTTATAAACCAGAAAGACTGTTCCAAAAAAAGTAAGTTAGGAAAAAAAAGGTTAAAGACAATCAAGGTATTATATATACTCAAAAAGGCCTTCTGAAGATAATTTAGGATAAGTAGGTTTCATATCTGACAGTGACACCCTTAAAAATAGTGAAACTTAAAGTGTTAGTCACTCAGTCATGTCCGACTCTATGTGATCACATGGGTTGTATCCTCTGTCCATAGAATTCTTCAGACAAGAATACTGGAGTGGGTTGCCATTCCCTTCTCCAGGGGATCTTTCTGACCCAGGAATCAAATCCAGGCCCCCTGAATCGCACGCAGACTCTTAACCATCTTGAGCCACCAGGGAAGTCCAACGGTAGTGGCTTCCATCAACACGACATTAAGGTTTCTGTGGCTGTGTCAGGTGTCCACAGAGGAAGTACTGAGGCCATCAGGCTGGGGTCTGGAACGGTGGGGTGGTCAAATGCTAGCAGGTAACCAGCCACCTCAGTCCTAAACTTATATAAATGTTCTCTGGATACTGTGCTATAAAAACAAAACCAAAATAGGGATTTTTAATTGTGGAAGTTTCAACAAATTTCACATTTGTTTTCCAGCGAGCAGCTCCTGTTGCTAAACTGTTATAAGTACTACATGAAACTTTTTTTAAACCCCTTTTCCTTAATTTCAAAAACTACACAAGTTTATTACAGAATATTCACAGACAAAAGCTCTAAAATAGTGTTCTTTAAAGTGTCCAGATTGGTGCTAATCTACTCTTTGTTATTCATCCATGAGGAATACAGAAATCGAGAGCATTCAATTATTATTAATTATTACAGTAACTTGACACTGCCATGAAATTGTCACTGTATTTTACAAAAGTTAGAGGTCCACAATGGACTGGGAATTAAAGCAAAAGCCATATTCTTCACTGCAGGTCATCTGAAAATGACAGGTAACTGTCATTTAATGACAGCATAACCCTACCTTTATCAAAGCTGGTTACAGATAAATGAGGCATCTTTTCATGATTCTCAACACATCCCACAGGGTGATAAACAAAGCAGGATGGTACATTCCACTGGTGCAAAAGTGCCAGAGCTCTTATCTACTTTTTCCCAACAGTTCCCAGATTTATACATAATCAAAGTCTTTTACTGTGCTTAATTTTCTAATTTTTCTTTCCCTTTCCACTAACGTTTAAAAATTCTTATAAAACTTACATGAGCTGTTCTGATACAGCTTATTATTTTGATGTGTTTCAAACTGTCGATGCAGCATCTTTGATACAGGCTTTGTATAGAATTTCCTCTCTAGCATCTGACAGGCAACTTCCTATCTTTGTACACTATCTACGAACCTCACATATTATTCATTTTTCTCATTCAATGCATATTGCAAACAAACAAAAAAGGCAATAACGTCCAGTTACCCAAATCCTATCTTCCTCTTTTAAAATGTGTTGAGCAGATCAGCCATAGTTGTGTAGACTGATGTGAAAGTCAACCTCTGAAGCCCTCAAAGGCTGAGAACTTGGATCCAGGACCTTCAGATCTCAAATCCATCACAGACACACACACGCTTAGACATCTAGTTTCACAGTTTAAGCCTTGTGCAGCCACTCTTCTTGAGCTCATTACTACTCTCCTTCCCCTGTGGCGTCTAAAGCAGCCCTAAGGATCGCCTTCAGTTTTGTCTGATCTTCCATTAATTCTCTGCAGATTTTTCTCAAATTTTTTGTGCTGTAACTCTTTGATGTTTTTCTTCCTATCTCTGCTGACCATTAATTATTTCTATGACTTTCAGTATTCATCTTGTTTGTTAGCAATTATTTTGTACCTTGCTGCTGCTGCTAAGTCACTTCAGTCGTATCCGACTCTGTGCGACCCCATAGATGGCAGCCCACCAGGCTCCCCAGTCCCTGAGATTCTCCAGGCAAGAACACTGGAGTGGGTTGCCATTTCCTTCTCCGATGCGTGTAAATGAAAAGTGAAAGTGAAGTCGCTCAGTCGTGTCTGACTGGTAGCAACCCCATGGACTGCAGCCTACCAGGCTTCTCCATCCATGGGATTTTCCAGGCAAGAGTACTGGAGTGGCTTGCCATTGCCTTCTCTGGTTTTGTACCTTAGCTTGAGGTTTCTTCTGGTTGCTGGATGATGCTGTTGAAGAGACGGGGCTTGAAAGGGCAGCAAAATTTCCTGAATCTCACTCAACTGTCACTCTGAACACATTTTGGTGTCTTGTGAGTTGCCTTACCCACAGGTATCACCAAACTGTTTCATCTATAGAAAAATTAGTCTTTGTATTTACAGCTGACCCCTTCATGTATCACACAGCCATGTCGCAGCAACGGATCTTGCATAACTCAATGAAGTTGAGTCATGCCATGCAGGGCCAGAGTGAAAGGTTCTCACAAAACGTGGTCCGCTGTACACAGTTCAAGAAGCAACAGTACTGGACATCAAACAATGGACTAGTTCAAAATTGGGAAAAGAGTCACCCTGTTTATTTAATTTATATGCAGATAACGTCATGTGAAATGTGGGGCTGGATGACTCACAAGTTGGAATCAAGATTTCTGGGAGAAGTATCAATAACCTCAGACCTGTAGATGACACCACTAATGGCAGAAAACAAAGAGAAACTAAAGAGCCTCTTGATGAGGGTGAGAGAGGAGAGTGAAAAAGCTGTCCTGAAATTCAACATTTTAAAAAAATTAACTAACATCACGGCACCTGGTCCCATCACTTCATGGAAGACAGAATAAGAAAAAGTGGAAACAGAGACAGATTTTATTTTCTTGGGCTCCAGAATCACTGTGGACAGTGACTGCAGCCATGAAATTCAAAGACGTTTGCTCCTCGGAAGGAAAGCTATTACAAACCAAGCCAGTATATTAAAAAGCAGTGACATCCCTGACAATAAAGGTCCATACAGTCAAAGCTATGGTTTTTCCAGTAGTCACTTACAGATGTTGGACCATAAAGAAGGCTGAGTGACAAACAATCGATGCTTTCAAATTATAGGGCTGGAGAAGACTCTTGAGAGTCCCTTGGACTGAAAGAAGATCAAAACAATCAGTCCTTAAAGGAAACTGACCATGAATATTCATTGGAAAGACTGATGCTGAAGCTCCAATACTTTGGCCACCTGATGCAAAGAGCCTACTCAGTGGAAAAGACCCTGATGCTAGGAAAGACTGAAGGCAGGGGGAGAAGGGGGCGGCAGAGAATGAGATGGTTAGATAGCATCACCAACTCAGTGGTCATGAATTTGAGCAAACTCTGGGAGATAATGGAGGCCAGAGGAGCCTGATGACTTAGCAAGTGAACAACAATTTACAACTGAGTAGGAAAAAGCCCTGCTCTTCACCCTAAAAGTCATAACCAACCATATTTCTAAGATTTTAAGGCATGTTAGCAAAAAGCCTCCCACTGAGTCACAGCTTTCCTTTTCTCAGAAAAGGAAAACTTAAATGTTTCTATTTCAGAATTCCTGAAATGCTAGGAATTAAGTATATCTGAGCAATTTACTTGTTCTCTTCTTCTTTGGAATGCACAATCCCAGAAAGACTTCTCACAAATGGAAACTTAGTACATGAGTGTATTCTATAATCGTGTATTTTTATCACTGATCACAGAAGTCGTTTTGTGGGTCATTTGAAACACTATTTCTTAGTCCTTCTGCAAAACTGTTATTCTGACATACATATAAAATTTCAAAAACATCTCTCTGCCTTTAGAATCATCTGGGAACCATCCTTGGCTCTAACTTTACCATTCTCTGGAGCTGACAACATGGGGAACATGTGCACATAACCCAGCTTAACATGAAACCCGAATGAGAGAAACAAACAACATGTGTGCCATGTCCTTTATTTATTTCTATCTTTAATTTAAGTATTGTTCTTTCCTGTTAACACATTATTGACCAGGGAATTTTTGTAGAAGCTACCACCAGTGGCCAATGATTTATGTAGAGTACTGAAACACTCTGGTCAATAACATCTGGGTAACAAAAGATGTATTAATACATCTCTGGTCAATAAGTTGTTAAACATGAGCAAATTGATGCCCAGAGTTTACATAAATCGCCTTTAATCACATTCCTAGGAAACGAGTGAATGGGACTTAAATCCACTCACTGGTTTGATTGCAAACTCTCTCCACCATACAGTTGCCAACAAACTCATTCATTCTCCATTAACTGCCTGGCTCAGTTTCTTCAGGTGTCAGTGTTAACCCAGATGAGAAATCTGAAGTTATTTCAGGCGTTCTGTCTCCTCCCATTACCAGCTGTACCCGTGGCACTCAGTCATCAAGGATTGCCAGCCCCTGCCTACAGTTCTCTCCATTCATCCAGTTACGCACATGCTAACTACAAGAACTTCAGATGTGAAACCCATGCCCATGTCTTCTTACATCATCATTCTACACTAATCTCTCATTATGCTCTGAGTCTAGAAACTACAAGTGCTTTCTGTTGCCCATCCCGTCAAATATATGTCATCTTATCAAACGTTTCTTCTCAAAACCATTCCACATCAGGTCCCTGCTATCTCCTCTCACATAAATATGTAAGTGTTTAAACACTGTCCTCGAATTGTCCTCCAGATATTATGCTATGGCTATTTTCTCAATCTGTCTTTCTCCTAAACATACTTTCTTTGAAGAAAGAAACCGCTTTGCATTCTTAGCCCTTCCCAATCATACCCAGTGCAGTTCATAACCAGTAACTATGTGCAGTTTGCAAAGGAAGTTAGTGGGAAATAAAATGTTTTTTTTAAAGAATGAATGAAGCATATTTTCCAGGGAGCCCATGTGGAATGTCAGTAAAACTATTAGATTCTTGAAAGGTAGATACTGAGGACAGTAGATTTTTATCTAGAAGTTGGTGAACTGAAAAAATGGTTCTAACCCATGGTATATTGTGCATGCAAATTAGCATGTACTTAATTCTATAATTTCATGAGCTTTATGACTCCTGGTTGGGGAACAGGATAAGCATCATCTGAAGCAGAAATTTAAAACTTAACCGAAAGTATTATTTTCACCTGTGTGTAGTGACAAACATCGCTATTTAAAAACAAACTGCAAATGAAATTCTCATTTCAACATTCACCCTATAAAATACTATAAAATAACTACCCTCAGGTAGTTGCAAGGGATATCAAGACAACACCCTCCCCTCCCCATCTCTAAGGTTAAAGGATTTCCTAAAGCATCAAAACAAACAGAAAACTTGGTCTCCTCTGTTCTCTAGCTTATCTGTAATGCAGAAAGGCTAAGGGCTCAAGAAGTCTGGGGCTTCTCTTAACAAGTAAGCTAGTAAATGGACTTGGACGGGGAAGAAAATGTGGGTCCCCCCACCAAGACCAAAGGAGTTTGAACTATAACAATATGAGGGCGGGGAACTAATATTACTACTTAAGAAAAGGTAGTTTTCCACACCATCTCCACTTACATGAGTTCAACTTCTAATTTCTTTTTTTAGACAAACATTTTTTAAGCCACGGTAAAGTCTATAACATGCATGAACAGCATGCCAAATTTCTTCTATGAGTTTGGTAAACATTCATAGTGATGACTGTGATGCAAAAGGATTTACTTCCTCACAACACCTTGATCTCAGCATCTGTGGTTTCACTGGGTTGAAAGCAGAAGTGAATCCTCATGGTAAGGCCAACTCCCTGTTCCGAATAACGGGGTTTGAACAGATGGGTGGCTCCCCAGGCGGGAGGTCCCGGCCACGGATGGGCTCTGGAGAACTCTGCCTCTGGGTTCACTCAGGACAGAGTCCTCCGGCATCAGCCTTGACCTCTGAAGAGCTGTTCCACCTCCTGGGGTAGGGAAGGCGAGCCGAGGTGTCACAGTGGAGGGAGACAGCCCCCACATAGGTCACAATCGTGCCCCAGTGCACACTGCACCCCTCGGAGCACCTGGTTCAGGACAATGGCTCCACATGTTGTTCCTTCGATTCACTTGTAAAGTTATTAAGGTTACCTGTAGGGAAGAGCTTCCCAGAAAGCTCAGCTGGTAAAGACTCCGCCCGCAATGCCGGAAACCCCGGTTCAATCCCTGGGTCAGGAAGATCCCCTGGAGAAGAGAACGGCTACCCACTCCAGTATTCTGGCCTGGAGAATTCCATGGACTGGATAGTCCGTGGGGTGGCAAGGAGTCGGACATGACTGAGCGCCTTTCACTTTCATAAGAAGAGCATTGAACTGCCATGGCTTAAAATACTGCACTCGCGTCTCCAAACTCAGGTCACGTGAAATCTAGAGCCTTGAAGCTGAAAGGTAATCTCCTTTTCAGACTTCATGCCAACACACAGCGCACCTGGGGCCGAGGCGGTGGTGGGGGGGGAGGCGAGGGCCGCGGAGCCTTCACAGGCGCCCCTCTGCCCCTCACCTCAGGTGCCCTCTGCCCCCCACCTCAGGTCCCTTCTGCCACCACCTGAGGTCCCATCCCCCTCTGCCCCCCACTTCAGGTGCCCTCTGCCCCTCACCTCAGGTCCCCTCACCTCAGGTCCCTCTGGGCACCACGTCTTGGGAGCTAAGAGCCGAGGAAACTCGTCCAAACTCCACTTCCCGACGCCCCCCAGCCGCGAGGTCCCTCGGAGGTCTGGGGGTGAACAAAGCACCCCCGGCCACGGCTGCCCTCGCGGACACGACGGCGGCGAGAGGACACCCGCCAAGATGCCGGCCGGAGAACGGCGCGCCCCTGGCCAACTTCTCAGCCGCCGGTGGCAGCTGAAGGCGCCCGGCGGGTAAACGCCCGCGGGGGGCGTGAGCCGGCGGTCCGGACTCGGGAGACGGTTCAGCGGCCGGAGCCCGGGCGCGTCTCCCCGCCCGGCCCCGCGCGACGCCAGGGGTCAGGTCAGGACGCCGCTCCCCTCGGGGCCGGGACAGGCGACCCTCCCCCCGGCCCCGGCCCCGGCCCCACCGGCCGGGCGCCCCCAGCCTGGGCCGAGCGGGCGCCGCTCCCGGCTGCCGGCCCGCGTCCCCCCGCGGCCCGCACCTGAGGATGTTGTCCGCGTAGGTGAGCAGCAGCCTGGAAGCCTCCAAGAACGTCTCGGGGGTATTCTGGCAGAGCTCGGCCACGGCCGGGGACGCGGAGCCGGCGGAGCTGCCCAACGCCGCCGCCGCCGCCATGCTCGAGCGCGGCCGAGCCCCGCCCCGCGCCGTCCGATCCCGCCCCGCGCCGCGCGCGCTCTGAGCAGGCGCCCCGGCGCGCCGCGAACGCGGCCGGCCCGAAGGGCGGGAGAAGGAGGACGGGGGCGGGGCGACTCTGGGCGGGGGCGAGGCTGGTCTCCAGGGGCGTGGCGTGGCGGGGTGTGGCGGGGGCGGGACTGGTCTTCAGGGGCGGGGCGGGGCGGGGTGTGGCGGGGGCGGGGCTGGTCTTCAGGGGCGGGGCGGGGCGTGGCGGGGCCGGGGGGGGGCGGGGGGGGCGGGGGGGGGGGGGGGGGGGTGTGGGGGGGGGGGGGCGGGGCTGGTCTCCAGGGACGGCTCGTCTAGGCGGGGCGGGTGCCTTGTCCCCGCCTGCTGGCGGCTGTTTGGGAGCTTTGAGGTTTGGGGCCGAGAGAAACCTGAAGGTCAGGGCCCAAGGAGCTTCCACCGGACGGGGATGGGGTCTTGATCGTCCAGAACAAAGGGCTTTGCCCAGGGGTGTTGGGCGTCCCTAGTGGCTCAACTGTAAACAATCCGCCTGCCAGGCAGGAGATGCGAGTTCCATCCCTGGGTTGGGAAGATTCCCTGGAGGAGGAAATGCTAACCCACTCCAGTATTCTCGCCTGGAGAATCCCACGGACAGAGGAGCCTGGCAGGAGACAGTCTATGGGGCCCTACAGTCTATGGGGGTCGCAGAGTCAGACAGGACTGAGGGACTTAGCAGCGGCAGTAGCAGTCTGGTAGTGATAGCTTCCAGTGAATATGTCGAATTCGTGATCTCCGAAGAAGATTTAGCTTCGGGACCAGGGAACAGGCTTGATCACTCAAGAGCTTTTGTGTAACAGAGTCTCATTAAAGTATGAAATGAGACAGAGAAAGCTTCTTATCAACCTGCCTGGGAATTGACGCAGTAGTCTGGGCCAGGGGTGGGGTGGGAGGGCTGGTACAGGGGGCATTGGGCTTTGGCCAGGGCTAGTGGGTGCTGGCTGGTACATCGCAGAAACCTGGGTTCCTCTGTGTCCCAAAGCTGGCCTCAATAGATACAGCCAAGTCGGTGGGGAAACTCCTTGTACTCCAACTGCCAGCTTTTTCCCAGATGAAAATATCTTACAGCTTCCTCCTTGCAAGTTGTCAGGCCTTCCTAAATAAATGGGGATCAAAGTCCCCAGGAGGAAGGAGCAAACAGTTTTCAAAACCAAAGGAATGGCTATGAGCTCTGCTGGGGGATTCCCCTCTATGGATTCCTTTTAGAACTAGATAAATGATTGAAAATCTCTTGCATCACTCCCAGCCCAGATAGTATGATGCTTCTGTAAGGAAGTGTTTTTCGAAGCTGCAGGTTGCAGGTGGTGGACTCTATTGACCAAAATAAAACACATACCCAATAATGACAGAATAGGATAGAGGGGAAAGGAGAGACAGCAAGTTATGCATCCCATACAGTAAGGGTATGTATCAACGTGTGACTTTGATGTGCAGGTAGAGGCTGTGATGAGTGTCCTCTATTCCTCTTAGAAGATAGATCCTAACCTCTTTAGTCCATGCTCTGCATCTCCATGCCTTTGAAAGTGTGCTTTACCAATGCCTCCTTTCTTTGCAGAAATTCCTTTC
Organism: Antilocapra americana; assembly: GCA_007570785.1. Lineage (NCBI taxonomy): Eukaryota > Metazoa > Chordata > Mammalia > Artiodactyla > Antilocapridae > Antilocapra > Antilocapra americana. The sequence goes on along the minus strand of ML660776.1, from coordinate 1,904,566 downwards.
CAAACCTCAATAAATATTATTTCTTGATGATAGATTTTAAAGGTTTTTGTCTAGTTTCTTTACATTTACTTGATGCTTTATCTTCAGTTTGCTTTTTAAGTACAAAATTCTCTTCCAGTATCTCTGAGCTATACTACCCACTTCAATTATCATTTAATTGCCAGATATATGTGAGAAGATTTTAATAAATATGTAATATTTATACATTAATAAATATAATATTTATTTATATATTAATAAATAGAATAGTCTTGGACCAGGCTCTAAGAATAGTGTGTTTAACCGATAATTTGTCCTTAGCTGCTGTAACTAAAGATTTCCATGATTTAACATAAGAAATACCTTTCTTTTCACACACAGTTTAACAAGGTAGTTCTCATTTGTTAGTTCCTCCGTGTAATGATTCAGGGCCCCAGGCTCCTTTCATCCCATAGCATAGAGATCAACAAACATTTTTTATAAAGGGCCATATGCATGCATGCTCCGTTGCTCAGTTGTGTCCGACTCTTTGCAACCCCATGGACTGTACCCTGCCAGGCTCCTCCGTCCATGTAATTTTCCAGACAAGAATACTGGAATGGGTTGCCATTTAGTAAATGTTTAAGGCTTTACAGCCATACGGTCTCTGTTTAAACTGTTGAAATACTCTGCCTCTGCAGCAAACAGTAGTTTGCTCTTAACACCCCGAACATGGGTGTTAGTGTGAACATCATGGGGTGTTATGGTCACCAACACTCCCTGGTGGCAGTCAAATTCTGTGAATAACTTCTCTGTATATATGTGAGGTTCCACTGTAGCTTGTAGATCATTTTGAGTGGTTTTGAAACTGAGGATTTAACCAAAAGCAGACCATGTAGCACTGTAGCATTTTTAATATTGAAAAAAATCCATGTATTAAGTGAACCCAGGCAGTTCAAACCCATGTTGTTCAAGGGTCAACTGTACTTTAGAATGAATGGGTATGGTTATGTTCCAAAGAAACTATTTACAAAAATAAGCAGCCTTCTGGATTTAGCTTGTGGTTTGTTAACTACCGCCAAATGGCCTCAGAGAGTTCTGCATTTACTTAGTGGCTAGGCACAAAGAAGGCATATCTGCTTCATGGGCCCAGAAATGACAAACAGCATTTTCTTCACTGAATCACTGGTGAAAAAGAAGCCCCAACTAGGTAAAAGTTGGTGGGGGTTGGGGAGGGTGGGAGTCTGGGAAATGTAGTCCTTAGCTGGACAGGGAGCACCCACAACCCTCAAGCAGGGAGGATGGGGTGGGGGGTTGGGGTTAAGCTCTCTCTATCACAAACTGTATTCCCCTGGAGTTTCTTTTTCCATCAACTTATTTATTCTATAATAATCATATATCAGGTTACCATATACTATCTAATAGTTAGGATTTTTTTTTAAAGATCTAGAACACCTTTTTTTTTCTCCCCCAAATAAAATCTTAAGAGAAAATCTAGTATATATAAAACACCAAAGTGGAGGCACTCTAGGATTGAAGCAGGAATGCATGTATGGTATGGGGAGGAACAGAGTTATTAGCAACTCAGCTTTTCCCTTGACAGGTGTTGGTCTTGGGGTACTTCTGAGGGAAACATGCAATCACAGTGTGAAAACTAGTGCTACAAAATTAATGCTATTATAATATCATTAGGTCCATAAAGTCATAAAAAATCCTCATTTCAAGGGTAGTTCACTGAGTCATTATTTTAATTCATCTGAAATTTTACTCCTTCCCAATTACTCTTTACTCTGAGTAACTAAAATCTCTCTAGCATACCATTTATGGAGCTATTAAGGAATTTATTATAATGGACTTGACTCATTCTTTTTCTTGTCTGCTTCTTCTACTTCTGTAAGTCGGAAATATTTTGATTTTTCAATTTCCTGTAGAAAAATCGTAGATATTAAGCTACACTTAATCTCTTTATACCCACCACTGCTTCAAACACATAAAAGGATATTCTAGTATTAAATCAGGTTTGAACTTTGTTCTTTCACTTTATTTTTTATTTTATTTTTTGCTTCAGAATAATGAATTTCCTTTTAGGATTCCAGCTTTATTAAGAACACCATCTTTAGGTGACATATGACATATGGTGGCACTACTCTTAGATGAAATAAAGATACGACTCACTAAAATTTCCCTGAGACAGGTTTTGTCATAAAAAATGAAAATGTTGACCTAAATGAAGACTACTGGCAAGGAGAGGGGTTGAAGCCTTTCAGGAGTATGTGATGATTCACTCTCGTATGATCGTGTGACATATATAACCAATTACTACTTATTGAGCACGCGCTGTGAAAAGCAGCCTGAGATGAATGACATAAGAAACATTTAGTCTAGTAGGAAGGACAAAATGAATAATAATACCTTATACAGATAGCCATTTACTTGATGAAACAACAAGAGTTACTGTGAAAAAACCATTTGGTAAGAAATGTACAAAGTGGTGTATGCATATGCATATGTGTTTATTCATTCATTCTGTAATTCATTCACTCACCAAATAGTTATTTGGCGACCACTAAAGGTGCTGTGCTGCACACCGAAGCTTGGAGACGAGCAGAGGCCCGGCGGCTTCACTGGAGTCCCTGTGAGTCCGCTCAATGGTCGGACCAGCTGCAGCATTACCGGGGAATTCATCAGGATGTTCTCATAATTTTATTTATTTTTGGCTGTGCTGTGTCTTGATTGCTGTGTGGGCTCCTCTCTCACTGTGTTGCGCAGGCCTCTCCTTGCAGGGGCTTTTCTTGTTGCAGAGCACAGCTCGAGGGTGCTCGGGTCTCAGCAGCTGCGGCTCATGGGGTCTAGAGCACAAGCTCAGTAGTTGTGGCACACAGGGGCACATGGGATCTTCCCAGACCAGGGATTAAACCCGTCTCCTGCACTGGCAGTCAGGGAAGCCACCTGGGAAGCCCTCAAGCCCCATCTTTACAGGTGAGACCCAGCAATCTGTGCCTTTCAGGTGCCCAGTAAAGTTTGAGGAGTATTCATTTAGAGGAAGGAAAATTCCACTGTCGTTGAAGTTTCATGGAAGAGGAAGAATTTGAACAGAACCCTTAAATTTGGAGGTTAATGGGGTGAGGAAGGGGCGAACATACGAGCTGTGGGAGATCACCCCCCCATACCCCCTCCACACACTTAAGGACAGCATCCTAGCAATCTCTCCTCCTTTCCATTGCCCTAGTTCAGGCCCCACCAGCAGGCCCCACTCTCTTCCCCACAGCCATTCCCACATCCTCCAATCCCCCTGCACATAACACAATGATGCTCTTTCTAAACCACCACTCTGATCATGTTATTCTTCTGCAGAGGTTTCTGTGGCTACCCCTTGCCCACATGTAACTGAGCAAGACCCTTATAAAGCCTTCCCGGAATAGACCCCCCCACCCATGTCCTCTTCTTGCTTTTTGTCTCTAGAAAGACTTTAGTCAAAGGGAAACAGTCAAGCAAGACAAAACAATACTTTGGCCATTAAACAAAGTCAAGGACCTTTAGTTCTTTCTCAAGGACTGTAGGTAATATTCTGAGCCTTGGCCTGTGAGCTGTTTTGCAGATTCTGAAACCCCCACCAGGTAGAGAAGTTAATTGCATGCTGCCCACAAGCAGGTAGACCCTAGCCCAGTTGGAACCAGAAGGCTGATGATGCTGACTCTGGATTACCTCACCACCAGTCGATGTCCACAGGGGGGAGGGAGTCGGAAGGGAGGAGGGAGGGGGGTTCTGGAGGGGGAGCATATGTACACCCATGGCGATATCATGTCATTGTATGGCAAAACCAATAAAAAATAAAAAAATAAAAGTGCATGTGAAGTGAAAAAAAAAAAAGAAGGACGTCCACAAGCTGACCATGCCCTGCTCCTTGAACACCATGATTCCGCACTACCCCTTCTAGGGCAGGACACACAGTCTTGAGGGCATTTGCCCGCTATGACCCCCTTTGCCTGGCAGAGCAATAAAGCTATTTTTGTTTTACCCAGAATCTTGTCCCCAAGCTTTAATCCAGCACTAGTGAACAGAGACCAAATTTCAGCAATTTAGCACACTCTCTACAGTCAAGTGATGTCAGGAATTAGGCAAGAAATTTGAATGTAAGTGGCTTTGTTCAAGACAAAAAGGAATAGCAGAGATCCTGGTGTAGGGAATGAGAGAGTGTACCATTTCCTTTCTAGAGGAATTTAGATTCAGTAAAAGAAGGTTGCAGTTCATAGGTTGCAACTGGGGCTGCCCACATACCATCTCTGACCTACAGGAGTAATCCAAAGTCTTTTGCACGAAACCTAAGGCTTGTTCCCATCAGCCCATTCTTCGATCTCAGACATTTCCTGCTGCTTTGTCCCACACCTCAAATCCAGTGTTGGCCACACTGAACTACTACCAGCAGGTTGTAGAAGATACCAGGTCTCAGAAGTCTGTTCTGCTCTGCCTGGCAGGATGCCCTTTCCCACCAAGATTACTAGACATTTACTCATCTTCAAGATGCAGTTTAAAGGTCAACTTTTTGGGATACTTTCCTGAATTTGGAAGGTAGTATTGACCCACAGTATTATACTGTCTCTTTGATATTATTATAATTCTGTTGCATTCTTCGATTATAGCACCTGTTTCAGTACTTTGAATGTATTTGTCTTCACAGCTATTTCCTTCTACTAGACAAGGAACTTCTTGAAAGCAAGACCCACACCCTATTCATTTTCATATGCCAGTTGCTGACTCAGATTAGACAGAAATGTTGAAGAAACGAAAGTACAAGGCAAGATACAGAGATGAAAAAAAGAGAAGCTGAAGTCCATCTAGAGGTGATAAGCTCAGTTTTGCTGGGTACTGGTCTGCACCCCATAGGCCTGCAAACCCTGTATTTGCTCAGCTTCAAGACTGAAAAAAAAGTCCAAAGTCAGTGACAGAGACACTGATGGTTTAATGGACAGAGGGATCTTACATGTGTGCCGCAGACGGTGAGCAGGGGGGCAGGATGTGGCGGGGGGCTTTGCTTCCGGTGGGAGGGGGCCCACATTGACATCAGGCTAGCTCATAGGTTACTAGGAGAAGTAAGTATAAGGGCATACCCCTCATGGCCCCTGTGATAAACTGTCACATTAGGGGGGGTTCTGATCTAATGATTAGAATAATCACTAGCTGGGGCTGGGGATTTAGGAAGGTCAGTCATGTGAACAGATGTAGGTGAAGCTGACTCTAGTTGAGCAGAGCAAGAGAACAGTCATCTTGGGTAGAAATCTATTTTAACAGAGAATGGGAACTATACCTTGAAATGCAGTTTTGAACCAAATCACAAAAATTTAAGTAAACCTATGGCTGAACAAGAGACTATGGTTAGTTTAGTCGCTCAGTCATGTCCAACTCTTTGCGACCGCATGAACTGCAGCATGCCAGGCCTCCCTGTCCATCACCAACTCTCGGAGCCTACCCAAACTCATGTCCATCGAGTCGGTGATGCCATCCAGCCATCTCATCCTGTCATCCCCTTCTCCTCTTGCCCAATCCTTCCCAGCATCAAGGTCTTTTCCAATGAGTCAATTCTTCACATGAGGTGGCCAAAGTATTGGAGTTTCAGTTTCAACATCAGTCCTTCCAGTGAACACCCAGGACTGATCTTCTTTAGGATGGACTTGTTGGATCTCCTTGTAGTCCAAGGGACTCTCAAGAGTCTTCTTCAACAGTTCAAAAGCATCAATTCTTCGGTGCTCAGTGTTTTTCACTGTCCAACTCTCATATCCATACATGACTACTGGAAAAACCATAGCCTTGACTTGACTTGCCTACTTTGTTGGCAAAGTAATGTCTCTGCTTTTCTATATGCTATCTAGGTTGGCCATAACTTTCCTTCCAAGGAGTAGGGGTCTTTTGATTTCATGGCTGCAATCACCATCTGTAGTGATTTTAGAGCCCCCCAAAATAAAGTCTGACACTGTTTCCACTGTTTCCCCATCTATTTCCCATGAAGTGATGGGACCAGATGCCATGATCTTAGTTTTCTTAAGCCAACTTTTTCACTCTCCTCTTCACTTTCAGCAAGAGGCTTTTTAGTTCCTCTTCACTTTCTGTCGTAAGAGTGGTGTCATCTGCATATCTGAGGTTATTGATATTTCTCCCAGCAATGTTGATTCCAGCTTGTGCTTCTTCCAGCCCAGCGTTTCTCATGATCTACTCTGCATATAAGTTAAATAAGCAGGGTGATAATATACAGCCTTGACGTACTCCTTTTCCTATTTGGAAGCAGTCTGTTGCTCCATATCCAGTTCTAACTGTTGCATCCTGACCTGCATACAGGTTTCTCAAGAGGCAGGTCAGGTGGTGTGGTACTCCCATCTCCTTCAGAATTTTCCACAGTTTATTGTGATCCACACAGTCAAAGGCTTTGGCATAGTCAATAAAGCAGAAGTAGATGTTTTTCTGGAACTCTCTTGCTTTTTCAATAATCCAGTGGATGTTGGCAAGTGGGGCCGTTTTGAAGGTTTTTATTTTAGATAAAATACCAATGTGTTTGGGCGAGGAATATGGTACTAAAGGGCTTCCCTGGTGGCTCAAGTGGTAAAGAATCCACCTGCAATTCGGGGAGACCTGGGTTTGATCCCTGGGTTGGGAAGGTCCTGTGGAGCAGGGAATGGCAACCCACTCCAGTATTCCTGCCTGGAGAATCCCCATGGACAGAGGAGCTTGGAGGGCTACAGTCCATTGGTTTGCAAAGAGTCAGACACAATTGAGTGACTAAGCACATGCACACACATGGTACTAAATCATTTACAGCTATTATAATATCATAAAATTTCTTACCCCTTTCCAGACCAAAGGAAAGATCAGAGTAAGAAACGAAAATGAAATGACTTATGGGTGGCTTTACTATTCTGCAATATTTCAATCAACTTGTCATTTCTTATCCAAGATAATTTTGTGATGTACAAAAGAAAAAAGAACACCATGTTAAAACTGTATGTTGCATATGAGTTTGGCTTCATAAAATATATTTTAGGTCTTTTCACACTGTGACTTGAAAACACTGTATCAATGAAGAGAGGAGAGAGCAAATTTGGTACTTCTCACTTGTTAAGTTTTAGTTGTATTTTATAACCACATTTGTTTTAATTTCTCTTAAAGTAACTCTACTATCATTGAAAGAAGGTCTTCCTAAGAAGTAATGGACTAGGCCTTGGATCAAGGATGACTCAAGGTCATATCAGGGGACAATTTTAGAAAAAGTGTATTTCCAGACACATTTAGATCCATTACTAACCAGGGAAAAAAAGCTAAGTTTCTCCCAAATCCTCTAGAGCTGGGAAAGACGGCAAAGCACTCTACTTGGGAAAAAATGCTTCAAGAGACATTGCCCAGAAAGAAAAAAATACGCTGACAGGCTCAGATGCAGAGTATATAGTCAACTCTTTATCCGAAGGAGAGCAAAGGACAGGGAATTCAGTGGCAGCCCAGTGGCTAGGGCCCCATGCTTTCATTGCTAAGGAATGAGGGTGCAGATTCAATCCCTACTTGGAGAACTAAGATCCTGCAAGCTGCCCAGCAGGACCAAAAACTCAAAAAGGAAAAAAGACACAAAACTCACCTGGGACAGCACACGAGCTGTAGTTGTTCCGTCCCTAAGTAGGGTCTGACTCTTTGTGATCCCGGGGACTGCAACACGGCAGCCAGGCTCCTCTGTTCCTCACTATTTCCCAGAGTTTTCACAAATGCATGTCCATGGAGACAATGATTCCATCCAACCATCTCATCCTCTGTCTCCTCCCTTCTCCTTTTGCCTTCAATCTTTCCCAGCACCAGGGTCTTTTCCAATGAGTTGGCTCTTCAAATAAATACTACCTTGCTGACTTCTTGCATTTTAAAAAATACGCTCATGTTATTTTTCCCTTGATAAATTCAGTCAGCTGTGAGCAAGTAAGTTGGTGAATTTTTCGAAGACTTAGAAATAAATATCTACATTTTTCTTTGTTCTATTCCTGTCTCCATTCTTGTCAAGACACTGGGTGTGATATTTTGAGCACCACCCAAGATCTGAAAATAAATTTTTAAAAGTAAACATAAGTTTATTATTAGAAAGGCTTATTTGTATACTGTAGACAAGATAGGAAACAAAACTAAGCAAAAATAAGGGTGGGAGGAAACTCCCTGGAGGTCCAGTGGGGCTCAGTGCTTCCACTGCGGGGGGGCCTGGGTTCCGCCCCTGGAGGGCAAACTAAGATCCCTCAAGTCTCTCTGCACCGCTGGAAAAAAAAAAGGTGTGTGTGGGTGGGACATCACTATTATTGTACATACTTTGCAGACAACCTCCTCCCCGCCCCCTCACCCCCCAAATCCGTAAAAATTCAAGCTACCACTTGGACCTTCTAACGAAGTATCAACGGCTTTCCACATTAATAAATGCTGCTGTTGAGACCCTAAGTCGCGCCTCTTTGGGGACCCCATGGACTGCAGCCCTCCAGGCCCCTCTGTCCATGGGATTTCCCAGGCAAGAACACTGGAGCGGGTTGCCATTTCCTTCTCCAGGGGTGACCCCCGTGTCCCCCGCACCGGCAAGCCTTTCCGTACCACCGAGCCACCCGGGAAGCACACAGAATTGTTCTAAGTGGCTGCACGGCATTCAGAGGTACCACAAAGCGGACAGGACGTGGCAGCCGACCTCCTGCTGCTGGGCATTTAGTTTCGGCCTCCCGTGCTCCTCCAGACAGCTGCGGGCGGCCCAGGAGGCCCTGGAAGGACGCGGGGACGTCCTTAACTCTCCCCTAGGAGTCCAGCAGATTCTGCCGGTGCTGGGCACGGAACAACACAACCGGAGAATATGTGGGCATTGTTAGAAAAACACTGAAAAAATCCCCCACGGGCAAAACGCTCTCTCCCCGCGTTTCGCGCGCGTCCCAGCTTCTCAGAGCGGCCGAAGGGGCCGCAGGCCCGGAGCCGGGACCCGCCTCCAGCGCGGTCTGACCTCCGCCCAGGGGACGCGGCGGAGGGGCGCGCGCCCCCGCGGCCGGGCGTGCGCGCCCTCGCGGCCAGGCGCGCGCGCCCCTGCGGCCGGGCCTGTGCGCGTGCGCCCGCGAGCCCGGACGTGCGTGTGCGCGTGCGCATCGCCCGCCGGGCGCCGGGGACCGCGCCTGCGCGAGCCGCCCCGGGTGCAGGTAGTGGCCGCTCGCCCCCTCTTTGGCTTCCGCGCTCCGGCGCCCCATCGGGTCGGGGGCGGGCGCGGAGAGCGGCGTGGAGGGCCGGGGCCCGCTGTCTGCTCCTCTCTCCACGCTCTCCCCGGGTGTCAGGGGCGGTGCGGGGAGTTGGCCGCCGTCCCTCGTCCCCGGCCTCCCCTCCCCCTTGACCTTCGCGGTCGCAGAGATCCTGGTTCTCTCCGTGCTGAGGATCCCCACAGTCCCTCTCACCCCGACTTCGACGACTACGCCCCGAAATGTGTTTTACGCCGCTAGCACCAGAAGCATTAAATGCAGTACGGTCTCGGCCATCCTGAAAAAGGATGCTTTCCGCAGCCTGTATCAGGCCGCGAGTGCCCGCGTTGTTTTCCATAGTCAAGTTCCGTTTCTGTGATTCGAGTGAATCGTCGTTTCACCCCTTTGTCTTCGAATATCTTAGGGTAATTGCAGTCTGAAAAGGGCTAAGTCCAAACAGGTGGTTCGATGATAAGTATAAATTAAAATGGGGTAACGTTCTTTTCCCTGCGTTCCCTTAACAGCTCACAGCCCAGCTCCTGGAAAACCACACCCTGGATGTTGTTTCTTAGACCTTTTAAGGTGTTATAAACCACAGTGAATATACCTGCCTGGGCGTGTTGTGGTCTGTTACAGGAAAGGTGCTGACCCTCTGAATGTCAGCCATGCTGTCAGACGGCTTGCAGAGTTTCCTAAGGATGACCAACCGTCATCTGATACGGGCAAGATCATGCCAGCAATCGATACGCGAAAGGCGGTTCCTGGCAACCGCGCCAGCACCCGGACTGCGTCGGCGGGTCGTCGTCACCGGCATCGGGTTAGTGACCCCGCTTGGCGTTGGAACTCAGCTGGTGTGGGACCGCCTTGTCCGCGGAGAGAGTGGAATCGTCTCCCTGGTTGGCGACGAGTACCGGAGCATCCCGTGCAGCGTTGCCGCGTTCGTGCCAAGAGGCTCTGGTGAAGGGCAGTTCAACGAGCAGAACTTTGTGCCCAAGTCAGATACCAAGGCCCTGTCTCCTCCCACGGTGATGGCCATCGCAGCCGCCGAGCTAGCCTTAAAAGATGCGGACTGGCACCCTCAATCAGAAGCTGACCAGGCGGCTACAGGCGTCGCGATCGGCATGGGGATGGTTCCCCTGGAAGTGATTTCCGAAACCGCTTTGACGTTTCAGACCAAAGGTTACAGTAAAGTCAGCCCGTTCTTCGTCCCTAAGATTCTGGTCAACATGGCAGCAGGCCAGGTCAGCATCCGCCGTCAGCTCAAGGGCCCCAACCACGCGGTCTCCACGGCCTGCACCACCGGGGCTCACGCGGTGGGAGACTCGTTCAGGTTCGTGGCGCACGGAGATGCGGACGTGATGGTGGCCGGGGGCACGGACTCCTGCATCAGCCCCCTGGCCCTTGCTGGGTTCGCCAGAGCCCGCGCTCTGAGCACAAACGCGGACCCCAAGTCCGCCTGTCGACCCTTTCACCCCCAGAGGGACGGGTTTGTAATGGGAGAAGGCGCGGCCGTGCTGGTCCTGGAGGAACTCGGGCACGCGCTCCGCAGAGGGGCCCGGGTCTACGCAGAGATTGTGGGCTATGGACTCTCCGGGGATGCCGGCCACATAACCGCCCCCGACCCTGGAGGAGAGGGTGCCTTCAGGTAAAGACTGCCCGTTTGCTCCCATTTTTTCAGATAAGACTGTGGGAGTCTCAACTTGGGGGAAATGGTACTATCCGGCGTTGGTGTTTTACCGTGATTGAAAACGTTTGAATATCCTTTTGACTTTGATTGAGTAGTTGCTGGTGCTGGGAATGTCAAGCGTAGCAGCCAGCTGGGTGAGGAGATGGTCGTGTTTTGCTGAAACCCTTCATCACGCTTCAGATTATACTCTGAGCTACCTCTAAGGAAATAGAGGCAGCACAGAACTGAAAAAGGAAGTGTTAACATCCATGAGATTTGCAAAGGTTTTCCCAGAGAAATGTTTTATTTATTTATTTATTAGAAATATTTTACTTTTAAATTTGTCTGTTTGGAGGTTGGCTTTGTAATTCTGCATTCACTTAGAATTCTTATGGCCTGAATAAGAAGGTTTTGAAAGATATTTGAAGCATTAAAGGGATGGCGCACACAATTTTTTTAGATTATTGGGAAATATGCAAAGCTTTACATTTAAATATGAAAGAAAGATTAAAACATAGTTATAAATCTTTTCTCCTTATTTTAATTATGTATGCATACTCCACTGATAAGAAATTCCCCAAAGAAAAATTATTCTGGGGTTGAATCTACCTTACTTTTTTTTCCAGGAAAAAAGGACAGTTCAGTCCCATAGGCTTATATGTTTATGTCATGGTGATGAATCAGTCCTGGGTACTGGGGGTGCCTTGGTATTTACATGCAGATGGCATTCTAGTGCATGTGGTCATCCAAGATGCTGTTCTGTTATGGGAACGTAAAGGGTTCTTTTCATCCAGTGTACTTGGATATTTCTGTAGCCATTATCTGTAGTCATACGGACACTGAGTGTGTGTTCAGTCGCTCAGTCGTGTCTGACTCTTTGTGACCCCGTGGATTGTAGCCCGCCAGGCTCCTCTGTCCATGGGGATTCTCCAGGCAAGAATACTGGAGTGCGTTGCCATTTCCTGCTCCAGGGGATCTTCCTGACTCAGGGACTGAACCCATGTCTCCTGCATTGGCAGGTGGGTTCTTTACCACTGAACCACTGGAGAAGCCCACAGATGATGAATACCTTGTTAAAACAAAATGTCGTTCTGACGAGTTCAACTGCTCTTTCCTTATGTATTAGATGCATGGCTGCTGCTGTGAACGATGCGGGCATCCAGCCTGAAGAGGTATCCTACGTCAACGCACATGCTACTTCCACACCTTTGGGAGACGCTGCTGAAAACAGAGCCATCAAACAGCTTTTCAAAGACCACGCGTACGCCCTTGCCATCTCCTCCACCAAGGGAGCCACGGGGCACCTCCTGGGGGCTGCCGGGGCGGCTGAGGCCGCCTTTACCACCCTGGCTTGTTACCATCGGAAACTGCCACCTACTCTAAACCTGGACTGCACAGAGCCGCAGTTTGATCTCAATTACGTGCCGCTCAAGGCACAGGAGTGGAAAGCTGAGAAAAGACGAATCGCACTCACCAATTCCTTTGGTTTCGGTGGTACTAATGCAACACTTTGTATTGCTGGCATGTAGGACAAATCACGTGTAATTAAATATTGATGTTTTTAACTGTTATAAGCTGCGTTGAGAAATAATACATTTATATAAATGCATATTTTTGTATAACAATACCCAGGCACCGTGTATTCTTGTCTGGGTTTCTCAGCCTTGGCACTGTGGATGTTTTGCGCAGGGTACTTCTTTGTTGAGGAAGGGGGTTCTGTCCTGTACATCATATGATGCTTTACAGCTTCCGAGTCCCCGCTTTCTAGATTCCAGTGACCCCTCCTTCCCCAGCGGAGACAACCAAAAACGTCTCTCGGCACCGCCACGAGTTTCCTGGGAGGCTGGGGGCACAGAAGTGGGATGTTGAGGGGCTGCATGTGTCACCTTCCCGGTGACCATAGCGCTTTGTCTCCTATGCCCGAGTCTCCAGCCACGTTCTTCCACTGACCCTCTGTCATAATTCTCACTGGCACACAGTTCGTTCAGTTGAAGTTTGTTAGGAGCCGGCTGTGGCTGTGGTTTTGGGTACTGGCCGCCAAGGAGGAAGTGGTTCCCTAAAAGCAGCTGAGGCCTTAATGGTGAACAGATCTCAGCCAGGATAGGGGGACGGAGGAAAGAGTATTCCAGCCAGGAGGCATAGTGTGGAAAGACTGGGAAATTTTGAAAGAGCAGCAGCATGGAATGTCAATACATGTAACCCGAGAAGCGGGTTTATTTGGCTGCACGGGGTCTTCGTTACAGCATGCAAGATCTTAGCTGCAGCATGTGGGATCTAGTTCCCTGAGCAGGGATCAGACCTGGGCCCCCTGCATTGGGAGCACAGTGTCTTAGCCACTGGACCCCCAGGGATGTCCCAGAACCTCCTAAGTTTTGTCAAGGCACTGAGAACAGCTGGAAGCCATTGGCTGTTGGGAGTGCTATGACGGTTCTGCAACGTGTCACGTTGGCCAGGCTGAGCTGTGAGTACATTTCCCAGAATTCGCTCTCCTGTGTGTTTGGTCAGGGCTGGCCCTGAGAGATTCTTGTAGGCGATTCGCCAAGTGCAGGGGAAGCAGCAATGAATTTGTAGCTCACAAGGGTTGTGGCTTTGTTGGCTGACAACCTTGCGCTGAGGCGGCAGCAGAGCCTATAAATTGAGGCGTGATCTGCGTGTCGTAAATTGCACCCATTTCAAGTATACAGTCAAATCAGTTTGATAAAAATAGTTCCACTTGTGGAACTGCCGCCTCGATCAGAATATAGGGCTTTTCCAGGAATTCCCTGCTGGTCCAGTGGTTAGGACTCCACGCTTAGCTGCACAGGGCACGGGTTCCATCCCTGGTTGGGGCAACAAGATTCCGCAAGCCATGCAGCACAGCCCAAAACAATAATAAAAAAGAAGAGAATCCTGAGGAGTTAAGATAAAACAACATGGAGCATTTCCATCCCGGCAAAAATGTCCCCATACCCCTTTGCAGTCAGTCTCCCTACCTCCAGAAGAGCTGTCACTGCAGATAAGATCTGCCTTCTCTGGAATTTCATATAAATGGAGTCCTATAGAACGCTCCTTGGTTCCTGAGCTGCGCGTGTCTCGTGGCTGCTGTGCTGCACCCCTTGTACCACAGGGGTCTACTCCCAGCTCGTTCAGGGAGCAGCTCTTTCCGGTTCCTGTGGGCCTCTCTTTCTGCAGGAAAATTCAGAAGAGGACAGTCAGTGGGATCAGCAGTGGCCCCTGGCCCTGCGTCTGTTTTCAGGTGCGCCCTGGTGGGGAGCCACCCTCTGCCTAAGCCGCTATTCTTTCTACACACCCCCTGCCCTCAGCCATTATGTGGGCAGGACTTGGTGGCCTGCCTGGTGGCTCAAACCTCTACTCCTGGAAGCCAGCCCCTGGCAGTCCCACCACACACCCTTCTCAGACAGCAGTTGCTGTAGGATCAGGGAGCCCTGGAATCAGGAAGCCTGGGGGCACGAGGAGGCACCCAATTAGACCACCAGGATTGCGTCCGTGTCTCCCCACCCCACTGTGAAGAAGCACAGCCTCCCCTAGCTGGTCGGGGTCAAGTCCCACGGCCAGTATGCTGACTTCCTGGTCCCTGGGCACCTTGAGGCCTGAGTGTCCTGGCTGTAGTAAGTCACTGGCTGTGTGCCCTGGCAGGAGAGTGTGTCCCCTTTGGAGATCAGAGCTTTAACCCTGCAGAGCTCAGGGTGGCAAGGATGGAAAGCATGAGGTTCCTCATCATGGTTAGATCAGTGGGACTGATGGTAAGTGGGTCACTCCTGTTCCCCATGCCCCTTTCTGTACCCAGGTGTTCTTACTGGGGACTTAGCCCCATACAGAATTCCTCATAGCTCAGTTGATAAAGAATCTGCCTGCAATGCAGGAGACCCAGGTTTGATTCCTGGGTCAGGAAGGTCCCCTGGAGAAGGAAATGGCAACACACTCCAGTATTGTTGCCTAGAGAATTCCACGGACAGAGGAGCCTGGTGGACTACAGTCCATGGGGTCTCAAGAGTCGGACGCGAGTTAGCAACTAGAGAGAGAGAGAGAGAGAGAAGTCTTTGATTTAAGCGTGATGGGCGCCACAGCCCTTCAGGAGTTGCCTCAGCTGGTGATTCAGGGTCCCTTTGGAAGGCAGTTCAGCCTTCTGGGAGGCCAGCTGCTTCTGCGTGGCAAGGCGTGTCATACAACCCAGGGATCCCAGGTCCTTGGCCTCTGCCCATGGCCCGTCTGCTGCAAAGCAGGTCCCCTGCTCAGTGTCAGGAGGTCCTCAGGAGGATGCGAATCACAGAGACAACCAGATTTCCTTGCCAACTGTGCTGTAATGAACTCTCATCAGATCTTCATCCATGGCCATTTTGAAGTCATTTACAGACATTTGTCATGCTCTGATGCTTTTGCAAAAGTGTTCCTGTAAGAAGAATCTTGAAGCATTCCTTCAAGGTTTGTGGAAAAGTGTATTTTTCTGAAGGGCTTCCCTCATAGCTCAGTTGGTAAAGAATCGAGCCTGGTTCAATTGCTGGGACAGGAAGGTCCACTGGAGAAGGGATAGGCTCCCCACTCCAGTATTCATGGGCTCCCCTGGTGGCTCCCCTGGTAAAGAATCCACCCACAATGCAGGAGACCTGCGTTTAATCCCTGGGTGGGGAAGATCCCCTGGAGAAGGGAAAGGCTACCCACTCCAGTATTCTGGCCTAGAGAATTCCATGGACTGTGTAGTCCGTGGGGTCGCAGAGAGTCAGACACCACTGAATGCCTTTCACTTTCACTTCACTTCATAGCTTTCCGATAACGACAATCACACCACTGAACTGAATACGGATTCACAGAGTTCTGATGGAAAACTGCTGAGGATGACTATGATTTTTATGACTCTCTGTTGGAAGCATTGTTGATTCTTTAATGTTTTCTCCAGATTTAAGAAAATCACTTGTTTTTTAAACTATCAGCAATTTGCTGACTTATACCCTTGGGAAGAAAGATGAAACATTTATCTTTTTCTCCCTACTTGATCTCTCCAGAACTGAGAAAATCTTAGAACGAGTATTCTTATTTTTGTGGAAACACAATTATTTGCATAAATTCAATACGAATCTTGAATGGGGCTGAACTGCAGCAGCTGGGGGCTGAAGCCAGCACTGAGCTGGTGGTCACTCCTGGGCCTTGGCCGTTTGTGCTTTGTCCTGACAGCTGGGCTGTTCTCAAGGGAGTAACCTTGTGGCTTGGACAACGGGGACCCAGAAGCGGATGTTCGTGAATAACCCCTGGTGTGGTCAGGATGTATGGAGAGATGTTTGCGTACCCCTACAAGAGCCCTGGCACCTTACTTGTCTTCCACGTCCCCACTCATGAGGCGCTGACACCCCTGGCAGTCGGGAGGCTGATGCCCCAACCTGGGTACCAGCCCTGGTTACTGGCCCTTCAGTAGAATCCTCAGTCGGTGGGATGCATAGGCAGGGCGTCCGCCGCAGCACCAGGATGGGGTGGCGTGTTGCCAGGACCCTGGATTGCCCTTTAAATACACTGAGTTGGTTAATGCAGCATCAGCACGTCCTATTCTAAATGGTGCCATGGTAGCTGCCAGGAGATCCGGGGCCACCCCTGGGAGATCCCCAGCAGCGCCCGGGTTGGCAACCGGATTATATCAACTAAGTGAGGGTTCTAAATATGCCCTGATTTGTGTGGACACTGCTTCTGGCTTAACTCAAGCTTTCTCGTCGCCGCATGAACCAGGCTGCCACCCTCGGGTGATCAGAGAAGCAGAGTGCCATGAACTGACTCCCTCGTCAAACAGTGATCAGGGATCATGCGTCAAAAGCTGGGATGTGCAAGACTAGCAAGGGAGCATGGTGTTCAAAGGAGGTTCCCTCTGCCCTCAAACCCACAGGCGGCAGATTAAATCACTAACAGGCCCAACCACCTTGCCTGGGTGGACTGAGATGCTGGCCCAGACTTTATGCCCTTGAGTGACCAACCAGCGGGGACTGTTGCCCCGAGGCCAGCCTGGGGGCCCTGCCGAAGATCGTAACCCCATGAAGTATTGAAGTGGCAGCAGACAGCAGTGCCCTGACTCTCACTGTGGGTCAGCGTGCTGTGCTGCTGGGAGCACCAAGCCCCCACGCCAGGACAGGTGGCGTCCCACCCAGGTAGGAGGGTTGCTTCCTCCCCCTGTGTCCGAGGGAACTGCTCAGTCTCCGCTGGACCCCTTGTGGTGCTGCCAGCTGGCTGTGGAAATACAGTATTTCTGGACTGGAATGTGTACCCACTGAGTGAGGGGTCCTGGTCTGGTGTACCCCACCCAGTCTACCTCACACCTGCAGGGCTGCCTCCCCCGGCCAGCATGTGGTGTGTTCATCCAGGTGGGTCCTAAGGCTGCCAAACTCCCCCTGCTCGAGGACAGGCAGGCCTGTTCTCTTTTCTGCTGGCACCATCACCTGGCCACCACCTTCATCCCTCCATTGGCCTGGGTGCTATTTTAGCCCACATAGAAGCCCTTACCCAGTTCACCCTTAAATGGTAGCTGGCAAAGCCGGTCCTTCCTGTACACCGAAATGCCTCCAGGGAGAAAAGCCCTCCTCCAAATTAAAATGGCCTGGGACGTTCTCATGCTTCACAAGGAGGCACCTGTGTGTTTGTTGTCTAAACATGATGTTGCGTGTTCACACCTGATGGATCTGTGGGTGTGTCTTCTTTATTAAAGTCACATGGAGACACACACGAACACCCTGAGTGATCCACCCCCAGCCAAGGGAACTTTGGTAAATCCGTGGTTTGGATCATGCGGCTCTTGATGGGGAAAAGGTGTTACTTAATTTGGGAATCATTCCGATCTCTGTTTTCTCTTCATATGCCTATTGCTGCCAAACAAGCCACAAGCCATCTTGACGCTGGTGAAATGGCTTGCTGAGCTCTCAGAGCCCGTTGTAGGGGGTGGGGGTGCAAGTGGGACTGGAGGAGCCTGGAGTGTTGAGGGGGACCTCAAAGAGGATGCAACCTTGGACTGACCCTTAAGCTGGCCCCAGGCAATCGGAGGCACCTCAGTCCCTCCCCGACCTCGAAATGTACCTTCCACCCTCCTTCACCACAGCGGGAGCCCTTTGCAAGGACACAGCCTGGAGAGAGAGCGGTGAGGTGCTGAGACCTCCTGGACTGAACACATAACCGAACCAGTTAGGGTCTCTGCATGAACCTTGAGATCTGGAGGGAGGGTGGAGACACCCCCTGGTCTTCTGGCACTCAAGACAGTCCTCCTCTGTAAGTTCCCTTGCTTATTGTCTGCCACCTGCCTGCCTGGCTCTGGTTCCCCCTTGCCTTCAGTGTTTGGGGGCCAGCTTCAGATTTCCCCGGGGAATGCTTGAGTTTTAGAGCCAGCACTCAGAAGCTGTGACTAAGTGGTCCTGTGCCTGTACACCTGCAGACCGCCGAGCTGATAGAGGCTCGGTGGCAGGAAAGACAAACCCACACCTGGAATTGGATCCTCAGCTGTGAGGCTGCCTTTTTTTGGCCGAGCTGCACGACATGTGGGACCTTAGTTTCTTGATCAAGGATCAAACCCGGGAGCCCTATGTGGACAGCACAGAGTTTCAACCACTGGACCAGGAGGGGAGTCCCGACACCTATGAGGATGGGCCACAGGCCCTGCTTGTGCAGCTTGCTGGGACACGCAGAGACAGCGGCAGCTGATCCACCTCGGTCAGTGGGAGCCCACAGTGCAGGGCTGTCTATGGCTCCCATCTCTGGCGCAGTGACCTCTTCCGTCATGCACCTTTTGTTTAAGTTCTGGGTGGCCAGTGACAATGGCTGACAGCTCGGCTGACCGAGTCGGTTTGTCTCCTGGGTTGTTCAGCGGATGAACAACAACCCGCATACCATGCGGCTGTTTCCTGGTGGGTGTGAGCATGTGATACGCAAGTCCAGACTCTCCATGCAGGGTCTGTGTGTGCCTCTGCATGCCTCCACTCCAGATCACCTCATCTCTGATCTTTCAGGTTTTTTCTTTCCAGACCCCTGACCAAAGCCCAGACCTTTGGCTACTGTCCAGGAATACTGATACAGTCTCACTTCTTTCTGTCCAAAGTGAAGGACCAGAGGCATTGTTTGCAGCTCTGCCCAGTGGGAAGTTTCCCCTCTCAGTGTCTTTCAAGTATGCTCCGGGTTGAAAGATAAACTTAGGCATTTCAAATATTTTAAGAGTTTATTTGAACATTTTTTGATTCAAATCAGCCAGCACCAAACTGTGTTTAGGCAGCTTCCCCGGCTGGAGCTCAGAGACTGGCTTGCAGGAAGCAACGCAGGGACGTGCTGGTTGGATACAGCTTAAAGCCTGGCTGGCTGAATGTGATTGGCTGTCCTTAGTTTCGATTTCATAACCTTGAGGCATTTCAGCCTTAGGTTTTGGTGTGCTAACTCAGGCTGCCAGGACACTGGAGCCATGTCAGTCTAACAGCCTCCTATTTGATTAACGCCCTGGATACAGCTTTAATGCAGCTGCCCTCTGTTTTCAGCTTGAACTACTGCGAGGAACACTTAGGAGACAGAATCAGAGAACTGAAGGATTTGGTAAATGATTCCCCTTGTCTTCCTTCCCAAAGTCTTTGCTTCCTCTATAATCCTCTGAATTTTCTACTCCCTCCTCAAGCTTAAATTTCACCAGAGTAGGATTTTTTTTTTTTTTTTTTTTTTTGGCTGTGCTGCTTGGCATGCGTGATCTTAGTTACCTGACAAGGGATCGAAGCCAGGCCAATGGCAGTTGAAGTGCAGATTCCTAACCACTGGACCACCAGGAAAGTCCCCAGAGGAGGGACTTTTGCTGCTAATTTTGCTGCCATGATCCCTGGTGTCTAGAACAGTACCTGACACAAAGTGTGTTCCTGATAAACATTTGTTGAATGAACAAACGAGTGGATCTCAGAAAATTACTCCACCAACCATAAGGCTAGTAGAAGCACCCAGGATTCTTTCCCTGTTCACTTTCTCACAGCTCCTCCTTCCAGAACTTAACCTGATTATATCCCCCAAATACCCCCTTCACCTCCACTACAGCTGACAGTCTCCCCGAGTTCCTGCAAGAGCCAAATTTCTGCTCTTCCTGCCTCTACTTTCCACTGCTTCCCAAGCACCATTCATTTTGTTAGGGAATTGTTGATTGAAACTACGTGCCTTGCTCAGGCATGAGGATGACCTCTTGCCTGAGTTGTTTCCCAACAGAAGGCCCTGACAAGAAGCATGGTGCTGCTCCTGGGAGGATTCAGAGGAAACAAAAGGAGGGAGAAGATGCCAACCCATAATATGTCCTGCCAACCTCCCAGAATCCCTTGCACTGGAGTCCATCTTGGCTGAGAGAAGCACTCCCCACCAGGAAGGACTCTGAGTCAGAACAAATATGGGCCAAGCAAGATGACTGGCCAGAGACAACCCAGAAACTAAAACATCATTATTAACCCTGAGGCTGTGAGCCACGGAGCAGGGCAGTTCTCCTGGGTCCCCCAACCCTCTCCCCCCCGGGGGCACCTCTTCCCAGTAAAATCTCTTGTCAGCACGTGTGTCTCCTCAGAAAATTAATTTCGGAGTTTTAGACAGGAGCCCATTCTGGGGCCCCTGAAGGGCCTGCAATGATTTTAGTCACTGTTGACTGAATGATCTTTTTCTGATGTAAATCAGATCATGCCTTTTCTCGGCTGGAAGGCTGCCCGTGGCTGCCACCTGACAGTGGATGGAAGGCGGACATTGGCCCCGCTCCGGCCCACCTCATACTGCTTGCATTCAAGCCACACCCTGTTCTTTTTCTTCCTCAGACATATCAAGCTCCTTTCATCTCTGTCTTTGCTCTGCTCTGTCCTTTTTCATTTGTGTGCAAATTGGCTTCCTCCTGTCATTCAGGTTTCAGCAAAACGCCTCTTCCAGAGGGAGCTTTCCCTTGTGCCCAATCAAGGAGACCCCCATCTCTCTCCATCCCAGAGCTCTGTTTTTTTTCTTCATATCACTATTAGAAATGATCTCCTTTAAAAAATATCTTTTTCTGAGCTTTTAAGTTCCTCTGTTAGAATGTAAACTTTATGAGAAGAGAAATCTTATTGATCTTGGGAACAAAAATCATATTCCCAGAATCCAGCCAAGCATGCGGCACACACACATACCAATACAAACAGAAAAATGTGAGCTCTAATAGTGACTTAAAATATCTCTGTTTCAGGAAGACAGCAATAAAGAGCAGTTTGTTCATGACCTTGGAAAAACCAACAGAGTTGTTTTTCCCGTCATCGGTAAGTCCAAGGGGTGGAATTCTTGGCTGTGGTTAGCAGAGGCTGTAATGCTTTTCTCTGGTTAGTTATTTGAGGCTCAGCTTTGATCTCTGGGACCAAGGAGGAAGGGTCATGGGTATCTTGGTAGTTTCTTTAGAATTGCTTAAAAGCAGTGTACCTTGAATTTTAAAAGCCTAATTATGTTGCTTTGAACAAAAATGCCTTTAGCTTGGGATTCAGCCAGTTTTCTTCTGTGAAGAGCTGGAGAGTTAATATTTTTGGCTTTATGGGCCATACGGTCTCAGTTGCTGCTTCTCAGTTCTGCCCTTCTAGTGCAAAGGCAGCGATAAACAATACTTGAGCAAGTGGCCATGGCAAGGTGTGACCTGGAGGGGAAGTTGGAAGCAGGGAGGCAGATTTGGTCAGTGGGCTGAAATTGCATAATTCCGGCTCTAAGTCTTCAAGGAAGTGCATTTTCAGAGAGGTTTAGCCTGCTCGCCTTTCTGTGCCAGTAGGGGATCCAGAAACTTTGCAGCATAAATTTAGAAAGCTGGATTTGGGGACTGGAACAATAACAATAATTGTAATAGCAATAGCTGATGC
The DNA here is from genome assembly GCA_007570785.1 of Antilocapra americana. Taxonomy (NCBI): domain Eukaryota; kingdom Metazoa; phylum Chordata; class Mammalia; order Artiodactyla; family Antilocapridae; genus Antilocapra; species Antilocapra americana. The sequence continues at coordinate 1,882,907 of ML660776.1, read as the reverse complement.
GACAAAGGATGAGATGGTGGCATGGCATCACCGCTGCAACAAACGTGAACATGGGCAAACTCCAGGAGATGGTGGGGGACAGAGAAGCCTGGAGTGCTGCAGTCCATGGGGTCACGGGGTTGGACATGACTTGGTGCCTGAACAACAAAAACATGCTTACTTAGTATGTGGGGCAGTATTTCAAGTAGTTTTCTTAACATCTAATTTCATCCTCATGATGTTACTGAACTTGGGCCCACCTGCCTGAGTGACCAGTGAAAGCCAATCTGCCGACACCAGGCTCTGGTGAAGGAAAGTAGTCTCTATTGCTGGGCATCAGACAAAGAGTCCAGGGGCAGCTAGTTCTCTGGAAGCCCAAACTTCCTGATGGGTTTCAGGAAGGCAATTTTAAAGGTCAGGTGTGGGAGGGGAGTTGCAGTTTTTGTGATCAATCAGCTCATGCACCACCCTCTGATTGCTTTAAGTCACTATTTAAGAAAACGGAGAAAAAACCCTCCTTTTTCTCATCCATAAATGGAGTTGTTACTGGAACAAACTTGGGTCCACTTTCTGCCTTGCAGCAAAGCCAATTTACTGACCCTGGGTTGTGGTGAAAGGAAAAAAGACAGTGTTTACTGCAGGGCACCTAGCAAGGAGTATGGGCAGCTCAGGCTCACAGGGCCCAGACTCCCTGATGGTCTTCAGGGAGGGGCTTTTAAAGGCGGCCTTTGAGGGGAGGGCTGCAGGGTGCATGGCTTTCTTCTGATTGGCTTGTGGGAGGTGACAGGGTGATGTTTCAGGGATGTTAATCGTCAGCATCGTGGTTCCAGCCAGCCTGGGCTCTCGTGCTTGTGCTCAGCCTATAGTGGCATCCTCCACCTGGGCTGGGGGAGGTCTTAGTTCCTGCAGAACTACTCAGAGATACGCAACAGTTCAGTGGCTCAGTCTTTGCAACCCCCTGGACTACAGCACGCCAGGCCTCCCTGTCCATCACCAACTCCCAGAGCTTACTCAAACTCATGTTCGTCGAGTTTCGGTGATGCCATCCAGCCATCTCATCCTCTGTCACCCCCTTCTCCTCCTGCCCTCAATCTTTCCCAGCATCAGGGTCTTTTCCAATGAGTCAGTTCTTCACAACGGGTGGCCAAAGGATTGGAGTTTCAGCTTCAGCATCAGTCCTGCCAATGAACACCCAGGACTGATCTCCTTTGGGATGGACTGGTTGGATCTCCTTGCAGTCCAAGGGACTCTCAAGAGTCTTCTCCAACACCACAGTTCACAAGCATCAGTATGCATCCGATTCATGTATTTTTCCTGAGGCAGCACATAGGACTGTTTAATCACCGTACTGTTGTCATTCTTTTTCTTCTTTGACTGCTTCCTTTTGTTTCTGCCATGTCATGCTTCCCTAATTAGTAACTGCACCTGCCTTTTCTTTGGCACTTAGGGAAGGTCTAACAGACTAAAGCCTTTCTCTATAAGCAACAAATGGGGACACAGCGGAGCTTTTGAACGCAGGAGGGCCCTGCAGGGTGCTGCTTGGTTTCCGAGTCGATAGCATTACCTCTGCAACGATGATTTTGAGCCTCAAATAAGGTTATCAATATATTAAGTGTCTGCTCTATACAGAGTGTCTGTTTTGTTAAGAGACGAATGTGGGCTTTCCCATTAATGAATTCTCTAGGAGCTTCATTGCTACGCCCAGAAAATTCAATTGGTTTGGACTTTATTATTTCATATTTCTTTATCTATATAGGTTTATTAATACTATTATTATTACAGTTACTATTATAGTGTCATCCATGTGACCTGTTATTAAACAGGAGAAAAGCTTTGTCAAGGTAAAAAAATGCCATACCCAGACATTGATTCTCCTAAAATAAGCAGTGGAAAGCAGAAAGCGTTAACAAGGAACCTTAAGACCTTCCGTCTGAAGAGATGAAGATTAGAAAGCTGCCACTCTTGGCTGGCTCAAGCTCACCCCTTCCTAGAGCAGCGGGGATGAGATGACCTCTCAAGGTTCCTTGCAGCTTGCGGTTTTGTTTTCTGATGTCTGTGTAAAGATTATGCTAATACTGCCGATGTAAAATCCTTTGTACACAGCGATGGTTAAAAATACTGGCTCCTGACCTGAATCTATCCCTGCCTACTTAAAATTGTATGCTGCAGATTAACCGGACTCAAATGCTCATGTTTTATACAAGCCATTGGGTCTTTTTCTTCTCCTCGAAAGGATTTCTTGTTATTGTTATATTTTGGACTAAAGCAGAAGGGAGAAGGCTGATAAAAAATGCATTCAGATAGGATTTAACTAAGCTTAATTTTTATATTGTGGGTGAGAAAAAGGAATGAATAATAATGTAGAATACAAAGACCCAGGAGGTGACCCCCCAGAAAGATATCACCAGAGCAGCATATTAACTAGGAAAGAGGCTTTGTAGCTGAGAATAGAGTTCCCAGATTGGTAACCCGCATGGATCTAATAAGTAACTTGTCTAGAATTTTGGGAGACTAGGCTCTGGAGGGTTCAGACACTAGTTCTGACCTCTAATGGACTCTGTGTTCTTGGCACTGTACCTTGTGCTTCTCATCTATAAAATGGGAATAATGATAGAACCCACTTAGGGTTGTTGGGAAGATTAAGGAAGTAATAAATGTAAAGTGGTTAGCACGGTGCCTGGAATATGTGTTCAATAATAGCATTTAATTAAAACTCATATGTACTATTGTGCTTTATTTTGTTTCTTTTTTGTTTTGCTTCTTTACTTTTATTTATTTTTTCTTTTTTTGCTGTACCATGCAGCTTGCGGGATCTTATCCCAGGGATCAGACCTGGGCCCCACTGCAATGGAAGCGTGGAGCCTTAACCACTGGACCATCAGGGTAGTCCTTCTGTACTTTTCATGATGGAAAAAATTTTAATTTTTAAAAATATTCAGAGAGAAATATAATAACCCCTGTGTATATCATCAGACGAGCAGTCTTGTCTTACCCAATGCCCATTCACTTCTCTTACTTCTTCTTGATTATTTTGAAACAGATTACATTCATACATTTTACTTTGAAACATTCCAGTATGTATCTCTAAAATAAAGGTAGCAGAACACAGTGGCAGGGTTCAGAATATGCCATTGAGGCATAAATATTATTTTGAAATGAAGTCATTTGAGAATAAATTTTTCTTTCCCCCTGAACTCTTTTTTATCTGCTTAAGAGCAGAGACTCTCAGAAAAACTCAATGGTGGTAAAATTCCCAGGAATGCACAACCAGGGAAGATGGACTCATCGCTCATGCAAGAAGTTGGAGCCGCATCTAAACAGATGTCACAGAACCGTACCTGTCATCTGTTCTCTGGAGGGGCTGTTTATCTTTCCTAAAAGTCATTTGTTTTCCCATAAGTGTCCTTTCTTCCCCTCTCTTCCCCTATTAAGGTTTATCAGTCCCAGACTATAAAGATAAGTCACCTTTTGTTCGTTTTTGCTTTGCTTCTTTCTTTCTTTATTTTTGGCTGCACCTTGCAGACTTCTGCCCCTTCTGATAACCTTGAAATATATCTGGGTCTGTCCACTTTCTGTCGTCTGCCAGGCTCCGCTGCCCTGGTCCACGTCACCACCCTTTCCTGCCCACACCGCTGTCGTGGCCCTTGTAGTAAGTCTCCCTGACTCTCTCCTTGAGTCCCTGCCACCTGTTCTCAAACCCAACAGCCAGAACAACCCTCATAAAACCTAAGCCATTTACACAACTTCTTTGCTCAAACCCTTTCAGAATAAGTATTGAAGTCCTTGCAATGGTTCAAAAGCTTCTAAATAATCTACACCACTTCACCTCACTCTACTCCAGCCTTATTTTAGCACTTGGCAGATCTTGATTATTATTTTAAATTAATTTTTATTGGAATATAATTGATTTACACTCTTGTGTTAGTTTCAGGCGTACAACAAAGTGAGGCACTTGTTTCTATACATACATCCACTCTTTTTTAGATTCTTTTCCCACGGAGGGTATCACTGATTACTGCGTAGAGTTCCCTGTGCTATACAGTAGGTCCTTGTTGTTACTCTATTTTGTATATAGTAGCGTGTGTATGTCAATCCCAAATTCCAATTTATGCCTCTCCCTCTTCCCTCTTGGTATTGTAAGTTTGTTTTTCTATATATCTGTGGTTCTATTTCTGTTTTGTAAATAAGTTCATTTGCACCATATTTTTAGATTCCACATATAAGCCATATCATATAATATTTGTCTTTCTCTTTCTGACTTACTTCACTTATTATGATGATCTCCAGGTCCATCCATATTGCTGCAAATGGCATTATTTCTTTTTTGTGGCTGAGTAGTGTTCCATTGTATATAGGTCTCATATCTTCTTTATCCTTTATCCTGTTGATAGTGGCTCAGATGGTAAAGAATCTGCCTGCAATGCAGGAGACCAGGGTTCAATCCCCGGGATGGGAAGATCCCCTGGGGAGGGGAATGGCTACCCTCTCCAGTATTCTTGCCTGGGAAATCCCATGGACAGAGGAGTCTGGCGGGCTACCATCCATGGGGTTGCAAAGAGTCAGACATAACTGAGCGACTAACACTTTCACTCTTTTTTCTGCAGTATTCCATTGTATATATGTACCACATTTTCTTTATCTATTCATATGTTTTCAGACACTTAAGTTGCTTCCTTTGCTTCCTGCCACTTGGGCTTTTAAATGCACCTGGCCTAGCCCTCCACAGGGCCTCTGCTCTGGCTGTCTTTTTACCTGTAGCGCTCCTCTCCCAGATTCCCACATGACCAATTCTCTTACCTTCTTCAAGCCTTTGCTCAAATGTCTCCTTCTCAAGAGTCCCCAGCCTAACCACTCTTAAATATTGTACTCTACCTCCTGCCCCCACACTACTGATTGTTCTCACCCTGCTCCTCTTTTTAATTTTCTTAGGTATTTAACTGCTTGCTCACATACCTTATAACTTACTCGCCCATTGCTTGCGTGTTTGTTCCTCCAGAAAGTAAGCTTCCTGATGGTGGGTCCTTTGTTTTATTCACTGAAGCATCCCGTGTGTCTCGTTCAATGTCTGGTACAGAGAAAGTGCCTGAAAGATACTTGCTGGATGAATGGCTGACTTTCTGTCTCTTATCTCTATAAAGAGAATGTAAGTGCATTCCGTGAGCCAAAGGACCTTTGACTCAAGTGACCATCCACTCCCCAATTTTTTTCTTTTCTTCCTCTTGGTAATTTGTCTGTGTGCCTGGCACTGTATGAAATGTTTTCCAGTATTATCTCATTTAAGCCTTCAAACAATCCTTAAGAAAATAGGTGCTACTGTTACATCCATTTTCAGATAATGAAAATCTGGCCTAGGAAAACTTAGCTCCTGGCCATGAGATGCAGGAAGAGAACTGGAAATAAAATCCAAGGGACACCTAAATCACTGCTTTAAACCACTAAGTCATTCCATCCCCAGTGGGTGGAATTGCTCTAAGTTTAGTCATTTATGGCAATTTCTTCACTTGTTCATTCAACAGATATTTATTGAGCACCGACTATGTCAGGTCCCTAGGACACATCAGTGGACCAAACAAGAATCCTTGCCCTCTGAACTGTCATTGCATCAACCTTTTTCAAAGCTCTGATTCAAGGCTAACGTGGAGAGAGGGTCAGGCAGTGTCGCAGGGACTCTGGGTCTTAGGTCATAGAGAAGAGCCTTCACATAAAATCACTCTTCTTATGTGGTGTATATAGACAATGGAATACTTCTCAGCCATCAAAAAGAATGAAATAATGCTATTTGTAGCAACCTGGATGGACCTAGAGATTATCATACTAAATGAAATAAGACAGAGAAAGGCGAATATATGCTATCACTTATATCTGGAATCTGAAACACGGCACAAGCAAACCTATCTACAGAAACAGAAGCAGACCCACAGACATAGACAACAGACTTACGGTGGTCAAGGGGAGGGGCGTGGGGGAAGGATGGAATGGGTTAGCAGATAGAGGCTATTAGACATAGAATGCGGAAACTAGGTCCCACTGTAGAGCACAGGGCACTGTATTCAATATCCTGTGATAAACCATAATGGAAAAGAATGTGAAAAAGAATGTATATGATAATGTGATAACTGGGTCACTTTGCTGTACAGGGGCTTCCCTGGTGGCTCAGACGGTAAAGCGTCTACCTACAATGTGGGAGACCCGGGTTCGATCCCTGGGTCGGGAAGATCCTCTGGCGAAGGAAATGGCACTCCACTCTAGTACTCTTGCTTGGAGAATCCCATGGATGGAGGAGCATGGTAGGCTAGAGTCCATGGGGCTGCAAAGAGTCGGACACCACTGAGCGACTTCACTTTCACTTTCGTCGAGATTTGAAAGGCCTGTTTTTCAGTCCTTTTTAAAAATGTTTAGATTGGCCCCCACTTTATAGATGAGAAAACCAAGCCTTGGATGACTTTGTGACATTCTGAAAGTCGGTTAGTAAATGGCAGAGCCAAGATTTCTGGCTTCAGACTTTATGCCCGTGATACTTAGTTAACACTAGAGCAGCCCGTGGCGTGCTGAGTGGGATGGGGTGGGGGTGATGGGGGCATGGTGTTCTGCCCGGCAGGTAAGAGAAATTGGACAGGAAGAGGAAGGGATCCTGGAGGCCCAGACTTGCCCAAGTGTTTTCCTGCTGTGGGGTAAAGGGCCATGTTTACCAGGGGCAGGTCAGTCCTTTGGCGGGGTGGGGACATGTGAGGAGGGTTGGGACAGGGGTGATGCTGGCAGCCCCACTGCCTGGATTCTTTGCTTGGAAGCACCAGGATACCTTTCCTCAACCTGATTTCCGGAGGGCACAGCCTCAGAGGCACCGGAGCTGGGGGTGGGGAAAATCACTTGAGCTGGGCCGTGGCCTTCCACCTCACCTGCAGGATGGACTCAGGATGTGGCAGGTAACGTCTCCACCTGGTTGAGACCGGAAATGTCTAAAGAGCAAGGGTTCTTCCTGTCCACATGGGAGAGAGAGTGAGGTGTCATGGAAGGAGAACAGGCTTTGGATTCAAAAAAGTGGCTCTGTCATTTACCACCCAAATTATTTGTTTCCTGTCTATAAGAAAAAGCTAAATATTCATTCACTTTTGGAGCATTTATTGGCATCTTTTATACATAGAGAGGTGTACATGGTAAGTGTCAAGGACATGACAGTTTAAAGTTCTTGGCATATACTTGCTGTTGAATAATTAGTAGCCATTGTTATTGTTACTGTGATTACTGGTATACATGAGTGAATCAGCAGTGAGTCTTCTGAAATGGTAGTATACAAGTTTCACATCAGTTAGCATTGCAACTAACTAACTAGAAGCCCCAGCCTAGTATCTTTGTGAAGCTTTATCTGCTGGGAATGATTTTTTTCGTCTCTAACTGGAAGTACTGTGTCTTTCTGCAATGGCTCTGTGACTTCTGACAACCCTGGTCAACCATATCCCAAAAGGAAATTAAGCTGCTTTCCCTGAATATCTCTCTGTTTCATGATGCTTGATAGGGATTTGCTAATGATTTCGACCTGGTAAAGAGTCGGTCAGTAGAAAATTAGAAATTTTAATGAGGATTCTCATTAGCTGTTCCTCGCAAATAATGGAGCTATAATCTCACTCAAGATTCTTGGCAAAGCAATTCTCATTTCAATTCTTATAAGTAATTATTAGTGTTTCTAATGCTTTGTATTTCCTTAAATTTTTTCAATTATCTTTTCCATTATTCTTTATGAGAAAAAAAATCCCCAGAAAACAAAACTCTTGAGGCATCTTAGCATATTAATCTCTATTTCACAGATGGGGGACTATGGGAGAGATCTTTAACACCAGTGTATCCTGTTACGCTTATGAAAATGATACAAAGTTCTCTCTTAATGATTAGTCACAAGCAGTGCTTACCATTAAAACAAGAAGTACAGGTGCACACACACACACAGATAGAAAAGATGCTCTTGGTTTAATGCTTGTAATGTTCAGTGAGCAAAAAATACTCTGTATGACTTCTTTCCAGAAAATTCATGTGTTGAATAAACCCAGATTAAAGCTGATGATTTTATCACCTCTTTGCTGGTTTCTTGCCTTCAGAATTCCTGTTTTCCTCCTTGTCTTCTTCATTTCTTCTATTATTTTTTAAAAAATAAAACCTGGCATATTTAACAATGGCAAGTCTTTTCACGAAGATGGTGAATGCAAACTCTTCCATTGAGAATGGATGGAGAACCAGGTCCTACTGTACAGCACAGGGACCCATATTCAGTCTCCTGGGATAAACTAAAATGGAAAAGAATATTTAAAAAAGAATGTACGTATGTGTATAATTGAGCCACTTTGCTATACAGCAGAGATTGGCCCAACATTGCAAATCAACTTCATCTACTCAGTTCAGTTTGTCAATAACTCAGCCAATTTCAGTTTCATGCGACTACAAACATTTAGTTTTGGCTCATACACTCTGGCTGATCTGGGCTGGTCTGCTCCATGCCAAAGGGGCAACGTCTACCCAGGGTATGTTTTTCTCATGGCAAAGACTCAAGCACAATAGTAAAAGTGTGATGCATAAGCACACGTTTAGTCTTTGCTGGTGGGATGGCTCATCAGCCAAAGCGAGGCCCACTGCTGCCCCAAAGCTGAGGGGCAGGGAAGCTCGCTCTGCCCACCAGGGGCCAGAGCATGGGTTTGGATGTGTTACTGCTGCAGACACTGGCAGCGTTTTCCTCTTCGCCTCTTGCCCTGTCTCCTCCGACTTGCCCGTTAGAGGGTAACAGCAACTGAGCCACTGCAAGACGGGGTCACAGTAAGATAAAGTCTCAGCAAGGACAGGCACCCAGGGATGTGCCAGGTAGAAATGGAGTCAAGGAGGCTAACCAGGGGTTTCCCAGGAGTGTTAGACTTATGGCCAAGACACGTCCATAATCTTCTATCCCTGTGTTGTGGCCCTTTGCCGTGTGACTCTGAGGATCTCCTTGTCTGGAGGTAAGGTCCGTTTCCCTGTCCCTGGAATCTGGGTTGGCCAGTGGCTTGCGTTGGCCAGTCCCAGGCATCATGGGCTTCGCATGCTTCCGTTCTCTCCTTGCCACCAGCACGAGAACGAGCCCAAGCTAGAGGGCTGACAGATGAGAAAACCACGTGGAGCAGAGTCTCTGCTGAGCCACTACTGGTCGGCCAGAGCACAGCCGACCCTCCCACTGGCGGTAGGCAGGAGTGTGCCCAGGCCCACGGACCGCACGACTGGCCATACACGGGTGGGAACGACACACGGACGCCGGTTTCTAATTGCAGTCTAGTTGTTTACAATGTGTTAGTTTCTACTGTACAGCAAAGCGATTCAGATATATATATATATTCTTTTTACATATATAAATATATGTATATTTATATATATTCTCTCTTTTTTTGGTATTCTTTTCCATGATGGTTTATCATAGGATACTGAATATAGTTCTCTGTGCTCTACAGTGGGACTTTGTTATGGCTGTTGTTTTAAGGCATCAAGTTTTGGGTGGCGTGTTAGGCAGGAGAACTAACTTAGAAGTACTGACTAACCTGGATCATCCCATCTTGGGCTGCCTGGTACCATAGCATCACTTTCCCAGATCCTCCACGTTCTTGGGATGAACAGGGGATGGTAAAACATTTGCTGCTTGCTGATGCCTTCTCTGATCGCCCCATACTGTGTCCCCACAGTTCAGGAGATTTTTTTGTGCCTGACTTTTTCACAGTTAGCTTATACAGTGGGTAGCTATTTCTTTAGAAAGATTCTAGGATACAAATTGGTTTTGGAGAATGTGATTACTGATATAATACAGTGGAAAGGGAAGCATGTGGTGTTTTCTGTTCAAGCTGTCCAACACATTCTGATTTCTATAACAATGATAATTAATTGTAACTGGGTAGAAAATCCATTTTCCTTGAGGGATCAGTGAACTGTAGAGAAATTTGTCAGTGACCGTTGTCTGGAATTTTAGTCTCCATGCAGGAGACACAATAATTTTGCAATGATAGCTAACGTACAGAAATACCAACCCAAGACAGAGAAGCCTATTATGCACTATTGGGTATTTTTAGAAGTATGCGATATTGAGATTGAGATAAAAAAGGTAAGAGGCCTGATATCAATGCTCTACTTCTCTCTTCCCTATTTTATCAGCATGCCAACTTAAAAAAGGAAAAGTGCAATGTAAGAGTTGTGAGTTGAGTTCCACTGGGGGCAAAGAGAAGACTATAGCTGGGGAGAGAGCCCCTCAGCTAGCCCCACAGGGGCGGGGGTTCAGCATGCATGCAGCTCTGGTGAAGGGGGCGGGGACAAGCGATGAAACACATGTCTTTTTGCGGAAGGTTTCTGCTAGTCACGAGGAGCAGGCGCTACCATGAAGAATTTTAGTGCTTCTCTAGAGGAGAGGAGATGCAAGAACTGGGCTCCTGAATGCTTCCCCTGAAGGCCTGTCCTGCCCATTTTCCCCAGAGCGCCGAGTGCCTCCTTTCTGTTCACCTTGAGCTCCTTTCAGAGGGTGTTGAAGGTCAGTGGCTTTGACTGCATGACTACAGCAGCTCATGGTTTAATCCTTGTAAATCAGAGGGAGATGGCAAGTGCCCATGGCAAGTGCCAGTTTGTAGCTGACAAGCCCCGAAATACAATATAAAGAGAAAAATGTGAAGATGGAAATGTGGCAGACCTTTGCAATTATCAAACATAATTAAGGCCATGATCTTTGGGATTTGAGGAAATTAACAGTCTATGAAGGTATCAGGGGAACTTTCCATTTTTGCAGTTAATCTACAATTCTGCTGTAGATTTTCTGTGGTTTCGTGTTTTGCTATCAATGTTTCTCTGCTCATAGCTGAACTCTACTAGACTACCCTTCACTTTTGTGGGTGTGTTTCACTGGTTAATTTTTTGGTGTACTATTGTCTTTGGACTAGAGTGCTGGTTTTAATTAGCCTGTCCAAAGAATGGGGACTGTGTCACAAGTGAAATCTGTGCTAAACAAGAGATAGAGCAGGATGTCTCACACTGTTTCGATTTACACTGATGAATCTATTTATCTACTTGGAAAAGTTTTCTCAGATGTTGTGGATTTGCACTGTTCCATTCACAGTTCACCTCCCATCCCTCCTGGAGGGCAGAGCTGTTATTTTTCTTTGCGACCTCAGAGTATAGCATAGATAAGCCCTGAATAAATGCATCAGTCATTTTGGCTTACCAGGGGCTCAGCTTCCATCAAGCCTCTCTGTAGGGCCAATGGGAACATGAAGGATCCAGGCCGTTTTTGCTTATTCACTCCTACTTACAGGTTTCACAAATGGAAAGCCTTTCTCTTAAAGATTTCAGGTGATGTTTTGGATTTCTTCCTGAGTCCTGGAGCTTGGTAACTGAAGGACTCAACTCGTATGATTGTCTCTTTATTAAATGACTCATTAAGGGGAGAAAATAAATATTTCTATGAAGAATGTGAGGGCAACAATTTTTGCATTGTGTTCATTACTTTATAATAGGAATTCAGTAGACATCTGTTCAATGAATAAACAGAAATTGGAAGAGGAGAGAGACCAAGAGATCTAGGCGAATTCTCACCCCAGCTGAAGAAGGCTTGAACCGCTGACTCTTCCTTAGACTTCCTGGCAGGAGGGGACTGCCTTGGGAGAAAGCGTTACACTTCAGTTATAAAGACAGACGTGTTTTAGGTTTCCTTTTATTTGCCCTTTATCTAAATATCTGCCCACCCCATTTTCCTGGGTTTGGGTCAACTTTAATGCCAGCTCCAAGGTGAGGTCCTTGATTACTCCTCTCTCATGATCTCCCCCTTATCTGAACCCATGGGATCACATTTGTCTGTGGAATTGTACAAATTTAATATCCCTGTATGTAAACCGGGCAGGTATCCTGACAGCAATTTTATAAAAGTGCAAGGGGGACTTCCCGGGTGGTCCAGTGGTCAAGGTGCTGTGCTTCTACTGCAGGTGGCATAGGTTTGATCCCCGGTCAGGGCATTAAGATTCCGTATACCTCATGGCTGAGCCCAAACAAAAGACGGACAAAGCCCACAAACATGCAAAGAGCTCAGAAGAGAGAGCTGGGCTGGAGATGCGCGTTTGCATCATTGATATAGGGTACTGATGAAAGTTATAAGGGCAGATGAGGTCGCTTAGGAGAAACGCATAGGGTAAGAAGAGGCCAGGGAAAGCAGCCTGGATTGTTCACATAAATCCCCCAGGAATCTTGTTCAAATGCTGATTCTGATTCAGAAGGCCTGGGGTAAGGCCCATGATTCTGAATTTCCATCATGGTGCAGGGGATGGTGATGCTACTGTTTCATAGACCACACTTGGAAAAACAAGGGCTTAGAAGGTGATTGAAACTTAAGGAGCAACGATACTTTAATAATAGGCAAAGGGGGAGAAAGCTGCAAAGAGATTGTGAAGAGTAGCTAGAAATGGAAGAAATCAGGAGAGTTATTGTGTCATGGAGTGAATGATGGGAAGATTTTCAAGACAGAGAGCGTGTTCAACCCAAAGACTGCTGAGAGACAGTAACTAAGAGCAGGCTCTTTTGGATTTTCCGGGAAGAAGTATCTCTGATGATCTTAGGGCCATTTTCGTGGAGTAAGGAGGATAGATTTTTTTGAAAGGATGAAGAGAAAGGAAGCAATAGCAATCATTGGATGTATATAATTTTCAATACAATAGAAATTTGAACGTTTATATGGGGAAGAGAAAGAGGAAGCAGATATGTTATGTAACAACCTAAATGGGAAAAGAATTTGAAAAATGAATAGATACATGTACGTGTATTACTGAGTCACTTTTCTGTATTCTTGAAACTAGAAGGATATTGTTAATCAGCTATTTGTTGTTGTTTAGTTGCTTAGTTAGCCCACCGGGCTCCTTTGTCCAGGGGATTTCCCAGGCAAGAATAGTGGACTGGGTTGCCGTTTCCTTCTCAGGGGATCTTGCAGACCCAGGAATCAAACCCACATCTCCTGCACTGGCCGGCATCTTCTTTACTGCTGAGCCAGCTGGGAAGCCCCTAATCAACTATACTTCAATACAAAATAAAAACACAAAATACATTAAAAATACAAAATACATTAAAAAAAGAAAGAGGATGGAGAAGAAAGGCCAAAGAAAGGCAAGAAGTAGGGCCGTAGTTAGGAGCAAGCTCCAAAGAAGGAGGGAGGTGACAGGATTCGGACAAGAGGCAGAAAGGGATGGATAAAAGCTGACGTCTGAAATCTGAAGGAGGAAACAGGTTTAGGGAAATGGAATTCTTACATGAGGCTTCCGTTTCTCTAGGAAAGAAGGTTAGAGTTATCCATGAGAAATGGACAGAGGAAGGTGGTGTCCCGAGGTAGCAGGCTTAAGGGAAATTGTGAATGTGTGAAAGAGCTGTTGAAGACGGTGGGGAGGGGATCGACCAGGGACAGAATTTCTGGGTGGAACTGAGTTTCCAGCTGAGCTTTAAAGCCTTGAACTGTAATGGTACCAGTGCTCCCAGTTATGTGATTTTTCTTCAAGCGAGTTGCCCAGCAGCCTGGGTGCGAGTGCAGGAGGGCTGGCCCATGGCTGTGTCTTTGCCGAGCAGGTGTCACAGTCCACACAGAGTGTGTCAGATTCTTGAACGCACACTTGGGTGTACCCACACCCACGTGAAATCTTGAATTTGCCATTTACAATACCAAACATGGAGAGTCCATGTATTTTGCTGGTAAATGAGGCTTTGGATCTAGGGGAATCACTGGTTCACAGATAATAGGGAACGGTCAGCAAAAGTTAAAAACCAGGTTATCTTATTCTTTAGCACTTCACCTTCTAATATGGCAACCACCCGCCACGAGAGGTTATGGAGCACATGGAATCCTGCTAGTCTGAACTGAGATGAGCTGTAAGTATAAAATACACACGGGATTCCCCGAGTGGCCCAGTGGTTCAGAATCCACCTGCTGATGCAGGGTACAACGCACGTCTGATCTCTGGGCTGGGAAGACCCCACATGCCACTGGGCAGCGAAGCCCGTGTGCTGCAACCACGGAGACCGTGCGCTCCTCACGGCTCGCAGCCAGCCGCCCCTGTGCTCACGGCCCGTGCGCAGCGACAAGAGAAGCCGCTGCAGTGAGAAGGCCGAGCAACAGCTAGAGCGTAGGCGCCACTCGCCGCAATTCAGAGAAAGCCCACACGCAGCAGTGAAGACCCAGCACGGCCAAAAATAAATAAGTAAATTAGAAAAAAATAGGATTTCAAGATTTACAACGAAAAGAAAGCGAAAGGTCTTACTAATAATTCTAAAATATCAATTGCATGTTGAAAGAATAATCAGATTTGGCTATGTTAGATAAAGCAAATTGTTTAAATTATTTTCACCTTTCACTTTCCTTTCCGAAACATAGCTGCTAGAGGATTTAAAATTATATGGATGGCTCACATGATGATTCTGTTGTGTGGCGCTGCTCTCGATTCTTCTCTGGATCAGTTAATCTTTACTCTTAGTTACTATTTGTTTCTGCTTGTCATGTTAATCACTGTGTCCAGTGGTACAGCTCAGTCAAGTCTTTTCTGAGCTCAGGTGATGGCTGACTTTGCCACCCACTTTTAAATTGCTACTATTTCTAGGAGCAGTTGAATCACGCCTTTGAATTAATCAGAGAATTTTTGCCAGAAGTCCTGTGGATTGGCAGCCTGCCAGTGTGCAGAAGCTAAAAGCCTGACTCAGATGATGAAACTTGTCCTTTCTGGGTCCCAGCAGAGCCTCTCTTACTGGAGCTGGGGTTTTCCTAACATCCGTATGGGGAACCCAGGGAAGGATTCTGATTGGCTGTCCATGCGCATCCCCGAACCAATCCCTGGGGTCACACAGGAGGATGTTGTCCCAGTGTGGTGATGCCCCCCTCTTTGATTGGGTCACATGCCGAAGCCTGTGACTGGTGGGGACAGTTTGTTACTAGAAGAAGGGAGAGAGACGTGTGTGTGTGTGTGTGTGTGTGGAGCAGACAGACGAGTAGTCCTACAGCCTACCGTCATCAACAGGAAGTCCTCACACCCAAGCCTCTTATTTCAAGGGCAGGTTGTGCTGCTGCTTGATTGAGCACCAGCAGGCTGGAGTTTACCCACAGGAACGGGTGCATCTAAGCACCAACCATCCTGAGTCAGAGACCGAGTGACCTGCGTGGAAAACACTGTCGCTTTCCCTGAATCCTTGGCTTGCCTCAAAGTCTTACAGCGTTTGTATGGCTTCACTGAGTAAAAGTATAGAAAAGACTTGACTGGAAGTGCTCAGCAATTATATCCTGCTCTAAGTGACTGAGCCACAACCCACAGGGAGTGTGTATATGAAAACTGGACAGAAAAACAGCCCTTAGGTTGCTCCTGTAATTAGTCCACGTTTGTAATAATTACATTCCAGAAAAATGTTTCTTGGCCCACAGTCAACATATTTTAAGAAGACTAATATTTGTATTATTTTAAATCATGGTATAGCGTTGCATGAAAACAACAACTAATTCTTGGGGTGGGTCAAGTGAGTCTCTGGGAATTATCTTTGAAAAGAAGATAATCTGGACATGTGAGACATTTACTTGCTTCTGCTTGTCAGCAGACTGGTCTTGTTTCTATGGCATGTTTTTCTTTACCTGTTGATTTTGAGATTTGAGGACATGGTCTGTCAACAATCATTGACAGAGTATGAGGTTATCATTAGCTTCAACCTATAATTAAAATAGTTTTCATAACCATTCATGATACCATTCCTGTGAGGAAGGCCATGGATAGAGTAATGGAGAATCAGAGATATTAAAAAGGTTTTCTAAGGTCATACAGATAGTAAGTGACAAAGCTGGGTCTGAAACCTATGTTTTCCAAATCAGATAAGGATGCTTTTGGCTACATGTAACTGGGTACCTGGATCATAGTGGCTTAATCACAAAAGACATTAGCAATCTCACAGAAACAGAAGACTGGAAGCAAGTGCTTCCAGGTTAGTTCAAGGAGCCAGGCTTGTGTCTCTTTGATTCTCTTGACCTGCCCCTTAAGGCCACAAGATGATTGCAACAGCTCCAGCCATCACATCTTCACACTGTAGAATCAATCCAAAGCAGAAGAGAGAGAAAGGAATTCTCTCTCTCTCTTCCTCCTCCCTCTTCCTTTCTCCTTCCTTTCCTGCCCATTTCTGCCACTGTGCTTCCCTCTCTCCCCCTCCCTCCTTCTTGCCTGATTTCATGTACTTCTCCCTCTCTTTCTCCTTTTCCGTCTCTTATGTCTTCCTTCTCTCTTTCACGTTCTTTCCTCCTCCCCCTGTTTTAACTAGGGGGTACCACTTCCCTGATAGCTCAGCTGGTAAAGAATCCCCCTGCAATGCAGGAGACCTGGGTTTGATCCCTGGGTTGGGAAGATCCCCTGGAGAAGGGAAAGGCTTGCCACTCCAGTATTCTGGCCTGGAGAATCCCATGGACTGTATAGTCCATGGGGTGGCAAAGAGTCGGACAGGATTGAGCGACTTTCACTTTCACATCTTTCCAAGAAATAGTTCTCCTAAGATTTCCCGATGTATCAGTATGTCTAGAGTTTGGTTACATTTATTATCTCTAACTGCAAAAAGGGAAGCGAAAATGAATATCTGGGCATTTTTCGTCTCAGTCATGGGAAGTGGATTTTTGCCATAAGGGATGATGGTATTGTAAAGTGAATGTAGAGATGATAACCAATAGTATTTGCTATCTCTCTGTACTTAAGATCCAGTGTCCTTTTTATTGTCTCTCATCAGATTGAGTTTTATTGGTCAGAATGTATTAATTGATTAAGAAACCATTGTTTGGGACTTCCCTGGCTGTCCAGTGGTTCAGACATTTTGCTTTCCAGTTAGAGGGTGCAGATTTGATCCCCGGTTGGGGAGCTAAGACCCAACCTGCCTTGTGGCCAAAAAACCAAAAACATAAAACAGAAACTATATTGTAACAAATTCAATACAGACTTTATAAAAGGGTCCATGACAACAACAACAACAACAACAAAATCTTTGGCCTTCCCTGGTGGCTCAGTGGTAGAGAATCCACCTGCCAGTGCATGAGACATGGATTCGATCCCTGGTCCAAGAAGATCCCCCATATGCCACGGAGGAATTAGGCCCGGGCACCACAACTGTTGGGCCTGTGCTCGAGAGCCCGAGAACCCCAACTATCAAGCCCACAAGAAGCAGCTACCGAAGCTGTGTGCCCTGTAGCCCGTGCTCTGCAACAAGAAGCCACCACAAAGAGAAGCCCATAGTGAAACTAGAGAGCAGCATCAGCTTACTGCAACTAGAAAGAGCCCACACAGAGCAACGAAGACCCAGCACAGCCAAAAATAAATCAATATATATGATCCAAAAAGTCTTTAAAAAGAACTGCTTATTGAGGGACTGATTGCTGGGAGAAATATCAATAACCTCAGATATGCAGATGACACCACCCTTATGGCAGAAAGCAAAGAAAAACTAAAGAGCATCTTGATGAAAGTGAAAGAGGAGAGTGATAAAACTGGCTTAAAACTCAACATTCAGAAAACTAAGATCATGGCATTGGGTCCCATCACTTCATGGCAAATAGAGAAACCATGGAAACCATGACAGACTTTATTTTTGGGGGCTCCAAAATCACTGCAGATGGTGACTGCAGCCATGAAATTAAGACACTTGTTGCTTGGAAGAAAAGCTATGACCAACCGAGACAGTGTATTAAAAAGTAGAGATATTACTTTGCCAACAAAGGTCTGTCTAGTCAAAGCTATGGTTTTTCCAGTGGTCATGTATGGATGTGAGAGTTGGACTAGAAAGAAAGCTGAGCACCGAAGAATTGATGCTTTTGACTTGTGGTGTTGGAGAAGACTCTTGAGAGTCCCTTGGACTGCAAGGAGATCGAATCAGTCAATCCTAAAGGAAATGAGTCCTGAATATTCATTGGAAGGACTGATGCTGAAACTGAAGCTCCAATACTTTGGCCACTTGATGTGAAGAGCTGGCTCATTGGAAAAGACCCTGATGCTGGCAAAGATTGAAGGTGGGAGAAGGGAATGACGAAGGTTAAGGTGGTTGGATGTCATCACTGACTCGATGGACATGAGTCTGAGTAAACTCCGGGAGTTGGTGATGGACAGGGAAGCCTGGTGTGCTGCAGCAGCAAAGAGTCAGACACGACTGAGCGACTGAACTGACTGATTGACTGAGGGACCACTCTTTACCAGACAGATTGTAGGTGTGCTGGGCTTTCAGTGATGGGTAGGAGCTGTTCTTGACTTTTAGGGATATACAGACAGTGAGGGAAGGCAGAACCCAAGGGAAAATGCATTAAGTGCAAATCAGCATTAAGTGCTATTGTACTGGAGAATCAACTGCAGGGGTTTAAAGAAATAAATATTACCTCTAGCAGGTATTTGGTGTTGAAAAACTAAGATGAGTATATTACCAATTCAGTCCTCTGCTGAGAAGTCTGGCTGCAGCATGTCCCTTGGCAATGATGCAGAGCTCTTATAAATAGCTGAGTCCTCATTTTTGGTAGAAAGTAGAGGAAATGAGTTGAAAATGTCACAGCTGAATTTGTGTGTACATACGAAGCCAAGACTGAGGTATGTACGTTAGAATCTTTTTGACAACAAACCATTCTTTAGCGATTTCAAGTAGCCTTGGAGAACAGTCACCTTGGGACGTTGGCCAATTTTGGATTGCTGATCTAAGCTTGCTATTTAATATCACTGTTTTTATTCTTTTTCTTTAAAATGTATTCCTTTCGGTACCCAGTGACCAGAATGCTTGTAATTGGGATGTAATTACAGTTGGCTGTTGACTGTCTAGTTTTTGGAGCCAAGTTTTAAGCCGATGGAAGCAGAGGCCTAGAACACCTATGCTCTCTCTGTTCTGAGAGGCTCATGCATGAGACTCATCTTCTCCAGGAAATCTAGCTTTGACATTTAGATAATTTTAGAGGCAGAAATTCTTTGTATCATATCCTACTAGAAGAATATTCTTAAAAATATGAAGTTTTTGCCTCTTATAAGTTTTTGCCTCTTTTTGTCATGTACTTAAAAAAAAAACTCCCATGGCCTTGATATGGTACACTCATTATAGTAGGAGTTCAGTAAATCATAACTTTATTCAGCTCAGTTCAGTCACTCAGTTGTGTCCAACTCTTTGTGACCTTATGAACTGCAGCACTCCAGGCCTCCTTGTCCATCACCAACTCCCGGAGCTTACTCAAAGCCATGTCCATTGAGTCGGTGATGCCATCCAACCATCTCATCCTCTATCGTCTCCTTCTCCTTCTGCTTTCAGTCTTTCTCAGCATCAGGCTCTTTTCAAATGAGTCAGCTCTTCACATCGTATGGCCAAAGTACTGGAATTTCAGGTGCTTATTTCTTAGAGGCTTTGAGAAAGTTATTAAAAATAGTCTTAAATATGAATATTAAGAGGCTCAGAACTAAAAAAATTGCTTTTGTGATAAAATACACTGAGCAATGAAACAGGTTTTACATGTTTCCAAAAATATTTATGAAATAAGATGTACAAAAAGGTACAAAGCATAACATAACAAACACCTTTGTACTTCCCACCCAATTTTAATAAAAAAAATTAAACTTGTTTTAAAATGAGTAGTTGCTCTTTTTTGTGTGTGTGTGTGCAGAAAACCTGGGACTTCCAGTATGAATCTTGACAATGAGTCAGGAATTAAGTTAAGAGCAAAGGTCTATTTTCTCCTATATTTAATCTCTTTTTTAAAATTAAAGTGTAGCTTGTGTACATTAGATAGGTTTTAGGTATACAACATGATGATTTGAAATTTTTAAAGGTTATGCTACATTTAGTTACTGTAAATTATTGGCTGCATTTCCTGAGTTGTACGATCTATCTTTGTAGCTTATTTTATACACAGTAGTTTGTACCTGTTAACCCCCCATCTTGCCCCTCCCCACCTCCCCTCTCCCCACTGGTAGCCACTACTTTACTCCCTGTATCTGTGATCTGCTTCTTTTGTTATATTCACTAGTTTGTTATAGGTTTTATATCCACATATAAGTGATATATGGTTTTTGTCTTTCTCCATCTGACTCATTTCACTTAACATAATACACCCCAAGTCTATCCATGTTGTTGCAAATGACAACATTTCATTCTTTTTTTTATGGTTGGTTAGTATTCCATTGTACCACATCATCTTTATCTATTCCTCGGTTCCCATATGTTTTGTTTTAAAGATGACTAATTTACTTGCTTTTGAACACTTCACTGCTTCTGTAAAAATAATGCACGTACACTTTTAAAGTCAAATGATGCAGAGAAAAACAAAAACCTAAACCCTGACAATTGGGAGAAAACCTCAGATGACATTGTTGCAGATATTTCTCATGTATGTAACATACGTGGAAATATGTACACATTTTACATGAATGAGTTCATGTCAGTCATTCTGTTCTCTAAGCTGTTTTCACCCTTTATATTCTATAATATGTAGTGGGTATCTTCCCATTTAAAGAAGCAAAATGTCTATTTCAATTTCTATAGCTGCCTAAGTTTTCATTCTCTTATATCATGAGGTGTTTAAAAAGACCCCCATTCATGGATATCTAGGTTTCTGGTTTTCCCATATTGTAATCAATATGTTGCTGAACATTCTTGCATATCACTTTATTTTTATCTTGTTAAAACATTTCCTTGGATAAATTCTTAGGAGTGGGTATGGTGGCTTCTGTCATGCTGGGGTTCAGATGGCTGGCTGATTTATTCAGAGCTTTACTGAATCAATTTAACTGGGGCAGTTCTGTTTTCACTGCCCTTCTGGAACCAGCAGGCTAGCTAGGAATGGTCCAAGCTCAATTGCACAATCATTTTCCTAAACCCTCTCTGCATCCCATTTTTAACATCCCCTGGCCAAAGCCAGCCATCGGAGACCAGAGATGACATCACACTCTGCCCACCATGGAGAGAGCCAAAAGGTTACATGGCAAAGGGCAGGGAAACCAGGCAGGGAAAATGCAGCCCATCAGTGTGGGGCAAGTGCAGTGAGCCACCACACGAAAGGCCGGTCTTCATCTGAAGAGGGTAATGCTGTGGGATTGGAAGGGTCCTCTATTACGAGCTTCTTCCAGAAAACCAAACGACTAATTCCAACAAGTCCTGCTCCCAGTTAGACCAACTGAGAGCAGCACTTGATGAAAAGTATCCAGAATTAGTCAATGGAAAATGCATAATCTTCCATCAGGATAATGCAAGCCCACATGTTACTTTGATGACCAGGCAAAAACGTTACAGCTTGGCTGGGAAGCTCTGATTCATCTACTGTATCCACCAGACACTACAACTTCAGATGTCAATGTATTTCGCTCTCTACAAAATTATCTTAATGAAAAAAATTCCAGTTCCCTGGAAGACTGTAAAAGGCATCTGGGACAATTTTTTTGCTCAAAAAAATAGAAAGTTTTGGGAAGATGGAATTATGTAGTTGCCTGAAAAATGGTAGACGGTAGTAGAACAAGACGGTGAATATGTTTTTCAATAAAGTTCTTGGTGAAAAGGAAAATGTGTCTTTTATTTTTACTTAAAAACTGAAGGAACTTTTTAGTCACCCCAATATTTGGTCATGATGTAGTTCTATGCTAATATTGGGGTGGCTAAAAATTTCCTTTATCTCAGAATTATAACAGTCGTGTGCAGTGGGTAGAGATAGATTCTCACATTAGAAAGAAACATTTATTGACATATTTGTACCTTAAAAAAGCACTGAGGTAAAATATACATGATATTGTTGCCTTGTTTAGTCACTAAGCTGTGTCCTACTCTTTGCGACCCCCTGGACTGCAGCAACCCACCAGGCTCCTCTGTCCATGGGATTTTCCAGGCCAGGGGGACTGGAGTGGGTTGCCATTTCCTTCTCCAGACGTGATATAAATGTAACCATTTAAAGTGTACAACTCAATGGAATTTAGTATATTCGCAAATGCTATACAACCATTGCCTCTCTCTAGTTTCAGAACATTTTCGTTATCCCATGAGGAAACCCCACACTCATTACACAGGCAATTTCTATTAACCCTGCTGCCTCTCCTCAGCCCCTGGCAACTACTAATCTGTTTTCTGTCTTCTTAGATTTACTTATTCTTGATATTTCATATAAATGGAGTCCCTTAATATGAGAACTTCTGTGTCTGACTGTTTTTCCATTACATAAGATCTTCCAGGTCCATTACATATTAGTATTTCACTCCTAGTGCTGTTCCCATGTATGGTATACTACATTTTGTCATCATTTTTTAAAATTTAATTTTATATTGAAGTATAGGAGACAGAAGAGCCAAGGGTTTGATCTCTGGGTCAGGAAGATCCCCTGGAGGAGGGCACCACAATCTTCTCTGGCATTCTTGCTTGCTGAATTCCAGGCAGAGAAGAGCCTGGCGGGCTATGGTCCGTAAGTTAACAAAGAGTTGGACCAGACTGAAGCGACTTAGTCTGCACGCGTGCTAATTGTTGATTTGCAAAGCTGTGTCGATTTCAAGGGCACAGCAGAGTGGTTCAGTTATACATATGTCCATTCTTTCTTAGATTCTTTTCCCATGTCGGTTGTTATAGAATATCGAGTAGAGTTCTCTGTGCTGTACAGTAGGTCCTTGCTGGTCATCTATTTTATGCATAGTAGCATGTCTATGTCAATATCAGTCTCCTAATTTATCCCTTCTGGCCCCCACTTTCCCCTTTGGTAGCCATAAGTTTGTTTTCTAAGTCTGTGAGCCTGTTTCTGTTTTGTAAATAAGGTCATTTGTGTCATATATTAGGTTCCACATATGAGTGATATCATACGATATTTGAGTTTCTCTGTCTGGGTTGCTTCACTTGATATGATAGTATCTAGTATCTGTTCATCATTTGGTGGGCATTTGCCTTGTTTCCTTCTTTTGGTTCTTGTAAATAGTACTGTATGAACGGCTGTGCACAAGTTTCTCTTTGAACACATGGTTTCAATTATTCTAGGTATATCCCTAAGAGTGAAATGTACATTTATTTTTATCCGCTTTATTTGTATTTCATGTAAGACATGAACATTTGTTTCGAGGTAATATTAGATGTATTAGCTCCAGTGAATATTAGATAACTTTGAGAAAATTAGAATGAGGATATGAGATGGCAAAAATTTTGAATGAAAATATGTAAATGACAGGTAGCATGTGATTGCTACAATTAGATTGACAATTTGACTCCGAGGGACCTGACAGGTATCAAAGGCTTTTCTAGGTAAGGAATGAAATCCAGAAGTAAAACATTTACCCAAGCCATTAAACTTAAAATACTGGTTGACTACATAGAAATGCAGAACCTCTGTGTGGTAAAAGGGAAACAAAGTTAAAAGAAAATGAGGAAACTGAAGGAAACTATTTGCAATATTGGTAACACAAGGTCAATATCTATAATGTGTAAACAGTACTGACAAATCATTAAACAAAAACAATTTATTAGGCATTTTGAAAAAGTAACAATTTGGGGCAGAAGTCCAGTGGATTTGAAAAATATCTAAAAAGACAGATAACATTCACTATTGATAGATATATGGAGAAAAGGTAAAACATTGTTATTGGGAAGGCATATTGGTAAACCTTTCTTGCAGGGCAAGCTGATAGCAGGGTATCGGTGACAGACATGTAGATTGATACAGATCAACGACACAGATTAAGGCGCTAAGAAATAAATCCTAACAGGTCTTTGACAAATGAGCCAAGGCAATTCAACAGTGAAAGAATAACCTTTTCAACAAATGGCGCTGGAATAACTGGAAGGCCAGAAGCAAAAAACTCAACCTATTGTACTCTATCACTTATATGTGGAATCTAGAAAAGTCAAACTTGTGAAAAACAGAATGCAGAATGGTGGTTATCAGGGGATGAGGGCCAAGGGGATAAGACTGATGGAGTTTAGGGCACAAACTTGTAACCAGGAGTAAATAAGCCCCAGAGATCTAATACACAGTACAATGAACATAGTCAATAATACTGTACTATAATTAAACAATGCTGATAAGCATCCCTACAATGACAGGCATATTATAATATTGAAATGTATCAAAGTAACACAAGGCACACCTTAAATTTGTACAATGTTACATATCACATTTATTCAACTAAATTTTTTTCTTTTACAATAAAAAGAAAAGTGAACCTAGACACAGACCTTACACCATTCACAAAAATTAATACCTTGGCATGAAAGTTCAAAACTTTCGAGATAAAAAGAAAATCCTGAAGGATAAAACCCAAAGTACCTACAAGAAGAAGGAAAATCAGATCTGATATTGGGCTTTTTATCAGCGATACTTGATGTGTAAAACCAACGCACAGTAGATTGAGAATCAATGAGAGGGCTCTGTGGACAGAAAGAAATGAGCCCCAGCAGAACTCACACATGCAGCATGAGAAGAGTGTCTCCTGCAGCTTACACATCTAGACTTTAACTGAGGCAGAAAACTAAGCATTCAGCCTAAGCCTGGAGATGAACACAGTAAACTCGTAAGAAAGAGAAGTGGAAATAGGTGGTTCAGTTGTGGCCGAGCTAATTAAATACTCCGCGTCTGGCTACCTGTGATTTTCCTCAGCTGTGTATTTGTTCCCTTTGTATCACATGTGGCCGAGTAGACATCAGAGCTCTTCATTTAATCCCTTTCTGTGGAGCCCCTAGCAGTTTACTTTAGGGAGAGCCTTCTGGTCAGTGCCGTGGCTCAGCTCCTGACAGCTCCTTCTCCCAGAAGACATGATTTCAGCAGAAAGGCTTTTGCTCAACAGCATTGTAATTTGACCTCATCAGCTAATCAAAAAGTGAAGTGCCAGAAGATGGAGTTTCATCATGTGGAAAACTTTCATTGCATTCTCTCATCTACTCGCTGGATCCAGTCTTGTAATTGAAATCACCCTGCAGCACAGATGGAATTTTATGCCAACACACACAGATGCATGCCAGGATGGGGCGAGGAGCTTCCAAGCACAGCGGCCAGCTCTATGGAGCTGGGGCTGGAGGAACCAGATTCCCCAGTGGGTGCTCGTGAGAGCTTGCTGGACTCTCAGCCTGCCAGTCAGATAAATGGAACGTGAAGAACCATTTGTACCAGGCACAGTTTCAGGTTAAAGCCCTTCTGTTCAAAGTCCTCTCTGGGCTCTAGAATATTTTTAAAGTGGTTTTTTTTTTGTGGGGGGGGTCTTCCTTTTCAGCTTTGTTTTGATTTGTTTGATTGTCCTGATTTGTGGAGAAGTTTTCTCTCCTAAAGTAGCTGTGGGCATGCAGACCTTTGTTAAATTAATAACCATCATAAAAACATAAAATCAGCAGAAACGATGAAGTTTTTTTTAAAACAATGGAATTTTAATCACTCACTTGGCATGTTTCTAAGGTCAACAGGCAGGCTTTCTCAAGAAACAGTTGCATGAGTTTCAAAGCAAAGAGTCATCATGCACAGTATTTTGTCTTCTGGTTCCTTGAAGTCAAGTCAAATTCCAGAATATTCTAGGCGATCGTGGAACATTTCATTGGCACTGTAAGAAAATGCCCTATATTTGTGTCCAGAAGTTATCTTGGGGCCCCCATGCTTTGAAAAAGAGTAAGTTTTATGGCAGAAGAGGAAGATAAATTCGAGAGACAGGAACCAGGGGAGAAAAGCATTTGAAACGCAGTCCTCAGGGATGAAGGGGACGTGAGAGCGTAGGGGTTTGCAGTGCTCAGGCCATTATTCTGGGAAGTCTCCCAAGGGGTCAGATGAGCTTCCTCTTTCACCTAGGATGCTGCAGCTCAAGGTCAACCACAGAAGCTCAGTTTTAGGTTTTGGGTTCCTTCCTGCTCGAGGTTTCACTTGGAGATTGAGCTGCTTGCCTGAAGACTGTGTGATCACCGCTGCCCAGGCTGAGAAAAACTTTAGGAACCTTAGGTTAGGGACCACATACTTACCCGATTTTGCAAAACTATTCTGATTTCAAATATGAGCAACTTTATGGTTCCCAGGTGTTTGGCAGTAAAATTCCCCTGAACTGCAGTCATATTTAACAGTTCCTCTTGGGGTATAGAGGAGGAAAAATAAGAAACAGAATGGATAGGCGTAGTTATTAAGCTACTAGAAACAAAGAAAACTCATTAAGGAGTCCAATTATAATTTAGTAGATTTCTCATATAAAAACGTGAGCAAGTTTTATATGAGCTGTATAGGTGAATATATTCCATTCATATTGGCATCATGAAACAGAAAATATCCAGAAAACTAACCTAATGAAAAGCACAAAGGATCTTTTGGAAGAAAACTCTGTTGTGGAATCATAAAAAAAAAAGTCTTGAATAAATTGCATACTTTGTTTTGAGATAAGACTTTCAATATTTATCATGCTTATGTTATTTAAATACAAATCATGGAGATTTTGCTAGGACAGTAGGTAACAGCCCATTTTTTTATCAGCTGCATAGAACCTTATTGAATGGCTATACCCAGCCTACAGTGAATACAGTCCAGGTTTTCTGTATTGGACACACTGTTTCAAGAACTTGTGTGTGTGTGTGTGTGTGTGTGTGTGTGTGTGTGTGTGAGTGTGCACGCGCACGTGTGCATGCATACTCAGTCGCTCAGTCATGTCTGACTCCTTGCCACCCCATGGACTGTAGCCCTCCAGGCTCCTTTGTCTATGGAATCTTCCAGGCAGGAATACTGGAGTGGATTGCCATTTCCTCCTCCAGAGGATCTTCCCAGCCCAGGGATTGAACCCACGTCTCCTTCATCTCCTGCATTGGCAGGTGGATTCTTTACCACTGAGCCACCTGGGAAGCTTCAGGAACTTGCTCATACTTAGGTGCTGTTTAGGTATTATGGGCATCGATCTTCTGTTATCTATGCTGCAAATAAACCCTCCAGTGTCCCAGACATTTTTAAACTGTTCTTCCTTTTTGTTGTGCAGAGGTTCTTCATTTCTACATACAAAATCAAAACCTATATTAAGTTTCATGTAGTTGTTTCACTTTTGGTTTTCATTTCTTTCTCAGAAGAGCCACTGACACAAATTCTCTAACTGTAGCCGCCATGTGGCGACGGTGGCTGCCAATTTCTGCCTCCAGTGGCTTCCGCTGGCCTTGACTGAGACCGTGTGGGTTCAGCTGTCTCTCCAGACCTCGGGGTGCTCTTTGCCCTGCCCCCTCAGCTCTCTGAGAGGTCTAAGAGAAGTCGTTGATTTTTCAGTTTGTTCACCTTTTTCTTTTTGTAAGAAAAGCGTGATGCCTTCTAATCTTTTTACATGTTGACGCTGATGACAGAGGACTTTTTACTGCAAGTGCCTTTTATTTAAGTTCTATGTAGGTGCATGTAGATATGGTTAGGACAAGGATTCCTGGGTCAGGAGCCGGTCTTGGGGTGGCACCTCAGGAATCGGTCACGTCAGAAAGAGCTTTTAGACAAAAAGCGGAGTGGAGCGCTTCGGCGTATGGGTTGGAGTCAGGGAAAGAGCTGGAGCTGGAAACACAGCTTTCTCAGTCAGCCTGCCTGTGGTGTCTGAAGTCTCTGGTAGTTTCCTGTCCTCCTCAGCTGAAGTCCTTCCTCCCTCCTCTATGAGCCTCAGGGATGTGTCCTGTTGCTTCCCGACCCTTACTTCCTCTTTCTCCTCTTGCTCAGGGAAGCTTCTGCCTCCCTTGTCTCTGACTGCGTCTTAAGTAAGCCAAGGCTGCTCTTGCCTTACTGCCTCCCCCTTGCTGTCTCCTCGGCCTATAGTGGTTTTTCTGCATGGCTTCCCTCACATTCATTAAGACTCGAAAATCACCTACTTGATGGTGCCTTGCCTCAGGTTGCTTGCCTGCAAGTCACCCACCCGTCCTGGCTCCTACTCCCTTCTTGTGCTGTGTGCTCAGATATAGAGAACAAGCTGGTGGTTACAGGGAGGATGAGGGAAGGAGAGCTACAGCTAGTTGCTGAAAGATAGGTTCAAGGATATATTGTACAACATGGGGAATTTAGCCAATATTTTGTAGTAAATGCGCATGGAAAGTAACCTTTAAAAATTATATAGAAAATTTTTAAATACTATATTTAACCCATAATGTCCAAAATATTCTCATTTTACTCTCAAATTATTACTAAGGTAACTGACATTCTTTGTGTATGTTTGAAGTCTTCAAAGCCTGGGGTGCTTTTTGCACTCACAGCGCAGTTCATCTGCACCAGCCACCTTTCAAGTGCTCAGGGACCACGCGTGGCTGGAGGCTCCTGGGTTGCACAGAGCTCGTGGCCTGCAGGCTGAGTTAGAACTGGATGTGTTTCCTGGGAGAAGTGGGACGTTGTCTAAGGGTTTTAGGTGGGCTTTAGGAGTGGCAAGGTCGGTTTTGTTTTAACACACGTCCCCGTGGCAGCAGAGTGGAGAACGGCAGGAGGGACTCTAGAAGGGCATTGCTTTAGGAGCCCAGGAGACATATCTGGAGAGAGACCCACTGAAGCGTCTGCCCTTGGTGGGTGGCAGCGGGGACAGAAGAGAGAAGAGACAGGTCAGTGAATTCCACGGGACTCGACAGTAACTGGATTCGAAATTGGCAAGCCACCTTTATACATCAGACAGTAATTTAATTATGCTAGTCTTTTGTCCCCTGTCAGACAGAGAACAGGGTGGATTGCAATACGGTTTTGAAGAGTCTCCTCCATTTCCAGACATCGGTTGTGATGTGCTGGAGTTGCCCTGCAGGTAAGGGCTGGACTTCCTTTAGTTTTCAGTGGGTAAATCTAAATGGCCACGTGATGGCGCCAAAACCTTGGTAGTTAGCGTGGCTTCTCAGCCCAGCTCCCAAATTCCTTCTCCTGTAGAAATGTTGCTTTGTTAGTTCACTTTGAAAAACAAATTTATGTAGCCTAAATAATTCTTTCTCTATTTTCAAAGTAACGTGTTATATTCTAGTCAGTTTCTTAAGTCAACAGGTAGACCCGACTTAGTTCCTGTGATTTTATACTCGTAAAATTGGAGTTTTCTAACCCACAAGGAATACATTGTCTGAGTTGTACAAAAGAGAGATATAATTCCATATTTTTTAAATTGAAGAATGAGACCAGTAGGATCTGTATATAATAACATTCCCATTTCTTAGAGAAAATTTCTCCATGGGACTGGAAGATATTTGTAAAGGTGAATGCAGATACCTCAACGCAACTTTTGAGATGATTATTAGAGGAAGTTCTGTGCCCTATCCATGGTCTTGGTAGTAGCTTAGTTGCAAAGGCATGTCTGATTCTTGCGACTCCATGGTCTGTGGCCCGCAGGCTCTTCTGTCGTTAGGATTTCCCAGGCAAGAATACTGCAGTGAGTTGCCATTCTCTTCTCCAGGAGATCTTCCCAAGCCATGGATCATACTCGCCTCTCCTACATTGCAGGTGGATTCTTTA
Source organism: Antilocapra americana (assembly GCA_007570785.1). Taxonomy (NCBI): domain Eukaryota; kingdom Metazoa; phylum Chordata; class Mammalia; order Artiodactyla; family Antilocapridae; genus Antilocapra; species Antilocapra americana. Next base: position 1,853,548 of record ML660776.1, on the reverse strand, counting down.
ACCGCTGAGGCACCAAGGAAGCCCACCCTATACACAATAGATACTAAATTAATATTTGCTGTCACAATGATTGCAAATAGGAATTAATGACAGCTGGAACCAACTGTTGGCCAAAGTCTTCACCTTTTAGAAATTAAATAGTCATTTTTTATTGATAAGAAGCATGGAGTATAAAAATTTGTAACTATTAGAGATATAATTTTGATTTTATTTGCTGTAATGATTCTTAAAGATTTTTTATTATTTTTTTAAATTTAATTTTTATTTATATTGGAGTATATTTGATTTACAATGTTGTGTTAGTTTCAGATGGTACAGCAAAGTGATTCAGTTATACATATACATATATCCACTCTTTTTCAGTGTTTTTTTCTCATATAGGTTATTACAGAATATTGAGTAGAGTTCCCTGTGCTATTCTGTAGGCCCTTATTGTTTATCTAGTTTCTATATAGTAGTATGTTATGTTAACCCCAAACTCTTCCCATTCTCCTTTGGTTACTATAAATTTGTCCTCTATGTCTGTGAATCTATTCTGTTTTGTAAATAAGTTCATTTTTATCATTTTTAAAGAATTTTTTTTATAGATGTAAGTGATATCAGTCTTTCTCTGACTTAGTCATTTAATATGATAATAGAGAGAATTCTTAGCACATCCTGAAGACCCAAGAAGGAGTCACTTATTCACTGAACTCCTAATTTTCCCCAATCTGTAACCACAAGTGTCATTAATTCCTAGAACTGGATCTGTCTCAAATATTTTAAATCAAAGTTTCTACCAAGTGCAAGCAAGACTGAGAAACACAACTGCATCGATGAATAAACTTACAGAAACCATCTCAGGGGGATTGATTAAGCATGACAAAAGCTGTCAAGAAAGCTTCTAGACTCCATTTTTGTGTCCTATTCAAAATATTATATAGACAGAGATTGTAGGTTTTGTCACAATTCTCATGTTTTTACTAACTCTACAATCTTGATATTTATGTAAAAGGAGAAGAAAAGAGGACAAAGTAATAAATTTTTCATAATGAACTCTTCTTGGAAATTATCAGTTTCATAAGTGCTGATGTTATTAACCTTGAAATATCAGCATGTAGATAAAGGGTTATGAATATAAATGAACTCTGAGTTAGGACTTGTTGACACCTGCTTTAAATAGCCATCTAAGGGCTGTTAGGAGGGGAGGGCTGTGTGGCAAGTTTTGTGTCTAGGCTGATGTGAGGGCTTGAAGGCACAAACGTTATATCACATAATGCTCATTTGTTACTTGTTTAATTTAAAAAATAAACAGGAAAAAAGCCTCATTTCCAGATTGTGTAACAGGTTAGAGATGGACCAACAGAGTGAGTCCTTCATCTGCGAAGGAAGAGATTAGCTGATGCCTGGAACTTAGAAGTCAGCCTGCGAATGAAAAGAACAAGCGAGAAATCAAAACCATTTATGTATTCAAAATCACAGGAGATCCTTGGGTACCATCAAAAAGAAACAGCCAAAGGCATGAGTTAGAGTTCAGTGAGACACTTAAGTCTGCACTTTCAGTTCAGTTTAGTTCAGTCTCCCCTGACTCTTTGCAATTCCATGGACTGCAGCACGCCAGGCCTCCCTGTCCATCACCAACTCCCGGAGTCCACCCAAACCCATGTCCATCGAGTCAGTGATGCCATCCAACCATCTCATCGTCTGCCATCCCCTTCTCCTCCTGCCTTCAATCTTTCCCAACATCAGGGTCTTTTTCATTGAGTCAGCTCTTCGCGTCAGGTGGCCAAAGTATTGGAGTTTCAGCTTTAGCATCAGTCCTTCTAATGAACACCCAGGACTGATCTCATTTAGGATGAACTGGTTGGATCTCCTTGCAGTCCAAGGGACTCTCAAGAGTCTTCTCCAACATCAAAGTTCAAAAGCATCAATTCTTTGGTGCTCAGCTTTCTTTAGAGTCCAGTTCTCACATCCATACATGACTACTGGAAAAACCATAGCCTTGACTAGATGGACCTTGCTCAGCAAAGTAATGTCTCTGCTTTTTAATATGCTGTCTAGGTGGGTCATAATTTTTCTTCCAAAGAGCAAGCATCTTTTCATTTCATGGCTGCAATCACCATCTGCAGTGATTTTGGAGCCCCCCCAAATAAAGTCTCTCACTGTTTCCATTGTTTCCCTATCTATTTCCCATGAAGTGATGGGACCAGATGCCATGATCTTAGTTTGAAGTCTGAACTTTAGTTCTTTGTAAATAAACTGAAGCTCATCATCACCACCATCACTTCATAATCACCATCATTTCATCATCATTATCACCATCTCCTCATCATCACCTTCATCATCATCACAGCATCTTCACTAGTATTAGGAAGTTTCTTATTATGGGTCACTCTTACACACATTATCTGTTTTAATCCTCACTGGAAAGCATAGATTATTTTCCTCTTTTGACAGATGAGAAAATTGGAGCTTAAAGTAGAAGGGGCTTTCCCAAGGTCACACAGGAGTCAGTGATGGCACTAGGCTGTTGCATGGCCCAGTGTTTTGACCCTACGCTAATAAAAAGTCTGCTTCAGTATAACTTTTTTGAAGGAAATTTCCAAAGCATATTAATAATTAAGGAGTGTTAGTATCCTTTTATCTGGTAATCCTCCTTCTGGGGATATCATAAGAAAACACTCCTATAAAAGTAAAGAGGGGAATGACATTCATTGCAGCATTATTTATCAGGGTAAATCACTGGAGAAGTCCCAAATGTCCAACAAGTGAGAAAAGATTAAGTAAATAATGACGGAGTACAAAAGAATCTTAAATAGTCACGTGAAGCCTATTTAGTAATTCGGCACAATGCTTGGACTCATGTGAAAAACTGGAATTTACTATGTAATTAACAGTATGATGCCAATTCAGTAAAATTTTGCATATGAAAAAAGAGTAGAGTGATATAAAGAAAAATGCCAAATACTTTTTCCTGAGTTGGAGATTTCCTGGGTGAATTTTCTTCAGTTATGGTGAGTGTGTGTGTGTGTGTGTGTGTGTGTGTGTGTGCTGTGCTTAGTCACTCAGTCATGTCCAGCTCTTTGCGACCCCATGGACTGTAGCCCGCCAGGCTCCTCTGTCCATGGGACTCTCGGAGCAAGAATACTGGAGTGGGTTGCCATGCCTTCCTCCAGGAGATCTTCCCAACCTGGGGATCAAACACAGGTCTCCCACATTGAGGGTGGATTCTTTACCATCTGAGCCACCAGGGTGATTATAACTTGTATGAAAAATGAACAAATTTGAAATGCAATACATACACACACACACACACACACCCCTACCCGCTCTGTGGAACTCATAGAACATGGCGAAGATCAAACAATATAATATGAATAAACTGGATAAACTATTAAGACAATTCAGGGCTTCTCTGGCAGCTCAGTGGCGAAGAGTTTGCCTGCCAATACAGGAGACTCACATTCGATCCATGACCCAGGAAGATCCCACAGCCGAGGAGCAGCTAAGCCCATGAGGCACAGCTATTGAGCCTGTGCTCTAGAGCCCGGGAACTGCAGCTCCTGAGCCAACGTGCCACAACCACTAAAAGCTGGCACGGACTAGAGCCTGTCCTCTGCAACAAGAGACGCCACCGCAAGGAGGAGCCTGCAGGTCACAACTACAGGGTGGCTCCCACTCACTGCAACTAGAGAAAAGCCTATGCAGCAATGGAAACCCAGCACAGCCAAAAGTAAACACATAGGTAAATAAAAGTATAGAAAAAATAAACAAGGGAAAATCAATGTCTCAAAGGAAAACAAACGACAACTGAAATACTCATATTAAAAAGTCAGGCTGGCCTAGTTAGGAGCAGAGCTCTTGTATTCAATCTGAAAGCCACCCTGGGATTCCGGAACAAGGAGGTTTAGCTGCTCTTTGCACCTCCTCTCACCGTCAGGACTGGAGATCTGCAAATTCTGGCCCACGGGCCAGATCTTGACTGTCGATTTGTATGGCCTGTGAGCTAAGAAAGCTTCTTGAGATTTTAAGTGGTTCCCAAACCAAAAGAAATATATTATTTCGTGACACATGAAAATTATATGAAATTCAACTTCCAGTGTCCATAGTAATGCATATATTATTGGAAACACAGTAACGCCCTTAATTTACATACCCCCTCCGACTTGGGATCCTGATACAATAGCGGAGGGGAGCTGCTGCTGTAAAGAACCTGTAGCTCAGGAAGCTTAAAATACTTGCTGTCTGGTCTTTTACTCACCATTGATTAAGACCAACTCAGTTCCCCAAATCTTGTCCTGGCCTCATGAGAGTTTTATTTGATAATTTTTTAAATTGCTTTTAAATGGTTAGAAAGGCTATAAAGCACGTAAGTAAATGTCAGTTGCTCAGTCATGCCCGACTCTTTGCGGCCCTAAGGACTGAAGCCCACCAGGCTGCTGTGTCCGTGGAATTTTCCAGGCAATAATACTAGAGTGTTTAACGATTCCCTTCTCCAGAGGATCTTCCCGATTCAGGGATTAAACTTGGGTTTCCTGCATTGCAGGCAAATACTTTATTGTCTGGGCCACCAGGGAAGCCCTGGATTTTCTTAATACTTAGATTAAAAAAAAAGGTTTTCAAAACATTAGGGATGGGGCAGTCCTTGAATGGCCATGAAACTGACCAATGGCGATGCTTGTTGCCCACACAGACCACTCTGTGGACGGCAGAAGGCCCATACCGGGCATTGGGAGACGCAGCTCTGATCTGTTTAAAGTCGGACCGGCTGGGCCTCCATCCCTCACCTGCAATAATGAAGCGGTTGCGTGATTTCTGAGGCCACTTCCACCTCCACATTTCTGTGATGACTCGTTTTAAAAGTTAGTGGTTCTTCGTGGCATTACGAGTGTGTGTCCTTTTATGATCTTCCTGACTTTGAGGAAAGTAGCCCATCAGTTTCAAGGCCAAGAGTCAGAACTTAAATGCCTACAAAGCCCAGAGAGTTCAACTAAACGCATTTGGTGGAATGCTTTTGTGGACCTCAAAGACTTTGCGTTTACTTGGTGGCCAGGCTTTTCTTGGTGGTCTTCTTATATCCCAATCAGATAGGTTGATTGAAAAATCTCCCTTTAGGTAGGTAGAATCTCTAAGACATTTCCTTGTCTATAACTCCATGAAATAGCAAATTACTGAATATGCAACTTCTAAAATTTCATAAAAAATACTTAAAAATTTTCTCTATCTTTGAGAGCAGCTAGTAATTTGAAGCTTATTGATGGTGGAGGGGTAATTATAGGCATGTCAGTTATCTCTCAGATCCTCTGAAACAGAGGCATTTAAATAATACACTATATGTTAATACAACCCCATGTCCTGGGTATCAAATTTTCCTCTCCTTCAAATGTGAGATAGAGAATGAAAACGTGTCAAATTGATCTCATAACTGAAGAAATGCTTTGCTTGTTGTTCATTGTAGACTCTTTACCCTAAAAGCCACCAGGAAAGCTCATTTTCATGTGGTAATACCGAAACAGGAATAATACCAGTATGTTTTTGAAATGAAAAGAGAAAGAAGAGGTGAGCGGATTTGAGCCAGGGGGTGGGCAAGCAGGGACTAGGCTCCTCTTTACTCCTTACTGCTGGCTGCCTGTCTGGGTTTGACCAGGGAACACGGGGTAGAATAATAGTAAGAGGACTATCAGGAGTTGGTGATGGACAGAGAGGCCTGGCGTGCTGTGGTTCGTGGGGTCACAAAGAGTCGGACACGACTGAGCAACTGAACTGATACTGAACTGATCATGCATCTGGGTTCCCTGGTGGCTCAGTGGTAAAGAAATTGCCTGCAATGCAGGAGACCTGGGTCTGATCCCTGAGTTGGGAAGATCTCCTGGAGAAGGAAATGGCAACCCACTCCAATATTCTTGCCTGGGAGATCCCCTGGACAGAGGAGCCTGGTGGGCTACAGTCCACTGGGTCACAAGCAGTCGGACACGGCTGTTCATTTAGTCAGTTAATAAATTAACGAACAATGGCTGAGACATGGTATTGCCTCAGACACTAGGAAATGCCAGCTAGTGGTGGGATTTCCTTCATTAGCACCTGTGTCCCACTGCGTGTAGTAGTAACCCCAAGTGGAAAGAACGGAAGGGTAGTTGACAGGCAATCCTGAGCAGTCATTACTTCTCCTTGGAGGCTATTTCTGGGTCTTTCTTCTGCTCCCCTCCCCCCTGACTGTCACTTTCAGTTTCCTAGTTGCAAGAGGGCCACTTCACTTCTCATACTGGGTCTGCCTTTCAGACATTTTTCATGCATCCTCAGCACAATGCTCAGCTCATGCAAGGCATGCCTTTATTGAATAAATGGATACATGGTAATTCAGTGAAAACATCTGAAGTACAGGTGTGTGCAAAAGCAAAAGCTAAGTATTCCGAATGATTTAAGAGCCAGCCAGTGTCAGATGATCTGAGCTATTTATCTTTGCATTGTTGCTGGTTGTGTTCTCTGGAAGGAGACATAGAGATGCAGTTTATGGTGCAAGATATTTGTTAGGAATTAGTAGCTGTGAAGGAGCTTTCTAGGTGGCTCAAATGGCAAAGAATCTGCCTGCAAGGCAGGAGACATAGGAGATGTGGGTTCGATTCCTGGGTTAGGAAGATCCCCTGGAGGAGGAAGTGGCAACCCACTCCAGTATTCTTGCGGAAAAATTCCATGGACAGAGGAGCCTGGTGGGCTGTAGTCCGTGGGGTCATAAGGAGTTGGACACAACTGAGAGACTGAGTACAAGAGAAAGTGGATGCTGCCTTAGTTTTAAAAGTGAAAGTGAATGTTCCTCAGTCTGACTCTTTGTGACCCCATGGACTATACAGTCCATGGAATTCTCTAGGCCAGAATACTGGAGTGGGTAGCCTTTTCCATCTTCAGGGGATCTTCCCTACCTGGGGAACGAACCCAGGTCTCCTGTGCTGCAGGCAGATTCTTTACCACCTGAGCCACCAGGGAAGCCCAAGAATACTGGAGTAGCCTATCCCTTCTCCAGTGGATCTTCTGACCCAGGAATCAAGCTGGGGTCTCCTGCATTGCAGGCAGATTCTTGACCAACTGAGCCATCAGATTTTAAAAGTACATCCATTTTTTCCCTGGAATTTAATTCTTGTATCTGCTGTCTGTGTATGGATAACTCGCACGCTTGCATTTAGTCTCCTTTCCCTTTGCCTCTTGCTTCTGTGTGCCTTCCCACACGAGCGTCCTTGGCATACAGCCCCCCTCACCTGGCGCAGCGTTCCTGGTCACTTTTCTGCTCTCAGATGACTGCATCTAATCAAGGATGAGCTGAATTTTGCCTGGGGAGTGTTTGTTTGTGAATGAGAGTATAAAGTAAATGCTTTAAAAAGTAAATGCTTTACATATAAAGTAAATGCTTTCAGGATCCAGGGGTCCTGGATTTAATGGTGGTGTGCTTTGGCCACCTTGGCATGAAGTGGGAGAAATAGCTGGGAAAGAGAGGAGAGAGAGAGAGAGAGAGGGGTGAACTTGCTTAAACTCAATTTATGCTGTACTTATAGGAGATAAAAATACACGAAAAATCAGAAGCACGTGGTCTGTTTTGCTTTTGAATAGTGCAAATAATACATTTCCTCTCCCATCAACCAGGCTTCTCTCAGCAGACAGCGCTTGAGTGCCCTTGTCCATGAAAGCACCACGAAGAGAGGAAAACAAAGTCATTTTGGGGTTGTCATTCCTAAATCAAAACTATTATTGAGGAAATATCCTTCCAGTGAGAGTCTAGATAGCATTTTCCCCCTTGGTCATGCCACATGGCTTGCAGGGATCTTAGTTCCCTGACCAGGGATTGAACCCTTGCTTCCTGCAGTGGAAGCACAGAGTCCTAACCACTGGACGTCCAGGGAAGTCGCAAGAGCCTAGCCATTTTTAATAGGAATCTCTTGTATTATTTAATGAGACGATCTTGTTTTGGTTTTGAGTTTTAGGCTTTTTATCATATGTTTTATGATGCTGTTATTGTTTGTATTATTGCTTTGGAAGATTTTGAGTAATGGCTTGATTACTCTGGTAAGAAATCATCATCAAAAGCAAATTACTCTTCTTAGAAATGTATGTTTGTGTTTTGCTTTGGGAAGGAATGTTTAAACTCTCCACAAGTTTGTGGAGAAGACAGAGTTTACTTGCAGTCACCCAAGGCATGCTCCCACCTTTGTGACCGCCTCAGAGAGCATTGAAACTGAATTCATCTCTCCTACAAACAAGATGGGCAGAACTGGTGCCTCCCTCTTTGAAGAATCTGCACTTTGAAAAATGATTGTTTTGTGACTCTAAAAATAATGCAGCTCAATTTATTATGGAAACTGTGAAAAACAGAGAACAATGTACTATACAAAGTAAAAATCTCCCCTAACCCTACTACCTAGAAAGAGCCACTGTTAATATTTTGGTGTATATCTGATGAGTATTTAAAATGATCTAAATATGTATCTATAATTTATAGATAATAATATGTGCTGTAGATGTAATTATCATAGATAATATGTGTTATGGATGTAATGTTCTGTATCTAAAATTGTGTAGATAAGCAGAGACAACCTCATTATCTGCTCTTTTCACTCGACTATTCAGAACACGACTGTTCTCCTCTAGCGTCCTTTCCTGTGGTTGCAGAGAATGTTAACCTGGGGATGGATCAGCTTTCGTTGAGCAGTTGCTGTCATTGGACATTTGGTTGTTCTTAGTTTTTGTTAATACTTTTGTGTGAACACATTGCTGTTTAATCTTTGAGGTGTCTTAATCTTTGTCTTTAATCTTTGAGATGCATTCCTGGAAGTGCAAGTGTTACACCGAAGGTGGTCAGGTGTTTGAATTTTTGATGAGACTAATTATGTTACAGAAAATGTGTAACCTTCTAAACACTCATTTGCAATATTTAAGAAAACACGCTTCACAATAACATACACAACCCTGGGCATTGTCATTAAAAAGAGAGAGAGAAAAGCTGCGATTGGATAGACAGAGCAGGGCGGCTAGGAAAGACTGACATTGTAGTGAAGACGGACCTTGTAGTAAAGACTGACCTTGTAGTAAAGACGGACCTTGTAGTAAAGACGGACCTTGTAGTAAAGACTGACCTTGTAGTAAAGACTGACATTGTAGTAAAGACGGACCTTGTAGTAAAGACTGACCTTGTAGTAAAGACGGACCTTGTAGTAAAGACTGACCTTGTTTATAATTTTATTTGCCAAATGTGCTAGTCTTCTAGTCATTTGCCCTTTTTCTTTCTCTTTTCATTATGATTTGTAAAAGATATTGCATACAGTTCCCTGTGCTAATCACTAGGATTTCATTGTTTACCTGTTTTATATATAGTAAGTTACCTACTGTATATAAAATCTCAAACTCCGAGTTTATCTCCTCCCGCTATCTCCTTTGTAACCATCCATTTGTTTTCTATGTTTGTGAGTCTGTTTCTACTTTGTAAATAAGTTCCTCTGTATCACAGTTCAGATTCCACACATAAGTGATACCATATGGCATTTGTTTCTCTCTGTCGACTTACTTCCCTTAGTGTGATAATCTCTAGGTCCATCCATGTTGCTGCCAATGGCATTACTTCTTTCTTTTTTATGGCGGAGTAATGTTCCATTGTATACGTTACTTAAAGTGGGGGCCCAGTTTCCCACTGCTCTGAAGCCAATAGAGAGGTAAGGTTGGGGGAAAGCGAAGTTCGCTTCGTTTTGGGTGCTGGCAGAGGGGAAGTGGGGAGTCCAGTCCAGAGGCTGACTCCTCTGGTGAATGTCAGAGGGCAAGAGTCTTTAGGGATGCAGGGAGGGATCCGTGCAGAAACAGCGCAGTCGGTTCTGGTTGTTTTCAGTACAGTTAGTCTTCAGGCCCTGGCTCAGTGTGTTCCCATTTCCTTGAGGCCAGCCCTTGGCATTGTGGCAGCTCAGGTCACGGGCACAGTGTGGTCATCAAGTAGTTAACTTCCTCCACCTGGTGGGGTTCCAGTCTCTATAAGGCACAGGATGTGGCTCAGGATATTATCTGTAGCCTCGAGAGAGAATTAAAGGTCCTTGACTCTGCCTAATGACCAAACTCTTTATTATTTGGTCCTTTTTTTTTTTTAACTGTTTCCCTTTTTTTCTGCATTCTCTCACTTCCCTGACTAACCCTAACCCTGGCCCTTTGGGAACTCAGGGAAGGTCTGGAAAGCTGAAGAATTCCCCTAGAAATAAAAACAGGGGGACAGGGCAAGGCTTTTGTACCCAGGAAGTCTCCAGGGGATTCAGTTTCAGTTTCACAGACGCTCACTGAAGTCCGTTTGTTGGCATTTTATTCTCATCACCTCGGCTTACTTAAACTCCAGAGATCCTTGTTTATCTGCAAATGTGAGGCTTTTTTTTTTTAAAGCAGTCACTCTTCACGTAATTTATTAAAATGTTAAATCTGGAAACTATTATGCAGACTGGAGAGATATGGACATTGTCATTTATCCAGGGCAAATATGGTTTTCCTCTAAGCTAAATGAAATAGTGTCAGAACCTCTTTCTGGGACGTCTCAGCTCATAAGGTCTTTGTATAAGCAGATAGATGAGAAGGTCCCCAGAGAAAGAGAACCAGGCAGGGCTTTCTTGATATAAAAGAAGCCATTTCTGACCTAAGCCTTTTTGTGGTCTGAGCCTGGCCACAACGCTCGCCCTTGACCAGTTCTCAGTAATTCATGACCTTAAGGGAACCAAGACAAGCCAGACTAGGGAAAGCCCAGGCAGACAATAGTGCAGTAACAAAGCAGTCCTAGTTCCTCCTCTAAGGGATGGACATAAAAATATCTTTGAATTCTGTAGGAACTGAGGTCCCTAACCACCAGAGGATGGAGTGATGATGTTGACCCTGGTGACCCCAACCTGTTAAAGCTTGGTCTCTGTGGACCTTAGCCCAATTCTATGCTTTAATTCTCCTCTGCTCAAGCCTCTTCATGAATATGCATGTCCCCTTAGCTTAGAGCGTCCCCGGTTTTGTGATTTGGGGAGGACATTGCTCTAGGAGTGAAGCCAAATGAGCCTCAGGAAGCCTTGCGATAAACAAAGCTCGTGGAGGCGATGGAGTTCCAGTTGAGCTATTTCAGATCCTGAAAGATGATGCTGTGAAAGCTGCACTCAATATGCCAGCAAATCTGGGAAACTCAGCAGTGGCCACAGGACTGGGAAAGGTCAGTTTTCATTCCAATCCCAAAGAAAGGCAATGCCAAAGAATGTTCAATTGCACTCATCTCACACGCTAGCAGAATAATTCTCAAAATTTTCCAAGCCAGGCTTCGACATTATATGAACCATGAACTTCGAGAAGTTCAAGCTGGATTTAGAAAAGGTAGAGGAACCAGAGATCAAATTGCCAACATCTGTTGGATCATTGAAAAGGCAAAAGAGTTCCAGAAAAACACCTACTTCTGCTTTATTGACTATGCCAAAACCTTTGTGTGGATCACAACAGACTATGGAAAATTCTGAAAGAGATGGGAATACCAGACCACCTGACCTGGCTCCTGAGAAATCTGTATGCAGGTCAAGAAGCAACAGTTAGATCTGGACATGGAACAACATACTGGTTCCAAATCAGGAAAGGAGTACGTCAAGGCTGTATATTGTCACTCTGCTTATTTAATTTATATGCAGAGTACATCATGTGAAATGCTGAGTTGGATGAAGCACAAACTGAAATCAAGATTGCCGGGAGAAATATCAATAACCTCAGATATGTAGATGACACCACCCTTATGGCAGAAAGTGAAGAAGTACTAAAGAGCCTCTTGATGAGAGTGAAAGAGGAGAGTGAAAAAGTTGGCTTAAAACTCAGCTTTCAGAAAATTAAGAGCATGGCATCAGGTCTCATCACTTCATGGAAAATAGATGGGGAAACAATGGAAACAGTGAGAAACTTTATTTTGGGGGGCTCCAAAATCACTGCAGATGGTGACTGCAGCCATGAAATTAAAAGATGCTTACTCCTTGGAAGGAAAGCTATGACCAACCTAGATAGCATATTAAAAAGCAGAGACATTACTTTGCTCTAGACGGACTAGAAAGGTCTGTCTAGTCAAGGCTATGGTTTTTCCAGTGGTCATGTATGGATGTGAGAGTTGAACTCTAAAGAAAGCTGAGCACTGAAGAATTGATGGTTTTGAACTGTGGTGTTGGAGAAGACCCTTGAGAGTCCCTTGGACAGCAAGGAGATCCAACCGGTCCATCCTAAGGGAAATCAGTCCTGAATAGTCATTGGAAGGACTGATGCTAAAGTGGAAACTCCAATACTTTGGCCACCTGATGTGAAGAACTGACTCATTTGAAAAGACCCTGATGCTGACAAAGATTGAAGGCAGGAGGAGAAGGGGATGGAAGACGATGAGATGGTTGGATGGCATCACTGACTCAATGGACATGGGTTTGAGTAAACTCTGGGATTTGGTGATGGACAAGGAGGCCTGGCATGCTGCCATCCATGGGGATGCAAAGAGTTGGACACGACTGAGTGACTAAACTGAACTGCTCTAGGAGAGATCTCCAGTGTTTCCCTTACTTGCTGCAAGTAATACATCCTGTCTTCTCCCGATCTTTGGTTGGGTTATGTCTATTGACTTGACATCAGCAGGAGGCAAAGCCAGTTTTCAGATAGCTCTGGCACCATGCTTGCACTGCAGGTTCCCTGCCCATTGGCCATTACAGATTGAAGCAGGGAGTGTCAGCCAGGCAATGTGTCTTGGAGCTAAAGACCTGGAACCTAAGGGATTCGAGCTTCCTCTAGGCTGGACTTTCAGACAGGAGAGTAAACTCAGGTGATGTGGCCACTGTGCACAGTGGTGTGTCCTGAAAAACAGCAAAATGAGGATGCTGGCTAGAGAGAGAGAAGGGCAGACCCTGCAGAGAGCAGCCGCGAGGGCTGTGAGGAGACCCCGTTGTATTTAGGCACAGGGAGTTCACGAGTCCTCCCTTCATCCCTGTCAACAAAAAGTTAGTTAATCTAAGAAAAGAAACGGATAATTTTACTCAAGACAAACTTGAGAATTATAATTTGGGAGGAGCACCTCAGAAAGCTCTGAGAACTGCTCCAGCCGTTCAGAGTCAAGGCACAGTTACGTGAGGCCCCTGAGACAGAGGGCTGTCTGTCAAATGATGTACTATTGACAGCTTACAGAATGCAGGTCTAGGCGTCATTGGGGTGGCTTATCATGGCCCCTTGTGAGAGCGAGAAGGAATGTTATCTTTAAGGAGTTATCTTGTTGGTGCTGGGAGAATGTTGCTCCTTATGGCTGAGCAACAGCCATTTGGGGGGAAGGTTTGGTCTATGCAGAATGCAGACGCACACTGCGCAGTGAGAGGAGAGGGGAGAAGAAAGGGCAGAGAATTTTTTTTGTGTTTAAGCATTTCTTGTCTTGCCATAAAATGAGAAATATTTTTTCACATCGCTTATGACAGCAGTCTTGTTTTTCTTAATCTAGTTTAATTAGCTCCCTTCACATACAGCTAAAGAGACTTCATCTTTTTCCCTTTTACCTCAGATATGCACTGTTTGGTTAGCTTTTATTTAAGCTTTCTGTTAGCTCTCCGTATTTTGATTCCCAAATAGAATTTCTTTTTCTCCCATTCCGTACAAACTACATTCTCCATTTACAATGCTTTTCTGAAGTCAGGTGGTACCGTTTGTATGCAAAAAAGAATATGTCCAACTTGGGTTTGCCTACCATGAATGTTAGTCTTAATGACATCCTATCTGTATAAAGCTAAGCCAAACTATTCGTGTACCTATTTTACCCAGACAGTGTAGGAAGGAAGGCCACAGTCCTGGAGCTTGGTTCCTTTAATTCTGTTTGAGCAGATCCTGTGCTTTACCTGAAGCTTGTCTTTAGATACATAGTCTGATGCCTTTCAAAATCCATGTCTGGTCTTGAAACCAAGCAGGTCCAAGTGGGGCTCCTGGGCATGGAAGCCTTTCTGTGTCCCCCATTTCTTGTCTGTAGGGAACAGATACCAGCTTCCTTCACCTTCCCTGAGTCTCAAAGGGTAGGTTCAGACAGCTGCTAATCCGGGAAGGGAGGGGATGCCAATTGAAGGCGGGAGGAGAAGGGGACGACAGAGGATGAGATGGTTGGATGGCATCACCGACTTGATGGACATGAGTTTGAGTAAGCTCCGGGAGTTGGTGATGGACAGGGAGGCCTGGCATGCTGCAGTTAATGGGGTCGCAAAGAGTTGGACACAACCGAGCAACTGAACTGAACTGAACTGATGAAGCATTCCTCATTCCAGAGAGAAGGTCAAAATTTGATAACCTCAAGAGCCACAGAACCTCATCTGGAGACCACCTGAGCCAGATTAAAGGAGCGCAGGCCCTGCAAACACCCTGATCCTCATCAGCAACCCCACCCTTGAGCCCTCACCATAAAATTTCTTACCAAATCCTCCTGGGTTGGGATACAGTTTTGAGGACATGAGCCTGCTGTGTCCCCCTTTGCCTGGCAAAGCAATAAAGCTGTTCTTTTTGCTTCATCCCAAACTCTGTCTCTGAGAATCAATTCAGCACTGATGTACAGAGACTGAGTTTTTGGCATCAGTTTCTGAGAAGTGTCAGCCCAACTTGAAGCATCCTATGACTTAATCCTTCTGTTCACAGGTTGTTAGACCAATGGACTCTTAACTCAAGCTGGGGCACTTGGATTTTCTCCTCCAGAGATTTAAAATAGTATCCTAGGGATGTTAGATAGTTGGAGCTCTGCTACTGGAATGGTCATGATTCACCAGCATCTGGAAGACAGGAATACCTGTGTGCAGAGAAAGACTATTAAAAAAGATTGCACAGAGAGACTCAGAGATGAGCTGTGTTGTGTAATAGAGAATTCATCTGCTCTTTATTCTAGGTTCCCTACTTAGAGCTTTTAAAACTCCTGAGATTTCCTAAGTGTTGGAAATGTCTTTGTTATTCGTGAGCCCCTTGGACCACACTTGAATTTATACTAATGAAATGCCTCAAAGTCAGTCTTTAAATAGCTTCAGGGTGGGGGCTGGCCAGCAGAAAGACCACTTACATGATTAGAAATCAACCATAAATACTCACTGGAAAGGCCGATGCTGAAGCTGAAGCTCCAATACTTTGACCACCTGATGTGAAAAGCTGACTCCTTAGAAAAGACCTTGATGCTGGCAAAGATTGAAGGCAGGAGGAGAAGGGGGTGGCAGAGGATGAGATGGTTGGATGGTATCAAAGGACCTGAGTTTGAGAGCAAGCTCTGGGAGATACTGAAGGACAGGGAAGCCTGGCGTGCTGCAGTCCATGGGGTCACAAAGAGTCAGACATGACTGAGCGACTGAACAGCAAGAACATGATTGGAGACTGTGGGCCACTCTGACTTGTAGGAAGAGCAGAAGGGCTGGAGATGGAGCTCAGTCACAGGACTGACCATCTAATTGATACTACTCCGTAGTGAGACCCAGCCAACATTTGGATTCGGGCGCGCAGTGGAGCATCCTGGGGGATGAGCACATTTACACGCCAGAGGGGTGGTGTGTCCTGACCCCATGGGAAGAGGGCATGGAGACTATGAGTTCAGGGCTCTCCTAAACTGTGGCTTTTGTGCCTCTTCCTTTGACTCATCCTGATCTGTATCCTCTACAATAAGACTATAATCACAAGTATAGTGCTTCCTTAATTCTGTGAGTCAGCCTACCAAATTATCAAGGCTGAGGGGTTTGTGGGAGCCCCTGGGCCTCCCTGGTGGCTCATATAGTAAAGATCCCGCCTGCAATGTGGGAGAGAGAACCGAGTTCGAGCCCTGGGTTGGGAATTTCCCCTGGAGGAGGACATGGCAACCCACTCCGGTATTCTTACCTGGAGAATCCCCATGAACAAAGAAGCCTGGTGGGCTACAGTCCATGGGGGTCACAAATGGAAGGGCTTCGTTGGTGGCTCAGATGATAAACAATCCACCCTCAAGGCAGGAGCCCTGGGTTTGATCCTTAGGTTGGGAAGATCCCCTGGAGGAAGGCATGGCAACCCACTCCAGTATTCTTACCTGGAGAATCCCATGGACAGAGGAGCTTGGTGGGCTACAGTCCACGGGGTCACAAGGAATTGGACACGACTGAGCAGCACAGCAGAGCACTGAATTGATAGCCAGCCACTCAGACGTGCAGGTAATGGTGGGGCCCAGATGTTCCGTGGGGATTGACGTGAGGGGAATCTTGTGGAGGCCTGAGGCTTTATCTTTGGGGTCTGTACTAATTCCAGAAAATTAATGATGCTGAAAACTCAGCCTCTGTTTACTGGTGCCAAATTGAATCTTAACGATCGAGTAAAGTAGCAAGAATAGCTTTATTGCTTTGCCAGACAGAGGGGATAATGCCAGACAGTGGGATAATATCCTCAAAACTGTGTGTCCCTGGAGGGGGAGCCAGGACCTGCCCAAGGTCACTGTTGTTTCTTCTCTGCTCCTCTCTTGTCTCTGCATCCCCTCCCTTCTCTGGTTAGCAAGTGTCTGAACTTGCCCTTTGGAACTCAGGGAAGGTTGTGGAGGCTGAAGCCTATTCCTGACCAACAAGAGATGGAAGACCCAGCAAGGCTTCTGTGCCCAGGAGCCCCACAGGGTCCTGCTTGGTTCCTTTGGTACCAGGCCTTAATTGTGGTATACCAGTTGGTGCCAGAATAAGCTCCAGAGTAACCAAGAGGAACCTCAGCTCTTTCAGCACCTTTTTTTTTTTATTTTGCAAACACTCTTTATTGGAGTGACCCCTTCTTTTGTTCCCCCTCATTTTTTTTTCCTGCTTTGTTTTGGATATTTATTTATTATTTTTTTTTCTTTACTTTATTGTGTTGGTTTTGCCATACAGTAACATGAAACTGCCATGGGTCTACACATGCTCCCCCTCCAGAACCCCCCTCCCTCCCCCTTCCTGACTCCCTCCCCCTGGGACATCCCGGTGCACCAGCCCCGAGCATCAACCCTGGGCTGGCTATTGATTTCACATATGGTAATTAACATGTTTCAATGTCTTTCTCCCATATCATCCCACCCTTGCCCTCTTCCACAAAATCCACGTGTCCGTTCTATACATCTGTGTTCCTTTTGCTGTCTCGCATGCAGGGTTCTCATTACCATCTTTCTAAATTCCATATATATGCGTTAGTATACTGTATTGTTGTTTTTCCTTCTGGCTGACTTCACTCTGGATAATGGGCTCCAGTTCCGTCCACCTGAGTAGAATTGATTCAAATGAATTTTTTTTTAATGCTGAGTAATATTCCATTGTGTATATGTACCACAGCTTTCTTATCCATTTGTCAGTTCAGCACCTTTTGAAGGTTGGCTTGTCTTCCTGCCCTGGGTTTCCATGGAATTTGTTGGTACTTTTCTTTCTTTTTTGGTCTTTAAAAATCTTTATTTGTTGACATGTAGGAAAAAAGATGAAACTACCAGAAATTGGTTCATAGGGTGAAGGGAGAAATGAAGCTTCTCCGCCAGCTTAGCACAGACTGTGCTATACAGCGGTCACAATCCTGACAGCGGAGTTTCTAGCACTGAAATGGAATCCGACGCTACAGAGATGCTCAGAGCACTTAGGACACTGAGAATGCGGGTTTGTTTTCCCAGGGAGTAAATATGTGCTCAGTGAGCTGAAGATACAAGCATCACTGATCTGCATGGTTAGATCTGACCAAATAGACAATTCTTTGACATCACAGTCTGATTGTGGAATAATGTAGACTTGAGGGGATGAAAGAAAGCTTACCCCAGAAATTAGCATGAAAGTGAAAGTCGCTCAGTTGTGTCCCACTCTTTGCAACCCCGTGGACTACACAGTCCAGGGAAGTCTCCAGGCCAGAAGACTGGAGTGGGTAGCTGTTCCCTTCTCCAGGAGATCTTCCCAACCTGGGGATTGAACCCAAGTCTTCTGCATTGCAGACAGATTCTTTACCAGCTGGGCCACAAGGAAAGTCCAAATAAATCATGCAAAAAGGCTGATAATTTTCTAATAGAATCCAAGTTTTGTTTACGCTGGCTGAAGTGGGCTGCTACATAAATAATCTCTTACAAAAGCTAAAATAGAACTTAGAAGGAATGGAACATGATATATGAGACTCACTTTCTAATTCTTCTTAAAATTCATATAAATATTTTTCTTCTGTTTGCATCTGTGAAAAATTAGTTTCCTCAGCAAACCCCTCTGCCCAAATGGAGATTTTGAGGAAAGCCTGACTGTACTTCTCTCTGAAATGGTACAGCTTTAATCTGTCCTGGCATTTAGAATTTACAGGTCTCTAATTTTTCTCCAACTGAATACTGTGACTTTGAAGTTTCGGTGGCTCCTTGCCTAAGTCTGGCATGTTATAAACTTTTGGGTCACAAAAGCAGGACTGGACCAGAGGAAGCTGCTGTTTCATTCCTTTTATGACCACAAACATAAGCAGAAATGATGTATTTGGTGCGAGGTTATGTTATTTATTACTGGCAAAGTCTGGGTTTGAGTGATTTCATGTGTTCTGAGTCACTTTTCAGTGAAAAACCTGTTTCCTAAAGATTTAATTATTATTTTTTCAGGGCTGTAAAGGGATGTAAATGTCTCTTACACATTTTTTAAAAATGGATGTGGCCGGAAGTTGATCCTGAATTTCCCCAGGGAAGCAAATTCCTTGTGACACTGTCTGACCCTCACCAGCTTTGGGGGCCTGGTATTCAAGTCAGTCTTCACTGACTTAAGAACGTACGCCCTCCATAGGACTTGAATCCAAGCTTTTCCCATGACTTTGCTTGTTTGGGTGAGATTATTTCATGGGGAATCTTTGCAAAAATTCTTTTTCACTGAGTGTCTATTTCATTCTGTCTTCTGCCTGTCTCCCCTGAAAGGTAGGAGACTTAGTGATTTGCCAAGTGTCATGCACTGAGGTTTAATTTACATTGAGTAAGATTCACCCTTTTACAGTAAAATGCATACTTTAACAAATTTTGACGAAATACAGCTTTGTAATCCTGCAGCAGTCAAGTCATAGAATATTTTCATCACCTCAAATTTCCCTCATGCCCTTTTTTAGTTAATTCCCTCTTCCCACCCCCATTTCAGATAAAGGAAACAGAGTTTACTACCAATGTTACAAAAGGAATGAAGATATGGTTCAGAAATTAAGAAGTTAGCTAAGACGTGCATTATTTAAAATTTTAATAATTTGAAATACACAATTGATAAACTCCTGTCTTTAGGTTGTAAAGGTTTCTTTCTCTTTTTTTTTTAATCTTATTGGAGCATAGTTGGTTTACAGTGTTGCGTTAATTTCTGCTGTACAGCAAAGTGAATCAGTTATACATATACATATATCCACTCTTTTTAGGATTCTTTTCCCATATAGGTCATTACAGAGTACTGAGAGAGTTCCCTGTGTGTAAAGTTTTCTGTATTTCTTTCTTGTTTGGTATCTCTTATGGTTGTTTATTTCCTTAAGCGATATTCCAAAATTGAAATATAGTTGATGTACACTATCATGTTAGTTTTAGGCAATCCGCAGAATGAGTTGATTTTACATACACTATGAAATGATCGCCATGAAAAGTCTGATAGCTGTCTGTCCCCATATGAAGATATTACAATATTATTGACCATATTCCTTAGGCTGTATATTATATACTATTTACTTATTACATATATTTACTCTTTACTTATTACATAACTGGAGACTGATACCTCAATCCCCATCACCTATTTCACCCCCCACAACTGTCATTTTGTTTCTCACTGTGACCTTATCTTTATACTGAGCTGCCAGAGTGTGAGTTGTGATGAGTTGGACACATCTCTCTAAAATGGTTTTGTTTGCTTCTGTGTGTGGGCTTGTTTACTTCAGGGGTTTCATCAGTTTCAGACCAGTGTTAATTTCTTTGCTTAAAATTCCAGCCCAGTGAAAGAAGTATAGAATCATTCCTGTAATCCTAGATACTGATGACCTTTGCTGTATAATGAGCTATCCCCAGAACTATAACTACGACCATTTGTTATTATTATTTGGAGGAAGGGCGGAGGTTTCCAGGGACTGGGCCACTGCCACGTTTGGCCCTTCTGTGGCCAGCCTCAGAGCTGCCACGGCACCTGTGGCTGTGTCGTTGAGCCACCGTGGTACAGTGACCATACGATGGGGCTCAAGGTCCGCTGGAAGTCACATCTCCCACCGTCTTGGACCTAGTTGGTTCTCAGCAGTTTTTCCTCTTTTCCCTCACCCGTTATGTCATTCTTTTAAAGGCTGTGCCCTGCCCTCTTCTCTCTTGTTTCAATACCACTCTGGGCTGCTGGAGTGTCCGGTTGAGCTATTTCTCACCCATGTCTTGAGCTTTTATAGTTTTGTTACCGAACCAAACGTGGGTATTCATTGGAGCAGTGAAGCTAATCTGCTGACACTGGGTCGGAGTGAAGGAAAGTGCAACGTTTACAGCAGGGCACCCGACAAGGAGTCTGGGTGACTACAGTTTAAAACCCCCAGATTCCCCAATGGTTTTGCAGAACAGTTTTTATAGGAAAAATTTGAGGGGCGGGCTTCAGGGTCTGTGAAGCCCTGTTCCTCTGACTGGTTGGTGAGGAGGTAGCAGGGTGATGTGCTGGGAATCTCAGTCATCAGCCTTCTGGTTCCAGGCTTCTGGGGTCCACGTGCCTGCGCTCAGCCTGAAGTCACCATCCCCCACCCGGACGGGGGCCTTTGCTCCAACAGAAGGACCCAGAGATCTGTGTCAGACGATGTGTATCTGTCCCTGAGGGGGAACTAGGACTCTGCCCGATCACTGCACTGGTTTTTCCTATCTGCTTTCCCTCTGTTTCTGCATGCCCTCGCTCTTTTAATTAGCGACTGTTTGAATCTGCTCTTTGGAATGCAGGTAAGGTCTAGGAGGCCGAACCGTTTTTCTTACAGACAGGAAATGAGGGGCATGGAAAGGCTTTTGTGCTGGGGCGGGCCCCACGGTCCTGCTTAGCTTCATCCTGTAATGGGAAAGTGGTTCCTATCAATCTACCAGGTATCTAGACATCCCTGATAAGCTTACTTCAGTGGGTCTTATTTTCTAAACGGTTTTTCTCAATTTTTCAAACATCTTACTTTTTCTTTCATATTTATTTGATTATCAGTATCAAATAATGTGCTGTCTTTGCTTTTTTTTTTTAACTCATCTCTGGGTTGATAAACAATTCTGGCTGATTAGTTATTAATGACAGACAATTTGAATTTCTTCCCACTTTCATTTAGACTGAAAAAAAGTTAGATCTAATGTTAGTGCTCCTTTACCTTATTTTAGAGATTATGCCTGTTTGTTCGGGACTCTGAATCCGTCATTTGCTTCTTCCCTTCCTGCCGGCTTTATGCTAAGATTGACGTTGCCCCAGTGAGATGCGTTCCTTCAGGATTACTGCTGAAGTTAATTTGTGCTCTGTCATCACTTCCTCTTCAGCCTGGTCTGTGTTCAGTCTGCTTTACAACCCCCTGCATCCTCTCGTTGCATCCTCATGATGCCTGCAGATGCTTTTATGGTTTTCAGTCTATGAGACATTGTAGACCAACTTTTTATTTACCTCTTAGCGTTCCCCTAAGATTGTCATTCCGTGAAATGAAACTCAAGTCTTTGCTTAATTCTAGCTGTCAGGAATGAAGCTGGAACTTCATTCCTGACAGGAATTAAGGAACTGGGGAAAAAGCTCATTGCCGAGAGAGAACTGGAGCCGTTGGCCTAGAGTTAAGGGCCCTTAGCTAGTGGACACGTCACCACCACCAAGGTTTTTAATGGGGCAATTGCAAGTTGCCTCACAGACCATTTGTATTTCTGTCCTGTGTTGCATCTAAAAAAATTGAAGCAAAATTGGCAGGAAGCTAAGGATCCACATTAAAGGCTTGTTTGGCAAAAGGCTGCCCCTGCCTCCCACCCCGAATAGTTAGCGCTGCTATTCTGGGGCTACTTTTCCTCTCTGTACAGAGGGTGGCATGTTTCCCAAATATAACTCAGGATACACTGGCCAGTAGACTTGTAGTTCTGAGAACAAGGAGAAAACATTGTCAGAGAACTCCAGGTCATGTGGCCTCTTGTTTTGCTTTGCTTCAGTGGTTCTTTTAAAGAATTTGAGACATAGTCCACAAGATGGTAGCAGACATCAGTTTATTAACAGTTTATTGAGGCTGTAAGAAACAAGGGTCAAAGCGAAAGGAAAGAAGCGAGTTGGCAATACCACTAGTAACTGAGTCTCACCAGCCTGGGGGAAGCGCCTCCCTCTGGCTCTAGCAGCTGGGACGTCCCACGGTCAGAGCACCGGAGCCCCAGCGGGAACACGGTCCACTATTCACGTCCGTGGTGGGGGGACCTCGGCTCGAGGCTGGATGCCGCCATTTTGTACCTTACAAAGTCCTTTTTTCTCAAAGGCATTCAGAGAGTTTGTTGGTGAGGGAGGTGGAAAACAACCTCCTTTGATTGGCCAGATCAAAGGGAGAAAATGGGGTATTCCCCAAATCCTTACTGTTCCTGACCTTTATCTACTCTTGACTCTTTCTTCCTTTCTTGGTGGACGTTTCATGGTGTTTCCATTCTTTATTGTGTTCAAGTACAGAAGTTATTTAAGTACAGGTCAGTTCAGTTCAGCTGCTCAGTCATATCTGACTCTTTGCGACCCCATTAACTGCAGCACACCAGGCCTCCCTGTCCATCACCAACTCCCGGAGTCCACCCAAACTCATGTCCATTGAGTCAGTGATGCCATGCAACCATCTCATCCTCTGTCGTCCCCTTCTCCTCCTGCCCTCAATCTTTCCCAGCATCAGGGTCTTTTCAAGTGAGTCAGCTCTTCGTATCAGGTGGCCAAATTACTGGAGTTTCAGCTTCAACATCAGTCCTGCCAATAAACACTCAGAACTGATCTCCTTTAGGATGGACTGGTTGGATCTCCATGCAGTCCAGGGGACTCACAAGAGTCTTCTCCAATACCACAATTCAAAAGCATCAATTCTTTGGCACTTAGCTTTCTTTAGAGTCCAACTCTCTATCCATACATGACTACTGGAAAAACCATAGCCTTGAATAGACAGACCTTTGTGGACAAAGTAATGTCTCTGCTTTTTAATATGCTATCTAGGTTGGTGATAACTTTCCTTCCAAGGAATAAGCATCTTTTAATTTCATGGCTGCAGTCACCATCTGCAGTGATTTTGGAGCCTCCCAAAATAAAGTCTGACATTGTTTCCACTGTTTCCCCATCTATCTGCCATGAAGTGATGGGACCAGATGCCATGATCTTAGTTTTCTGAATGTTGAGCTTTAAGCCAACTTTTGCACTCTCCTCTTTCACTTTCATCAAGAGGCTCTTTAGTTCTTCTTCACTTTCTGACATAAGGGTGGTGTCATCTGCATATCTGAGGTTATCGATACTTCTCCAGGCAATGTTGATTCCAGCTTGTGCTTCATCCTGCCCAGCGTTTCTCATGATGTACTCTGTGTATACGATAAATAAGCAGATGCAGTGACCAAATGGCACAGTCACACTGCAACCATAGAATCACACTCTGTACCTTTGAAAATGACTTGTATTCTTTCCCCATTTTGTTTTAGTGCACGATGCTGCTACTATTTGAATCAAATGTTCATCTGTTTACCTCCAACGTCAGGTATTTACCAGATAGGTTAAGTCAGGAGTTAAAGAAAGTAGACACTAGGTCATTTAAGAAAAACATAACTTTTCTGGAAGCTAAGTCATAGAGAAACTGCCATACATAAAAATGGAGATGAGCTCTACACTAAAAAACCAGTTCTAATAGAAACATTCTGAAGAAAATAGAGCATTAATTCAAACCTATTTGACTATAGAGTTTATACTCCTATTTCTAATGTTAAGCACCAAAATAAGGGGAGGAAGCAAACCAAAGTGATCTCTCTGAGCCTCCGTTCCTTTTTCTGTAAAGTGGAGATAACCTCACAGAGTTGCTGTAGGGATTAAATCAGATAACATATGTAAAGCAATGTATACACAGAAGGCAATTTATAAAAGTTTGTGCTCCTTTCACCCAGCCCAAATCTTTATGGGAGGTCTTTGAATGTTTAGATTTCAAAGAAATTAGTTGTGATGTTCAATTTCAGTTCAGTTGCTCAGTTGTGTCCAACTCTTTGTGACACCATGGACTGCAGCACACCAGGCCTCCCTGTCCATCACCAACTTCTGGAACTTGCTCAAACTCATGTCCATCGAGTTGGTGAGGCCATCCAACTATCTCATCCTCTGTCATCCCCTCCTCCTCCTGCCTTCAATCTTTCCCAGCATCAGGGTCTTTTCAAATGAGTCAGTTCATGCGTCAGGTGGCCAAAGTACTGGAGCTTCAGCTTCAGCAACATCCTTCCAATGAATATTCAGGACTGATTTCCTTTAGGATGGACTGGTGGGATCTCCTTGCTGTCCAAGGGACTCTCAAGAGTCCTCTCCAACACCACAGTTCAAAAGCATCCATTCTTCGATGCTCAGCTTTCTTTATGGTCCAGGTCTCACATCCATACATGACTACTGGAAAAACCATAGCTTTGCTAGAAGGACCTTTGTTGGTAAAGTAATGTCTCTGCTTTTTAATATGCTGTCTAGGTTGGTCATAGCTTTTCTTCCAACGAGCAAGCGTCTTTCAATTTCCTGGCTGCCCCAAGCCTGCACTGTTGTTTCTTGGCTGCTCCTCCCTTGTCTCTGCCTCCCCTCCCTTCCCTGATTGGGAACCATTTGAACTTGCTCTTTGGATCTCAGGGAAGGTCTTGGAGGCTAGAGTCTGGAGTCTGTTCCCTAGAAACAAGAAACAGGGAACACAGAGAGGCTTCTGTGCTCAGGAACACCATGGAGGGTCCTGCTCTCAGGTTGTGTGAGTAATTGAAGGTTTGGAGGTAAATGAAATTGTGTGTCACCTCTATTATTATGGGAGGAAATGCAACAAAGTAACCAGCAGCTTGGTCACTGGTATTAACTGTTTGAGAAACATCTGGAAACATCCCTCCTGCATGTGTTAAGTATCATCACTGAAGTGGATTCTCTTAGGCTGCTTGGCAATCATTCAGTTGCCTCTAGTGCTCGCTCTCCATCCTAGCCTACAGATTGCATCACATTTTCAGCAGTTTCCAGCTCTAGTCAAATCTCAGGTATGTGCAGCAACAGGCATAATGGAGACGCTGCAAATCAAACTTCCCAGATAACCCCAAGTCTCATCTTAACTTTCAAATCCTCCCTCCACCAAATTTTTCCTTAGAACATCAAGAGAGGTGTGATGGGCACTGAGTGAACTTCTGAGTCTGCTAGAGGTGATCATTGTAAATGACATGGCCCCAACATCACCAGTTAGAGAGGAAGTCATGTTCAAAATCATCCTTGAAAGGCCAGCTGCTGATTACTTATTGCTGCAATCTAACACATGGCCTTGTTGCTTGTCTGGACTCAGCCTGAGGTCTCTCAAGCAACTGCAGTCAGATGGAGGCTGAGACCGTGTTGATCTGAAGCTTCCTCTGGGGTGGGATGTCCGCTGAATGGCAGCTGATGCCGATGGCTGAGAGTCTGCCAGGGCTGCCCGCTTTGCCCCTGCCCCCAGCACCTACCTATGGCCTTTCCACAGGGCTTAGAGCTCTCCTAGCATAGAGCGATTCTCAGAGGGAGCGGGCCAAGAGAGGCTTTCTAAGAGGTCCTGATGGAAGCTGCAAGGTTTCCTATGATCCTCTCTCAAAACCCTCAGCGTGTCACTCCCACCACGTTCATTTTATAGGTCAAGCAACCACTCCCATAGGGTATTGAGACTCGGATTCTTGGTAGGGAAATGGCAAAATCGTACTACAGAAGAGCAAGTTCACTGGGAGATGTTGTGATCACCATCTCTGGAAAATACAATCTGCCAAACCCACCTTATCTACCCCCGTTGCAGCTGCCAGGAGAATTCACCTCTATCCGGAAGGGCCCTGGACTCCAGCCAGTTTAATTACTTTCTTCATCTACCTGTAAACTCAGAATGATTCGCGATTAGTAAAATAGATAAAGGAAGTCAGAGAGTGTCGGTTTCAGAAATCAATTATGTCTCTTTCAGGAATCAGACTCTTGCATTCTTATTCTTGGTGCCCACGTCTTGACCAATGTGTCATTCAGAATTCCATGTTTGTATCTGTCTTGGTCACTGAAATCCTGGCGTCCTCCTTTCCTCTGCTTTGACTGTTTTGTGTTTCCATTGCTTGACTTGGTTCTGATCCCCAAGACCCATCACTTCTGTCTTCCAAGTTTGGCTCCCAGACCTGTGGATTACTCCTGATAGCTGCTAGCTGAGGTTGTGTAGCTTCTGCCATTACTTCCTGGCTTGCTGACCTTTGCCTCTGACACAGTCTAAACCTTAATATTTAGCTTTCCTATCTCAGCCTGACTTTTTAACCCAGGCTTCTTCAGGCTTTTAATTTTATCAGCCTGGTCCCATTGGTGTCCACCCCCATCAGGGTGGAGCTAGAATTTTTCCCTTCGGGAGAAAACAAAGATTCCTTGCTACAGAATGTTTAGTTAAAGTGCCTTAAGACTTCCAGTGCCTTCAGTCTTTGATGCCTCCCATATTACTAGGCTGTTATTCTCTCTAGATGTTGGATAATCCTGTACTCATATGACTCGGGAGGTATATTTGCTCTAGCCTCGATCATTGAGTGTGTTCTGGCAAGGATTCAGCAAAAGTTTCTTTTACACATTTAGCATACTGAAGGAAATACTTTTAGGAAGGGAGGTGGGGAACCCCAAGCATTTGAAGAAGTATTGGGCTGAAAATAACTAAGGAAATGGAACTTAATTATATTAACAGTCAGAAGTTATGATGTGTATGTACTGATTCCTTAGGGTCACCAACTTTGGGATGGGATGATAGTTAAAATCCATTAGTAACTGGAAACTATAAACCCCACCCCACCCCCTGGAAATTTCCCCTTTGGTGGTTTCTTTTTAAATTTCTTTACGCTTATATAATCTAAAGTCTATATTTTATATGAAGTGAAGTGAACATTGCTCAGTTGTGTCTGATTCTTTGCAACCCCATGGACTATACAGTCCATGAAATTCTCCCGTCCAGAATACTGGAGTGGGTAGCCTATCCATTCTCCAGAGGATATTCCCAATCCAGGAATCAAACCGGGATCTCCCACATTTCAGGCAGATTCTTTACTGTCTGAGCCACCAGGGAAGCCCCTATTTTGTATAGCTAGAAATTAATGTATAGAATATATAATTTGTCTTTTCCAGTTTGGGAAAACAGGAAATATTCTAATTTATTAGGTAACAGTTTTCTTGACCTTCCTTCAACTCCTAAATTGAATTTGAAAGATTTTTAAAATTGATTTTCTATTGTGTTCTTAGGCCACTATGGGTATCTATGAAGATGTGGGTAAGAGACATCCTTAAGATAAATCATCCTTGCGCTCAGTGATTTTCATCTGATAGACGAGATAACATACTTAAAGAGATAACATACTTACCCAAATAGCCAGGATACAAGCACCGTGGGATGTTCATTTTTGAGAAGCATAATATTGCACATTCATGATGTGCCTTGAGAAATTGGCCGTAATTTGCCAGGGGTGACTGGGGAGGAAGCAAGGTGTTCTAAGTGGAAAGAACACCTTGAACAGAGGTCTGCAAAAGTTCTTTCAGAGAAATGGTAGCTAGATGAGTTTTGGCAAGATAAAAGGTGTATTTAGGGAAATAATGGGCTGTGGGACTAGAGAGGTAGGTCTGAGCCTTTGGGAAACGGTTTACGTGCGCTGGGGATGTGTGTGCTATTTGTAAGCCATACTGGCTACTGAACACGTTGTACCATGTTAGGCCTGTTGTCAAATTAACTCGGACTTGGAAGGGTGTTCACGGTATGTGCATGGTGGGGAGTTCAGGATTTCCAGTTAGACCCAAGAACCATACAGAATTGGTTTGCTGTTTTACCATGTATGGTTTGGGCTTGAAGGATGCTGAGCTGGTAGGAGAGGGTAAGAAGTGGGAGGAGGAGACAGCCTTGGTCTAGGTGAACTAGTGTGGAAATCTAGTCATTCTCGACAGACTCTTGTGTCAAAGGGAAGTGGCCAGTGTGTGTCTTAGTTTGACTGTCTTGGTCCTCAGGAGCCTTAGTTCTGAAAACTTCAGGCAGCAAGGAAACGGGGTCAACTGGGAGGAACTCCCTTGTTCCTGGAAGGTTTTGTCCAGTTTGAAATAGGACCCCAGCCAGAGGTTGGAGGTGTTGGATCAGTCTTCAACTAGGGGTGGAGGGTTCTAGCAAGGATCAGTTCATTCAAATGTTCTAATCAGAATGATAGGGTTCAAAATCCTGTTGAAAGTGCCCTCGTAAGGCTGATTAAAAAGCCCCTCTTAGAGGTATCTGGAGTCCATGCAGTTTTTATGGAATGCGTGCTTTCAACTCTGAAGTCCTGCTGTGCTACTTGGCTGTCATGGGTTACAATATTCAGATTGATGGTTGTAATTTGAAGAAGTAATACACTGCCATTTTTCTTCATTAAGCAAAAGAGCCTTAAAACACACACACACACACACACACACACACACACACACACACACACAAAGGATAAGGTTCCAGGGCCATTTAACAAGGTGGTTAGGTCACAGGACTTTGCAGTCAGGTGACCTAGGCTCAAATCTTAGCTGAGCCGTCTTCTAGCTGGGTAACCTTGTATTCCTCACTGTTCTGAATTTTCTCTTTCTGTTCTTGAAAAAAACTGCTCAAGTCAAAGAATCATTGGGAGGATTAAATGATGCAATTTTTCAGGGTGCTGGTACCACCTCCCTGAGGTCTGCACCCACTGGAGGAGAGGAGAGGAGAGGCAGCCCTTCCTTGTCTCAGCTTCTTTGTCCCCACAAACACTTGGGTGAGACTTGGGAGAGGAGAGAAGGAAGCCCTGTGCTTTGGGGACCATTGCAGCTGAAACTTGGACAGAGAGGCTCCCAGAACTTCCCAGGGGGCCCCCAAGAATCCCCCACATCAGTGCTTTGGGCCAAGACAGCTGGTGGGGACTTCCCAATGCTCTCTCCCTGGGCGCTTCCAACAGGTATGGAAACCTCGGAATCCTTGTATTAAAATCCTTCCTGGAACACATAGGGCAGCTTCAGCTTTCCTGTCTCCACTTTGGCAGCAGCTAAAAGTAGCTACTGTTCTTGTGATTAATTTTGCAAGGCCGGGCTTTTACTCCAGAAAGGGAAATTGGAGAGCAAACCAGCAAACCTGAATGGAAGCTTGCTTTCAGGGCCAAGGCTGGGGCCACAGGCCTCATTTTTGGTGAACGGGGAGGTCCTGCGTATTCCCCTTGCTCAGCACCCTAGAAATTCACCCCAGCTTGGGCTGCTTGGTGAGAGGCTAGAATGTGGGAAGAACTGGAGTCAGGATGTCCAAAGGGTGGGGGGGAAAGTTTACTTTAGACAACTAGAAGTATCTGAAAGAGAGGAGCAGGCAAAGGCAAAAAAGTAAGGGCTGCGGAGTTCCTTGGTGGTCCGGCAGCTAAGACTCTGTGCTCCCGATGCAGGGGGCCCAGGTTCAATCCCTGGTCAGGGAAGCAGACCCCACATGCCCCAACTAAGTTCATGTGCCACAACTAGAGCCCAGGTACCACCACTAGGACCCAGCACGGTCAAAGAAAGTAAATATTGTGTGTGCTCAGTCACTCAGGTGTGTCCGACTCTTTGTGACCCCACCAACAGTAGCCCACCAGGCTCCTCTGTCCATGGGGTTCTCCAGGCAAGAATACTGAAGGGGGCTTCCATTTCCTTCTCTAGAAATAAATATTAAAAATAAATAAATCGAATTTACTTGAAGAAGGACCAGAATGCAGGGAGGAGTAACCAGTCCTGGAGGTGCATCCACATCGTGTCAGAGTTGGTGTAAAGACTCAGGAACATCACGGCGGAACAAGAATGGGAGCCTCTGGGCTTAGGAGGGTGACGCTGGAACACAGCCCCTCCGCAGCCCATGTGGGAGGCTTGCTCATGGGCCGGTAGGGCTTCCATATCTATTCAGTGTAGGAGACAGCAGCACTCTAGACACCCAGGGTGGCCCCGGTTGGGAGGTCAGATCGTTTAGTGCAGTGAGATGAAGCTTAGAGCTCGTGGAGTGACGGCTCGTCAACCTGAAGCCTTGGTTAGAGCTGACTCGGCTGGGCAGGGCTTGAGGAGCCCTGTGGCTGGAGGGGACCAGTAGGGCAATGACCCTGCCGATGGGGCTGGGCTTGGAGCTGCCACTGTTGGCCGTTTCTGCGGCCCCACAGGTTTTGGAGCACATGTTCGAGGACAGAGAGCGATCTCTGGATGTGAGGGCGACCTGGCTGCCACAGCTGTCACCCCGCTGACGGCCAGCGCTGGCCTGGCTGGCCTGGCTGGCAGGCGGGTGTCCCCTTCCTGCCTCACTGCTCCATGTGCCTCCCCCCAAAGGCGGGCATTCGGTGGGAGAGGACCACCTTCCCGGACGGAGGAGCACTGCTGTCTGGTCAGAGCTATAGGAGTAGCTGCCCTCCCCCGTTAGAGCCTCCAAACGCGCTCTCAAAGACTGGTTTCGACAGAAGGGATATAAAACGAAACCTTGAAATCACATCACGACACTTGTAGGCTTATAACCAGCTGCATGGGTTATGGATTTCTAAGAAAACAGTATCTTATTTTGTGCCGCATCTCGGCATTTTCTAGTTGATGCTCAGAGAGTCATTCACAGCCTTTTTTTTTTTTTTTTACTGAAGACATACTCTACTAATTTATTACAAATTGTTATTTATTTTTATTTAATAAATGACACTTGGCCTGCAAGTGTTAGCCATTTTTATTGATACTACTTGTGAATTTAGAGTTCTGCTTTCGTTTAGCCAACCGACATTTTGTCAGTTAGCTTTCGTTTGGAACGTTCTGATACAAATTATTGAAAACATATTTTTCTTAGAAAATATTCAATCACACTTACAGTTACATAACACTCAGGCTTGTATCAGCATCTCACTTCTAGTCAATACCCTCCACATTTACTCTAGTTCGGTGTTTGAAGCTGCGTCGCACCCCTCCTAAATCCCGTCACTCTCTCTTCCTCCCCAGAGGTACATTCTGTGCTTATGTTCCTCACGCGCTTTTGTGCCACTCTCGTGACAAGTATGTGCCTCCTGGGAGTTCCCTGGTCTAGTGGTTAGAGCTCTGTGCTTCCCCTGCAGGGGGCATAGGTTTGGTTGCTGGTCAGGGAACTAAGATCCTGCCAGCCTCCTGGTGCGGCCAAAACAAACAGGCAAGCAAAAACTCCAAAGCAAATGCGTGTCTCCTCACAAATACTATCATTTTGTCTGATTTTTTTTAATTAAAAAAAATCTATTTATATAATGGCTTTGCCAAGTCTTATTTATGGTACATGGGGTCTTTAGTTGAGGCATGTGAACTCAGCTGCTGTACGTGAGATCTAGCTCCCTGACCAGGGGTCACACTCAGGACCCCCTGCATTGGGAGTGCAGGGTCTTAGCCACTGGACCACCAGGGAAGTCCCCATTTTGTCTGTTTTTAAATATATGAAATTGAACTGTATGTGTGAGTTGGCAACTAGACTTTTTCTCTCAACTTTATTTTCCAGATCTATATATTACAATGCTCTTAGTTCTTATTTACCCATTTAGACTGTTCTATAGCACTCCATATTATTATTAAACAGTGCTTTGTCTGTTTTTCAATTGTGGATACTTAGATGCTTTCTGTCTTAAGCTTTTTTATTTTTCCATTAAAAGTCATAAAGCGATGAAAGGCTATGCGTGTATGTACGTAGCAGGCAAGTAGGTAGGTAGGTATGGAGCAGCTGAACTTCAGGGACCAGATATGAGCTGGGTGCATGAACAGATGTGTGTATGCAACACACACATAAACCTCTATCTTTCTATCTGTTCTCGTGCATATGTATGACTTTCAATGCCTATATTTAGGGATGCCTGATAAAGATATCAACCTAGACAGCATATTAAAAAGCAGAGACATTGCTTTACCGACAAAGGTCCATCTAGTTGAAGCTATGGTTTTTCCAGTAGTCATGTATGAATGTGAGAGTTGGACTATAAAGAAAGCTGAGCACCGAAGAACTGGTGCTTTTGAAATGTGTTGGAGAAGACTCTTGAGAGTCCCTTGGACTGCAAGGAGATCCAACCAGTCCATCCTAAAGGAGATCAGTCCTGGGTGTTCTTTGGATGGACTGATGTTGAAGCTGAAACTCCAATATGACCACCTGACGAGAAGAACTGAGTCATTTGAAAAGACCCTGATGCTGGGAAAGATTGAGGGTGGGAGAAGAAGGGGATGACAGAGGATGAGATGGTTGGATGGCATCACCGATTCGATGGACATGAGTTTGAGTAGGCTCCGGGAGTTGGTGAGGGACAGGGAAGCCTGGGGTGCTGCAGTCCTTGGGGTCACAAACAGTCGGACATGACTGAGAGATTGAACTGAACTGAAGCACCTTTTCAAGTATGTGGTTCTTTGTAAACTGTCTGTTTGTATTCTTTGCCGTTGGGTGGTTTGTCTCTTTTTGAGTTGGAGGACTTCCTTTGATATGCTGGATATTCATCTTTTAGTGGTTCCATGCTATCTTCTCCCAGTTTATGACTCAAACTTTAACTTTTTAAAAGGATATTCTTTGAGACATAGACACTTTAAGGTTTAACTTGGAATTTTAAAAATAATTTTATCCCCAGGGGTTTGTACTGTATTCATAAACATTATAAAAATATCCTGCTTTCACTTCTGAAAGTTTTAATGTTAAAATAATGTCCCTTTTTTGATGTTTAATGTATCTGAAATGTATTTTGTGTATAAAATGAGGTAGGGGTCTCATTTTTTCCCATATGTTTAACTATGTGTTTCCGTGGTTATTGTCCCAGGATGTTTACTAAGTAGCCTGCCCTTTCTCTACTGATTTATAGGGCCATCTCTGTTTCAATATTAATATATTGATGTGACTGTTTCATACATTTTCCCATTCCTGCATAAGCCCCACACCGTTTTAATTGCTAGAGTTTAATAATAGTCTTTGCATTAACTTATCATTTTATGTAACAGAAATTATTTCTTGAAGATGGGGTAAATGTACTTGTATATTGTGGGGAATTGGGGTCCTCTTTTTGTAAAGATTTTGAAAGATTAATTCACTTTCTTTAATGGCTGTTTATTCAGGAATTACCTTTTTTTCTTGAGCCAAATTCATTGTTTTTATGCTGCTCTAGTAAAACTTCCATTTTATCTAACTTTAAAATTCATTGGCATGTTCTTGTCAATTCTGGAAAATCTGAGCAATTATCTTTGAAAAGATTTCTTCCCCACCATCCATCTCCTTCACTCTATTCTTATGGTACTACTATTAGGTACTTATTGAGCCTCTCTCTGTTTCTCTCTGTTCAGTTCAGTTCAGTCGCTCAGTCGTGTCTGACTCTTTGCCACCCCATGGACTGCAATTACGCCAGGCTTCCCTGTCCATAACTCCCTGAGCTTGCTCAAGCTCATGTCCATCAAGTCGGTGATGCCCCTGAGTATATGTTTCTTGCTGTGTGTCCACAGAGATGTAGATATCTTTAGAATCTCGTTGTCTCTCAGTGCTGCATTCTGAATGCATTCTTTAGACTGTTTTCTTTCTTCCCAGTCACTAATTCGTTTTTCTCTTTAGTTTCAACCAGGGCTTTATCTTGTCTATTTATTGTGCTTTAGTTTCAACACTCATAGATTTACTTTTACTAATTTTTATTTACCATCATCTATTCTTATTTTATTGTTAACTGCTTCGGATTTCTGGTTTACTTTTGTGGGTATCATTGTTCACTTATCCCTTTGAGTATACCAAGCAATTTGATTGGCATTGGTTTATATTCTGATTTATGGATTGTCTCTCTTAGCTATAGTTTTATTTGTTTATTTTGCAGGCTCATCATGTGTTGAAGGTTGTTATCTCTTTCTCTGTACTTATTTCTCCCTGCTTAGTCATTTTGAGGTTCCATCCACCTGCCTCCCACTTGACCACTCTGGGGCTCTGATCTAGAATCATGTCTCCTTCCGGTGGTTCTTGGCTCTTGTCCCTCAGTGATGATGGGGATGGCTTGGCTCAGCATCTTGTTGCCAGGTGACGTGAGTGTTCACCTGCTTCTCTAGGCATGAGGCTTATATAAGTAGCAGCCGCAGGCAGCAGTTGACAGCATCTATCCCTACTGCTTTCAGGAGTGCATGATCCCATGCCAACCTGTTCTTCATCAGGGGCCAGATTCCCACAGTTCTCTGCCTACTCGTGTACACAGAGAACTATAGGCCCTCAGATGTGCTGTGCAGTATTCAGTGTTTCCATGTGCTCCTTAGGGTTGGTTATCTCAGTTTCAAATGTCGCAATTTTAAATGCTCTTTTAAAATATTTTATTTATTGTTGTCATATGTTTGGAACCAAAAAGTCCTCAAAACATAAGGAGAGCAAACTAATTTTAGAGACTAAAATCCTTCTGAAATAGTTTAGGGTTATTTCACACTTATTTTGAACAGCAGATCTTCAACCCTTCTTGTTTGTCTTTTTGTGGTGATGAAGGGCTTGACTAGTCTTATATCTACTTATTCGTTTTTATCTTTGCGTTTGAACCTCATTTGCCTACACAATGTAATGTTGTTGAACAGTTTGAACCGGTAATTTAAGTTCGAGAATCATTAAACATTAGAATTCTAGTTTCAAGGAAATTGTTGCTGGTTTTATCAAGAAAAAAAATTGTGAGGTTTCTTCTGTAAATTTAAGTTAGTCCTCAGCTCACTCTTAGAGCCACTACTATTTGCGTTGTTTCTGTTTCAGATTGTGTAACAGGAAATTTACTCAGTTTATAGCCCACAAAACAACATAGTAATGACGATTAAATGAGGAAATAGATGTTAAAACACTTTGTAAATCTTAAAGCCCTATGCAAATGTGAGTTAATTATTATCAGTTTCATGCAAATTATTCTGTTTGGATTTATGCATAAAAGCTGTTTCAATAGATTTTGCTCTGTGGAACAAAAGTTCTGTTTCCAAGTCACAGAAAAGCATATGAATTATTCTAGCTTGCATTTTAATACTATCATTAAAGCTTAATTGACAGTTGCTAATATCTTATTAAGCATTGAGTTAAGTAGTCATCATAAGCTCAAGACTGTGGGTACACGTCGTTCCCAAATTAATAGTCTTTAGATGGAAAGAGCTGGATATTTCAGCAATTTTTGCAATAATGTAACCGAGCACGGCCCTATGAGGCCTTTTGGGGACAGACCCTCCCCCCAACCCCTACGCCATATCCTCTGCCTGCTTCTTCTTTGTAGAAAAGCTGCTTGTGTCCCAAGCCTCCGCTGAGTCACAAAAACATAGCTCAAGAACTAATAATTGAAAGGATGTGAACATGTAGTAACAAAAAACTGCACTTGGGCCAGGGGAACTGGTGACAGTTTAAGCTAGAGATCAGCCGTAGTAGTCAGCATCCCCCCAAAGGCCGTGGAGGAGTGCAGTGATGCACATTCCTGAGCTGTGTCGCAGATGCTAAACCCCCACTAATCGGAAGACATTAACCACTTGATTATCATGACATAGTCCCCAGGCCTACGGAGCCTGAGGTTCAGGATAGTGACCCCTGTCACGCTGCCCTGTTACCTTATCATCACTGTGACTCCCCTCCCTCCCCTGACCTTTTCAAAACCTTTTCCTGAACCCCATCGGGGAGTTTGGGTCTTTTGAGCAGGAGCCACCTACCTGTACTCCTTCCTTAGCCCTTGCAATAAACTTTTCTCTGCTCCAAACTCTGACAGTTTGGTTTATTTAGCCTCACTGTGTATGGGTCACAGGAACATGTATTCAGCAATAATAATAGAATCAAAATATGGTGGAACTATGAGGGAGCTTGGAGGGAGAGCACTGATCAGCTAGAATTACTCTGACTTTGACAGGCCAATCCAACAGTGGTTAGTGCCATCAAAAGTTAAGACGCCGAATTAAACCCAAAGAAACTGTGACTTTGATCTTAGTGCTATGGGCTTTCAGACTGAGCATAACTCGGGTAAAGCTTTGTGGAACCTTACTGAATACTGTCGCTCTTGGAGTCGACAGAGGGGCACCACCTTGACTACTGAACCTGTCATATAATGAACTGCTCTGGCACTGTTGCTCATCTCAAGTTCAATATGCATGATACCCAGTGAGGCCAGACAAACTGGAACGTCAGAGTCTGGAGCAGACAAAGCTTTATGGCGGGACCAAGCAAGAGCAGGTGGTTCACGCTCAAAAGGCCCAAACTCCCTGATGCTTTAGGGGCAGGTATTTTTTTAAGACAAAATTTGGAGTGAGGGTTGCAGGGTGTGTAACTCTTCTGATTGGTTGGTGGTGAGGAATATCACACTTGGCCTGAAGTCACCGTCTTCCACCCGGGTGGGAGTTCTTGCAAAAGAACTCACAGATATTAATATGTATATTCCTTGAAGAGGAGCCAGGCCCCTGCCCCATGGCCGCACTATTGTTTCTTGACTGTCTTTCCTATGTCTCTGCAGCACATTCCTGTCCTAACTGGTAACTGCTTGAATCTGCCCTTTGGAACTCAGGGAACCTCTGTAAACGAGAAAGTGAATACGGAGCCTGGAGCGGGGTTGGCGACAAGTTTCAGCACTTCTTCAGCTAAAAGTTTTTGGAAGGGATCTCTGATAGACTGAGGTAGTCTGTTCTCATTGCAGCAAAATTGTGAGGCCTGATTAAGATTTACCTTTTTTTCTGTTGGATTTCAAGATGGACACGGTTTCTCTGAGATACTCTTGCATTTTTGATCTTAGCCTCATTTTAGAGCTTTGTGCTAAGTTTTAACACAACCTTCAAATTTCTATGTGTTATCCTGGGACCAAATTTGTAGACTTTCTTTAAACATTTTAATAATGCTCTTTTCTAGTCCTTAGGCTGATGACATTTTGGATGTCTTTTACCAAGGAGAGGAATAAATAATACAGTTTCAATGACTTGACTTGTTACTTAAATCTTACGTTCTTATAATGTTCTCTAATGCCTGTGACACGATGGCAACTTTGAAGGCTAGTTCAGAACTCGAATTCTGTTAAACTGTATGTGTCCAATACTACTCAGTTATTAGCATAAATCAGCAGTGGATGGGCAGCAGTAGTCTAGAGAATTCAAAGAGCAATCCATTTTTTTAAAAATTATGGTAAAATATACATAACACAAAATTTACCATTTTAACCATTTCAGTTCAGTTAGTCGGTTCCGTTGCTCAGTCCTGTCCGACTCTTTGCTGACCCCATGGACTGCAGCACACCAGGCCTCCCCGTCTATCACCAGCTCCCGGAGCTTGCTCAAACTCATGTCCATTGAGTCGGTGATGCCATCCAACCATCTCATCCCCTGTTGTCCCCTTCTCCTCCTCCTTCAATCTTTCCCAGCATCAGGTGGGGAGTGAGTTACATCTTCGCATCAGACGGCCCCCTTACTCTTGTTCAATTCAGAGGCATTAAATATACTTATAATGATGTACACTCAATACCACCACCCATTTCTAGAAGTTTTCTAATATCCCCAGTAGAACTATGTATCCATTGAAAGGTGGCTCCCATTGCCCCCTCTCCCAGCCCCTGGCTTCCCATGTGTCAAAGCCCTAAGCCCTAGTGTGATGCCACCTGGAGAGGGCCTTTGGGAGGTGATTGTCATAAGGGTGGAGGCCTCAGTAGAGGAATCAGTGCCCTTATTAGAAGAGAAGTGAGAGATGGTCTCTTTCCACCGTGTGAACACACAGCAGTCTGCAAACCAGGTCGTGTGTTCTCGTCAGAACCTGACCACACAGGCACCCTGATCTTGGTCTTCTGACCTCCAGAACCACGAGAAATAAGTTTCCTTGTTTAAATCACCTAGGCTATGTCATTTTGTTAAAGCAGCCCAAACTGACTAAGATACACATACAACTAGAATTATACAATATTCATTCTTTCATATCTGGTTTATTTCACTTAGCATAATGTTTTCAAAGTTCATCCACTTGTCACCTGTACAAGAATCTCACTCGTTCATTTTCAAGGATTAATAACATTCTTTTGTGTGTCTGTGCCACATTTTCTTTACTCATTCACCTGTTGGTAGATGCTTGAATTGTTCCCACAATTTGGCTTTTGTGAACATGCTGAACATTTTCATACGTATCTGAATTTCTGCTTTTAACTCTTTTGAGGCTATAACTAGAAGTGGCACTGGTGGATTATATGGTAATTCCATGTTTAACTTTTTCAGACATCGCCAAACTATATCCATAATGGCCACACTGTTTTACATCTCTACCAGCTATGGGGGGAGTTCTATTTCCCCACCTCCTTGCTAGTGTTTGTTACTTTCCTAGTGGATGTGAAGTGATATCTCATTGTGATTTTATTTCCCTGATGACTAACAATGTTGAGCACATTTTCATGTGCTTTTTGGCACATGGTATATCTTCTTTGGAGAAATAGTAGTTATTTATTTTTTTGGTTCTGAAAGAAGTCCTGATTGTCAGACATGTTTCTGCCTTATTGCTAATTGTTTTGAGAATAGCAGCTTAGCATCACTTCTTGGTGCAATTGATATATCCCCAAATAATAGCATACAATATTACTTTGTTACTAGCACTTTATCTTTAATATAGTAGAGAAAGTCGCCATTTAAATAATTTTCTGGGTAGACATAAAATCACCTACTAATTTATCTGTTATAAATGTGCAGTTTTGCATGTTAATTTTGCTCTTAATGGAATATGCCTTTGATAAAACAAGATCGCCTTCTCTGATACAACAGCAACAACAAGTATCAAGAGTCTCTGAAAATGGGGCGGCTGTTGCAGACACTAATGAGAGCTTCAGAAAACTGTAAGATTTGGTCTCTGACTCATGGAGTTTAAAATCTTGATATGGTCCTGAAACGGGGCAGGACTCTATGGGGCTCCTGGGCACAGAAACCTTTCTGATCCTCTGTTTCTTGATGAGAGGAAACAGGCTGCATCCAGCCTCCATGAACTTCCTTGAGTTCCAAGGGGCAGATTGAAACAGCTGTTAATCAGGGAAGGGAGGGAATGCAGAGACAAGGGGATGAAGAGACAAGAAACAACAGTGCAGCTTTGGGGGCAGAGTTCTGGTTCTTTCTCAAGGGATACACAGAGCAATATTTTTGAGCTCTTCTGCAGAAATAAGCCCCCACCAAATGGAAGATGTTAACTACTTTATGAAACACTTCATTTCAGAGAAGGTCACAGTTCCCCATCGTCACCTGACTCCAGGTGATCTCTGGATTAAAGAAGTGAGAGCTGGGCATGCACCCTGATCCTTGTCAGCAACCCCACCCTTGACTGTAAAACTCCTCACAACTCCCCCTGGGTTGGGATGGGACACACAGTTTTGAGGGTCCTGCTTATTTGACTTATATGCAGAGTACATCATGTGAAATGCTGAGCTGAATGAATCACAAACTGGAATCAAGATTGCTAGGAGAAATATCAGCAACTTCAGATATGCAGATGATACCACTTTAATGGCAGAAAGCTAAGAGGAACTAAAGAATTTCTTGATTAGGGGAAAAAAGGAGAGTGAAAAAGCTGGCTTAAAACTCAACATTCAAAAAATGAAGATCATGGCATCCAGTTCCATCACTTCAAGGCAGATAGAAGGGGAAAAGGTAGAAACAGCACAGATTTTATTTTATTGGGCTCCAAAATCACTGTGGATGGTGACTGCAGTTATGAAATTGAAAGATGCTTGCTCCTTGGAAGGAAAGCTATGACAAACCTAGACAGCGTATTAAAAAGCAGAGATATCACTTTGTCGACAAAGATCCATGTAGTCAAAGCTATGGTTTTTCCAGTAGTCATGTATGGCTGTGAAAGTTGGACCATAAAGAAGGCTGAATGCCAAAGAATTTATGCTTTCAAATTGTGCCAGAGAAGACTCTTGACAGACCCTTGAACTGCAAGGAGACCCAACCAGTTAGTCCTAAAGGAAACCAACCCTGAATATTTATTGGGAGGACTGATTCTGAATCTGAAGCTCCAATACTTTGGCCACCTGATGTGAAGAGTTGACTCATTGGAAAAGACTCAGATACTGTGAAAGATTGAAGGCAGGAGGAGAAGGGGACAACAGAGGATGAGATGGTTGGATGGCATTACCGACGTGATGGACATGAGTTTGAGCAAACTCTGGGAGAGAGTGAAGGGCAGGGAAGCCTGTTGTGCTGCAGTCCATGGGGTTGCAAAGAGTAGGACATGACTGAGTGACTCAACAACAGCAAGCCTCCAGTGGCTCCGCTGGCTGTCAAAGTAATGAAGCTGTTCTTTTCTACTTCACCCAAAACTCTGTCTCTGAGATTTAATTCAGTGTCAGGATACAGAGGCTGGATTTGGCTCCACATCCTATGATCAGAGACTGAACGGACGTCAGGAGATAATAGTGACAAGGAGATTAGAAGCCTGTGTCTTGAGCCTGCAGGACATCTGGTCCCCTGGGGTCTCTGTGGTATCTAGGGGATGTGACTCACAGAGACAGTTGGTGAATATGGAGTGTGATCTGAGACTAAGAAAGACTGCTTAAATCTGAAACAGGCAGCACTGTTTGGTTTGCTGGCAGGATATAGCCCCACGATATCTTTGACCTATATGCAGCTTTAAAAGATATTATGAGCCACCTCTAGACAACAATACTGTACCACGGATTTAAAAATTTGTCAAGAGGGTAGATCTCCTGTTAAGTGTTATCACCACAAAAGTCAAAAAAAGGGACTCAAGAAAATATTTGGAGGTGATGAATCTAGTATCTCGATTGTGCTGACAGTTTCACAGATGTGGGCAAATGTCCAAACTCAAATTGTATAAGGTATACATGATGCTGGGAAAGATTGAGGGCAGGAGGAGAAGGGGGTGACAGAGGATGGGATGGTTGGATGGCATCACTAATTCAGTGGACATAAGTTTGAGCAAGCTCCCGTAGATACTGAAGGACGGGAAGCCTGGCACGCTGCCATTCTGGGGCTGCAGAGTCGGCCACCACTCAGGGGCTCAACAACGCTATATGTGCAGGTTTGTGTCAATTACACCTCAGCAGGTTTGTTTAAAAAAAAGAAGATTTGATCCAAAATGCAAAAGTCAAGGTATTTCACAAAGAAGCGTGCATGTTTTGAGATTCCTCTTGAAAAGTCAGATCAGGGCATACTTTTATACTTTTTTTCTACTTTTATCAGGACATACTCTCTGGATCTGGGTGGTCTAGTAGGGTGACCACTAACCAGGTATGGATATTTTACATTTATACTTACTAGTTTTATTAAAGTATAACTGATTGACAATATTGTGTTAGTTTCAGGTGTACAACATAGTGATTTAACGTTTTGATAGATTAAACTTCACTTAAAGTTATTACACAATATTAGCTATATTTCCTGTGCTGTACAATATGCCCTTGTGGCTGTTTAATTTATAGCCACATAGTAGTTCATGCTTCTCAATCCCATAGCCTATTCCTCCCTTTTCCCCACCCCACTGGTAACCACTAGTTTGTTCTCTTCGTCTGTGTGTCTGTTTCTGTTTTGGTATTTCCGTTGATTCATTTGTTGGCTCCCACATGTAAGTGATAACAGTGTTTGTCTTCCTCTATAGGTGCCAGTGCCCGCCTCTCAAATTATCCCACCCTCTCCTCCTCCGACTGAGTCCCAAAGCCCTTTCTTTACGTCTGGGTACCAGTCTTCTTTATGCATTCCTCTGTTGATGGACACTTAAGTTGCTTCCATACTTGGCA
The DNA here is from genome assembly GCA_007570785.1 of Antilocapra americana. Lineage (NCBI taxonomy): Eukaryota > Metazoa > Chordata > Mammalia > Artiodactyla > Antilocapridae > Antilocapra > Antilocapra americana. The sequence goes on along the minus strand of ML660776.1, from coordinate 1,811,769 downwards.
ATTGTAAACAGTGCTGCAATGAACATTGGAGTACATGTGTTTTTTTGAATTATGGTTCCCCCCCGGCCCCGCCCCAGGTATATGTTCAGGGGTGGGATTGCTGGATTTTATGGCCGTTCTCTTTTTCATTTTCTAAGGAGCTTCTGCAGTGTTTTCCAAAGTAGTTACACTCCAAAGTAGTTTACATCCCTCCTGGCGGGGCTTCTGGCCAAACTGACCCAACTCAGGTAGGTAATAGGAAAGGTGGTTTCATCCTCAGATTCCAACCATGCCTTCTAATTCTACTTTGCCAGCATAAAGCTGACGCTGTGACGTTTAACCAACTTCTGTATCTATTTCATAATTGTTTTAGCATTTTCAGAGGAAAGAGAGGTGTTGCTATTTTCATCCGTTTCCGCAGCAGTTTCAGCCTGCCTATAATACTTATTCCCTCGGAGTTAGCCCATTTTGCACCACCACACAGATGACCAGGACAAATGACAAATGTCCAAAGCAGTACAGATGTTAACTCACTTCCAGCTAGAACTATTAGGAAAACTTCACGGAAGAGGTAATATTTGAGTTAATCTTGAGAAACGATTCACTTACACTGGAACAAAAGTGTAAAGAGGATTCAGAAGTGAGTGAACTGGCAGTTCAGGAGGGGCCTGATGGGAGCAACGGGAAGTCTCTGGAGAAGCTCAGGAATTTTCAGCCCCAAGGAGCATTCAACTCCGACACTGGAAAGTTTTTGTTGGGAGATAGTGGAAGTTAGGGCAGGAAAAGTGGGTGGGAGCTCCGTTTAGCAGGTGCTGGTATTTTAATAATGAAAGACAGTTTTGAGAGGTCCGTGGACTGACTAATGAAGTTGGAAATACTTCTTGAAATCTATAACTAGGAAGCAATTTAAAAGCAATTATTTCTGCAATCTTGGCCTTGCTTGTTTTCTCTGGTTGCTCACTAGAGTGAGGCGCTTGCCCACTCCCCTGCCCCTGCCCCCACCAGTGGACCTATAATTCTTTCAGAAGGACTTTTTGTCTAATGCCCATCCAATGGCGTTCACACCCAGTAAAGCCGACTTCCTGTTGTCTCCCAACAGAGGCTTGAGAAGAGGTGAAAATAAAACATTCATCAAGCTGTGAGAACAAACACCAATACTATCAGATTTGGCCACTCATTGTAGTTCTGAGTCACGGTCACCTCAAGAAAACGAATCAAAAGGATAGGATAATAAAATCCTATTAGGGGATTAAATATTTCAGCATTTCACAAGCTAGCCAGAATCTTCATTTCCTTAGCATGCCATCAACTTGCTTATTTTCTACAAACCTTGTATAGCAAGATTTCATTTTAAAAGTCTCTTTCATGTTAAAGCATTGATTTGCTAAGTTACAGTTTGCTTGGGTCAGTTTGCTTAAGGATGCCAAGTACTTTCTGATACAAAAGGATGAGACTTGTGTTATAATTTTCAGAGAGAGGTAAAATCCTGACTCTTCTACAGATATAGAAAAGAACTTATGTTAAAGATTTTATTTTACTCGTATATAAGAGAACCAGGAATCTCTTATAGTCCAATCCAAAGAAAAAGTTAAAAGCACAAATTGATATGGAGTCAAGGAACTTAATTGCAAATGAACGTAAATCTGTTTTTCTACAAGAGGGAGGGAAGTCAATGGGAACTCTACTTGGAGGCACAGATTTGCATGGAGTGTCTACTAAGGCACCAAGAGCTACAAAATAGACAAAGCAAGAATAAGTTAGCATTGGACGACCCAAAAGGTCATCCCATGTACAGTTTTCCATTGAAATGCACGTTTTATTCTATACTCTCGACTCCTTCTTCAGAATCAGAATTTTGGAAACCTCTGTGGAGGAGGAGGGAGTCCCCAGCTGAGTGCCTGACATAGAGAAAGTCAGGGAGGCCCCTACAATAAACTGATTATAAAGGTAGAAAGATACTAAGACCAGTGGGAAAGGGGGTTCTGGATGGTGAAGTGCTTGGTTCTGGGCGGGCCTCCTAGGTGGGCTTGTGAAGGAGCCCCAGGAGCGCTGGGGATTCTACACTTGTCTCCAGAGGCGCTGGGTACCCTTCTGTCCTCTGAGGTCCCATCATGGTCCCTTACACTCTGGCTTCCAGTGGGACCGCCAGCAGGATGCTGAAGGGTGAATCCGGAACGCCCGGCCCCCAGCTCCTCCCCTGTGGGTGGGGTCAGTTGCCAAGCTCCTTCCCCAGGCCCCTCCTCGGGTCCGGGTCCTCTCCCCGCCCCCGCCCGCCCTGCAGACGGAGGGTGGGTGCTCCTCTGCCGCTAGCTCTGGAGTATTGGGCTACCTCTTAGAGTGTCCCTGCTTCATGACCTTCCTTTCAAAGTAGTCTCTTCTAAACATAACTATTTGTTTTAAAATATTTGTGGGAACTTTGGAAAATAGGCTGAGTAAATGAAAGGTTACACTGGAAACCTGATGTGACAGATTCCTAGCTGTTTCTAAAGCAGCTTGCTTCCCAAGGCGCATTCACCCAGTATCAAGAGGGCGCATCTAGAGTGCCAGCACCTCCCAAAGGTGGGACACCTGGATTAACCCTTCAGTTGTGAGTAAGCATTCTCCAGAGTTCTTGGAACATTCTCCAGAGGGTTCTTGATGGGAAATACGTCTCTGGAAAAGAGAGACACCATTTTTTTTTTTTTTTTTCGTTTAATAGATGAGATGAGTGAGGACTTGAGCTATTTTGATGATGTTATATTTTATCTGCAATTAACCACAACACTTCTATAGGTTGTAATATGGGTTCATGAAGATTAACTTATACCCTGAGGCTTGATGGTGAAGTTGAAGCTCCAATTCTCTGGCCACCCTATGTGAAGACCAAATAATTGGAAAAAACCCTGATGCTGGGAAAGGTTGAGGGCAAGAGGAGAGGTGGGCAGCAGAGGATGAGATGGTTGGATGGCATCACTGACTCAATGGACATGAGTTTGAGCAAACTGCAGGAGATAGTGAAGGATAGGGAAGCCTGGAGTGCTGAAGTTCATGGGGTTGTAAAGAGTTGGACACGATTTAGCAACTGAACAACAATAACAAAGGTTAAATGAATATTTGAGGCTAATTGATATTTGTTTTAATTTTTATTATAAACTGGAGCATAGTTGATTAGCAATGTTGTGTTAGTTCCAAGTGTATAGCAGAGTGATTCAGTTTTACATATACAAGTATCCTTTCTCAGATACTTTTCCTATTTAGGTTATTATAGAGTATTGAGTAGAGTTCCCAGTGCTACACAGTAGGACCTTGTTGATTATCTATTTTATATATAGTAGTATGTATATGTCAATCCCAATCTTCCAATGGATTCCTCCCTTTCACATTCTTCCCCAGTTGTAACCATAAGTTACAACCCCAGTTGCAACCTCTAAGTCTGTGAGCCTGTTTCTGTTTTGTAAATAAGTTCATTTGTCTCATTTTTTAAAAAAAAGATTCTGCATATAAATAACCTTATATAACTTGCCTTTTCTGTCTGATTTACTTCACTTGGTATGATCATCTCCAGGTCCAACTGTGTTGCTACCAATGGCATTATTTCATTCTTTTCCAATGGCTGAGTAATATTCCATTGTGTATATGTACCGCATCATCTTTATTCACTCATCTGTCAATGGAAATTTAGGTTGTTTCCATGTCCTGACTATTTGTAAATATATTGCAATGAACACTGGGGTGTGTCTATTCTTTCAAACCATGTTTTTCTCTGGATATATGCTCAGGAATGGGATTGCTGTATTACATGGTAACCCCATTTTTACTTTCTTAAGGAACCTCTGTGGTTCTCCATAGTGGTTGTACCAATTTACATTCCCACCAATCGTGCAGGAGAGTTCCCTTTTCTCCACATTTTCTCTAGCGTTTATTGTTGATAGATTTTTTTGATGATGGCCATTCTGACTGGTGTGAGGTGATACCTCATTGCAGTTTTGATCTGCATGCGTGTTCTGTGGCTTTAGTCATGTCCAACATGGAGGGAATGTAGCCCACCAGAATCTGTCCACGGATTCTCCAGGCAAGAATACTGGAGTGGGTTGCTATGCTCTCCTCCAGGAGATCTTCCAGATGCAGGGACTGAACCTGCTTCTCTTGCATCTTCTGTATTGGCAGGTGAGTTGTTTGCCACTAGCACCACCTGGAAAGCCCAATGGGAGTCATTAGTATTTGAATATTTTGAAATTCAGATTTCATAATAAGCAATAGCTATTTGAGTCTGCACCATCAGGCTCATTATTTAGCCCTGTTAATGGATGTTAGAAATACTTTTTAATTAATAAAATAAAGTTTTTTTTAAACTATGAGGTTGGCAAAAATGGTTGTATAGGTACCTTGTCATTGTATGAATGAATGAAAATCCAGTGAGTCTCAGCACTAAACTTCAGAACAGTTTCCTAGATAAAACATTTAGCTACGCCTCACCTTCTCTCACATCAAATATGGAGATTTCAGTCCAAGATAAAACATTTAGCTACGCTCCACCTTCTCTCACATCACATATGGAAATTTCAATCTCCTATAATTTTAGAAGATTAGTTGATTCTACTGTAAATATGATTGTATTTACTTCAGAGTGAAGCTTTCATTCAAAATACTTGCTGGAATGAAAAAAGGACCAGAAAAGGGGGAATATCACTGAGTTTACAATGATCACTGTGTATTGGTCAGGATAGCCAGGCTATGCCACGGGGACAAACGACAGCTAGAATCTCAGTAGCTTGAAAAACAAAGGTTTATTTCTTACTCATACTTTGTTTACCAACAAAGTGCTGAACAGTTGTTGAAGGGAAAACTGGCTTAGGTCAGTTTGAATCAAGAGGAACACTAGAAGAATTCTTGACTGCCAAGTGAGGAAGAGGGACACATATTAGCGTATTTCCTCCCGCATCTTCTGTAGCTTAAATGCCTGTCTGAGATGATGGGGTAGTGGAACTCAATCTAGTAGATTCCTCAGAATCTTCTAGATTTTCTTTTTTTCTATTTTCCTTCCTCCCTCCGTCCTTCCTTCCCTCTCTCTCTCTCATTTCTTTCTCTCATACTGTTTGCACTTCACAAATATTTCAACATCTTAGTGACTCTTCTATGGGACTCCATAGCACATCTCAGCTATACAAGCAGGTGGCATTTTTGAAATTATCTCCTTGCCTCTTAATGATTCTGAAGGTCTATTTGGAAGTTCCTCCCTTTGGTCCCCAAAGTCATGGAGTATTCAGAGAAACATCTAAAGGAGAGTTAATTTCCAGCAGACTATTGTTTGCTGCCTTTGCTGCCAATTAAACTCTAGCCTAGAGCTAAGCATATGATTTGGGAATGAAACTTTTTTTGGCAACATAATACACAAAAAGCAATTATAGTGTTTTTCCTATAACCAGTTAAGTGATAGAGGAAATAGAGTTGTTACTTAGTAATTATCACACTCTGCCCAACACCCTCCGTAATTTAATAGGCATAAGATTCTTTTAAACCTCAAGTTACTCAATAATTTAGCTAATCTGTAACCTAGGTAACCCATCTTACGTTTTGCTAGCTAAACCAATTGGTTAAAATGATGAAGTTAAACTATAACACATCTAGGTAGAGCTTTTCTCAGAAGTGTTTCAGTTCCATATTGAGTTTTGTGAATGTAAAATAATCATATTCAGATTTCAAAACAGCCGGCCTTACCTGTATCACGACTGAGTATTAGGTCTTGTGGAATTATAGCAGTCTGTTGGCAAAGAGGACTAGAGACCTATTGTACACCTTGGTCTGAATTTTAAAAGAAAGATGCTTGAGAAATGGAAATGATAGAATTTCTACCACATATATGTTAACAACAATCCATTAAATTTTTTTCTTCTAGAATCTCAAAAGCAGAAATTCGCCTGTTTAAAAATTGGCTTGCCATCCAAAATATGGATGATACAATGGAAATATGTTCTGCTGTATTTTCGCAAATGAAAGGAGCAACTTCATGACCATACCATGAAAGTATATACACTTACTGTCTTTATTAAGATTTTTTGAATGCTTATTTTTATTTATTTTTTATATAATTATTTTTAACTGGAGTATAGTTGATTCACAATGTTGTGTTAATTTCTGCTGTAAAGTGATTCAGTTATATATAATATATTTAATTTTATGCATTACACCTTCAGTTTTCCATGTGGTTTATCATAGCACGCCACATACAGTTCTCAGTGCTATACAGTAGGACCTTGTTGTTTATCCACTCTATGTATAAAATCTCACACCTGCTAATTCCAACCTCCCACTCCAGTCCTCCCCAGCCCCCTCCCTGGTAATCACCAAGCTCTTCTCTGTGTCTGGAGTCTATTTCTGCTTCATAGACAGGTTCACTCATGTCATAGATTCTGTGTATGAGTGATGTCCTGTGGTATCTGTCCTCTGTCTGACTTACTTCGCCTAGTGTGATCATCCCTAGGACCATCCATGTTGCTCCAAATGGCATTATTTCATTTTTCTGTACTGCTGAGTGGTATTCTATGGAATATATGTTTCACGTCTTTATCCGCTTGCTCGCCCAGTGGACATTTAGGTTTCGTCCATGTCTTGGCCGGAGAAGGCAGTGGCCCCCCACTCCAGTCCTCTTGCCTGGAAACTCCCATGGACGGGGGAGCCTGGTGGGCTGCAGTCCATGGGGTCGCAAAGAGTCGGACACGACTGAGTGACTTCACTTCCACTTTTCACCTTCATGCACTGGAGAAGGCAATGGCAACCCACTCCAGTGTTCTTGCCTGGAGAACCCCAGGGACGGGGGAGCCTGGTGGGCTGCCGTCTGTGGGGCCGCACAGAGTCGGACACGACTGAGGTGATTCAGCAGCGGCGGCAGCATGTCTTGGCTACTGTAAATAGAGCTGCTATGAACATAGGGTGTGTGTATCCTTTTGGATTTGAGTTTTGTCTGAATACGTGCCCCGGAGTGGGTAATCATTTCTTGGCCTTTTGGCTAAGATCATGTATTTTTATGATTAAGATGACTGCATTAAAAAATACATTCAATTTTCCTTCTTCTCTGACCTGAAATAAATAGAAATCCTGTATACCAGAATGGAGAGCCCTGGGTGTGTTGGCAGAGAGACCACAGGTTGTAAGGAGTTAGGTCAGACTAGGGACACCGTTAGCTTATCAGTGAGCAAGCCAGTCAGTCAAGCCTGACCAAGACTACAGACTCTTGTACACGCGGCCAAGTTTGTTTTCAGCTTCCGTTCATTATTTCCTTGGGTTTTCTTTGGAGTGCCATGCTTCTGACATTTTTTATAATAAAGCGCATCTATTCCTTGTTTCATTCTGTATTTCCAACATGGCAATTATTCAAAGAGTTTTGTGTATGTTGCGAGAAAGCTGACATGTTACATTTCATGATAGCATCATGCCTCAAACCAGTGAAAATACTCTTGACCCTACCAAGGTCTTAATGAGTTAGACTCACTGACATGGACTTTCATGCAACCATGGGTGTGAAACTCGCTAACACTATATGCCTGGCATATTGCGGACTGTTCAAAGCTGTTAGCTGAAAAAATTAAGATAAATACATCTAGTAAGATAGCTCCCTCTGTTTCTGTTTATATATTAATGATATAGAGGTGGCTGCCTAGACAAAGAAAGAAAAGGTCCTTTATTGCCATCCCTAGAGCCGCCTCCAGAGAAAATCTGGTTTCACATAATATTCATAATTTAGGGCACTCGAAGAATGCGCATAACTGTCTTGTTTATCAAAGCTGCTTATGAAGAATGCAGATGCTGGGCTCTCAGGGCAGCAGGAGCCAGGAATCTGCATTTCACCATGACTCCCACGGATTCTAAAGGTGAAGACTCCCTACTGCTTACTGACCTGAGGCCTTTTCTTCAGCGGTTGAACTTGGACCAGTGAACTCGGTTACCTCTAATGGAGGCTTCAATCATGTGAAAAAGACGTGAGGGACAGAGTACTTTTCAGAAGGATGGCTGTGTGGCGTTACTAATCTCTTTTAATTGCTCCTAAACTTTCTTCAGAACTAATCTCCAACAACTAGAGTTTGTATTTCTTTGAAACTACCTTCTGCTTTTCTGAGGTTTCTGCTGATCTCTGCGAGGAGGACAGCTACAAAGCACAGGTCAAGAACAGAGAGGGTCTGTACCATGCTGTCTTTTCTACAGTTCCTGGTCTCTTAAATACATCATTAAAACAAAAAATAAGCAAATAAATGAATATTTATCATCATAGATTCCTACATAAAATACATGGGTGTTTTTAAAAGCCATTTTAGTTTAGGTCTTGTGGGTGTGTGTTAGTCACTTCAGCCATGCCCTACCCTTGCTACCCCACAAACTGTAGCCCACCAGGCTCTTCTGTCCGTGGCATTTCCCAGGCAAGAATACTGGAGTGGGTTGCCATTGCCTTCTCCAGGGGAACTTCCTGACCCAGGAATCGAACCTGGGTCTCCTGCATTGTAGGCAGACTCTTTACTGACTGAGCTACGAGTTTTGGCCTTAGTTGTGCCATAAACTGGACTTGGGTCAGGCAGGTCATTATTCAAAATGAAGACTCAACTTGACCTTGCTTTCAAACGGTGGGCCCTTGAATGGACCCCCTCAGTGGCCACTAAACTTGTGATGAGGTTCAGGAAATCCTCCCCGAGAATACGACACCTTGGTGTATTGACTATTTGAAGCTACAGAAGTCTGAGACAAGGGCAGAAGGAGCGAGGCCACGCTGCCCTTCTCCCTCCCGCTTAGCTTTTCTGTGACCTTGACACCGGTCATAAAAGCCTCCTGTGCGAAGGGCCCTCCCTATCCCGAGAGGGAAGGAGCGTCCTCATCTCTGAAGACAAGGGAGACCGAGAAGGAGCCGACAGACAGGCCTCGAGAAGCTCCGCTGGTCCACTGCAGTTTCTGCTGTTGTTCTCGTCCAGTTGCTGCGTCGTGTCCAACTGTGCGCGGCCCCATGGGCACAGCAAAGCCGGCCTCCGTCCCCCGTCTCCAGAGTCTGCTCAGGCTCACGCCCAGGCGCACTTCCCGCACGTTCCTCATACTCCCAACCTGTCAGATTCCTCCAGGACAGCCCACTCTCCGTCAAACACAGCGGATACTGGCTTAGCCGTTTCTTTAGGCCTTCATTTCCTTGTGAAGGCTCCCAGTGTCAAGTAAGGGAAAGTGAAAGTGTTGGTCGCTCAGTCGTGTCTGACTCTCTGTGACCCCTGGACTGTCACCCACCAGGCTCCTCTGTCCGTGGGATTCTCCAGGCAAGAATACTGGAGCGGATTGCCATGTCCTCTTCCAGGGGATTGTCCACATCCAAGGACAGACCCTGGGTCTCCCGCATGGCAGGCAGATTCTGAGCCACCAGGGAAGCCCTAAGTCAAGAAAAACCTAAATAGTGTATGCTTGTCTTCTGTTAATCATTGTCAGTTTAATTTTCAGACCCAACCAGGGACACTTAGGAAGATTTTTTTTCCTCTCCAGCACATGGATAAGAGGAAAACCCAGTAAGTAGGGCCCCAGGGTCCCACTCCTGCCGTAACAGAAGCAAGCTTTTTGTTTTTTATGTTTTCATGTTTTCACTTTTATGTTTGCTCTGTTGAGGGGTCCGCATTTGGAGCAAGTCTTAATAACCCAGTGTGCCTTGTGAGCTCCAGGGGTCCGATTCCATTCTGGGCTCAACTTTGGCCAAGTTCCTCTTCTAGGGTTTCTTAAATGCTTGAAAGGATTAAGGGGTCTGCCTTGAGCTAACAGCGTGGATTTCCCATTTCATTTCTCTAGTTTCATTCTTCTGTTTCAGGGTTGGGCAATTCCCATTGGGGTGGAGGGTAGAATTTCATTCTGTGTGGCAGTCTGAGTAGGGAAAGAGGGTTTCTATTTTATCAGTTGGGCTTCCCAGATGGTGCCAGTGGTAAAGAATCCACCTGCCAATGCAGGAGACACAAGAGATGCTGGCTTGATCCCTAGATCCAGAAGATCCCCTGAAGAAGGGCACACCAACCCATTCCCATATTTTTGACCAGAGAATTCCATGGACAGAGGAGCTCTGTCCATGGGGTTGCACAGAGTTGGATACATTTTATAAGTTACTCTGCTGGCAGCATTTATCCAATGAGAAAGACAGACATGCCTGCTTACAAAGGCAGGGAATTTACCTGCTCTGTGAGTTTGTATTCTTGGCCATCCCCTGCTTATCCCCTGGAGTGGACTTTCTGGCCTCACTATGGGACAGTGATGAAGGGCAGATGAGAGAGCTAGGCACTCTGGTTCACAGTCACCCAGTTGGAATCCCTTTGGAATCTCCATGTTTTCCCTGGAATTTGTTCAGAGTAGAGAAAGAGGTGCACACAAATAGAATAGACCCTGTCAGTAGTTGGAGAAGACTCTTGAGAGTCCCTTGGATAGCAAGGAGATCCCACAAGTCCATCCTAAAGGAAATTAACCTGAATATTCATCGGAAGGACTGATGCTGAAGCTGAAACTCCAATACTTTGGCCAGCTGATGTGAAGAGCTGACTCATTAGAAGAGACCCTGATGCTGAAAAAGATTGAAGGCAGGAGAAGGGGATGACAGAGGATGAGATGGTTGGATGGCATCACCAACGCAATGGACATGAGTTTGAGCAAGCTTTGGGGGATGGTGAAGGACGGGGAGCCTGGCGTGCTGCAGTCCATGGGGTCGCAAAGAGTCAGACACAACTGAGCGACTGAACAGCAACAACAAAATAGCCCTGGTGCTTCTGGCTTCATAGTTATTTTTCATTCTTTGGCTGCAGCACTGAACAATCTCATCTAGTGGGAATCTACAGACTGCAATCTTATTGAAGGCAGGGGTTATCTCCCACGAGGAAAGCCAGAGAAGTTCACTATTCTTTCTACCTGGGGTGAGGGTGAAGTGTTGGCATGTGGCCCAGGCTTGGACAATCTAATGTTTCCTCATGACTTTACGTCTTTGTTGAATAACACAAAGATTATGGCATTGACAATTGAATTCAATTGAAGTCACCGATTCAATATTCACATGGGCATAGCGCCATCTAGGGGTGGGCAGCTGCATCGTCTTACAGGGAGGTGGAATCCTGGTTGCTGGAAACTATCTGGCTTCCTTTTCCATTTTGCAGTCCTGGTCTTCCAAGTTTTTGTTGATTCTGTCACATCTTCATGGCTTTGCAGTAAATTATCTTTTGATTCAGACAGCCAGAGTCAATTTCTGTTGCTTGCGTTCAAGAACGCTAACTCATATTGAAAGGCTAAAGCCAAACCCAAACAATCCTGGTATGGAGAAACATGATAATGTTTATATTAACTTTTTATCATACGAAAATTAATATACAAGTATGGGACTATTCTGACGTAGTATCTTTTATATCTTAATAGTAGTGATAGTTACTTTAAAATTTTTATTTTCTATTTATGTGCTCTGGAGCATAGTTGATTAACAATATTTGTTAGTTTCAGGTGTATATAGCAAGGTGATTCAATTATACATACATATGTATCTATTCTTAAAATTCTTTCCCATTTAGGTTATTACAGAATACCTAGCAGAGTTCCCTGTGCTATACAGTAGGTCCTTGTTGGTTCTCTGTTTTATGTATCGTAATGTGTCTATGTCAGTCCCAGCCTCCCAATCTATCCTGCCCCCCGACATTCCCCCCATAACCATAAGCTTGTTCTCTAAGCCCATGAGTCTATTTCTATTTTGTAAATAAGTTCATTTGTACCTTTTTTTTTTAGATTCCACATATAAATGATATCATATGATATTTGTCTTTCTCTGGATTACTTACTTCACTTAGTGTGATCATCTCCAGGTCCATCTATATTGCTGCGAATGACATTATTTCATTCTTTTTAATGGCTGAGTAATAGTACATTGTATATATGTACCATATCTTCTTTATCCATTCATCTATGAGTGGACATTTAGATTGCTTCCATGTCTTGGCTATTACAGACAGTGCTGAGATGAACATCGGAGTGCATGTATTTTTTTGAATCGTGTTTTTCTCTAAATATAATATCTTTTATATCTTAATAGCAGTGACAGTTAATTTTTGTGTCAATTTAGCTAGGTCACTGTACCCAAATACTTGGTCAAATATTATTCTAGATGTTTCAATAAGATTTTTAAGGATAAAATTAATATTTAAGTCAGTAGGCTTTGAATAAAGCAGATTACTTCCCACAATGTGCGTGAGTTGAAAGCCATTCCATCAGTTGAAAACCTTAAGGAACAGACCCTCCCCGGTAAAGAGGAAATTCTTCCAGCATGTGGTCTTTGGACTCCAATCACCATTCTTCCCTGGGTCTCCAGTCTGCCAGCTTACCCTGCAGAGTTTGAACTTGCCAGCTTCAACAATCACATGAGCCAATTTCTTAAATCTTTCTCTCTAATATCTTGTGGGTCCTGTTTCTCTGGAGAACTCTGACTAGTACAATTCTCAAACACACTGTCTTGCGATTGGTGCGGATCTCTGCTCTGTGTGCTAAAGAGCTGCAGAATACCTGCATGCAACTAGAGACTATCATAGTGAGTAAGGTAAGTCAGGAAGGGAAGGTCAAATCCCACATGATATCACTTATATGTGGAATCTGGACTGTGACACAGATGAACCTGTCTATGAGAGGGAAACAGACTCCCGGGCAGAGAGAACAGGCTGCTGGCTGCTAAGGGGAGAGGGCTGTGGAGGGATGGAGTGGGAGGCTGGGGCCAGCACAGGTTAGCTTTCCTGTAGAGACTGGACAGACAATGAGGGCCTCCTGGGTAGCACAGGGAACTACATTCAGTATCCTATGGGAAACCATGGTGGGGAAGAATATTAAAAAAAAGAATGCATGTATATAAAGCTGTACAGCGGCAATAAACGACAGTGTAAGTCAACTGTACTTCAATTAAAAACAAAGAGAGAGAGAAAGGCTAGAGAGGCGTGATGGTGAATTCGGAGGGGTGGTGTCTGGCGAAGGCGGGAAGAGGGCCTCGTGCAGAGGGCACTGGAGACCGCCGCTAAGGAGACCACCCTCAGGGACCCCGCGTGCCGGTGCCATCTGACTTACTCCCGTCAGATCTAGCTGCGCAGGCTTCCTGTGAGGCTCACACAGACGAGGCGTTGTACGTGATGAAGCCAGAGGAACCGGAGGCAGTGACGCGAACGCCCCTTAATGCGGGGCCCCTGGGCGCAGGGGCAGAAGGGTCCCTGCTCCCGCAGCCCGCCCCTGTCGCTGCGCCCGCCCCCCGTTTCCAGGGCGAAAAAGGAGGACGGAGGAGAAGGCAGGCAGGCAAACTCACCCTCCTAGGCTGCCTCTGCCTCTAGCGGCACCGAGTGATCCTTCTGAAGCGGGTCGCCCACGTCCCTGGGCCCGCACCGTAGACCCACATCTGCCGGCAGCCGGGCTTGCTGCCCGCAGCGGGGCGGAGCAGCAGACTCTGCCCTCGGCTCCGGGGGTCGGCCGTCCCCCACTGCCCTCCCCAACTCACCCGTCACCCCCTTCCCCTGGGCCTTCGCCCAGCGCTGGAGCCCCACAGCTCTGAGGGCCGCCCGGACCTCCGCACTGGGTTGGCCACGGCTCTGATGGGCCTGCATCCTAGCCGAAGTCCTCCCTCCGTCCATCCGCGCCTCCTGCCTCTCCCCTGCCTTCACAAGTGCTGCTCGTGCACGGACACCTTTCCCTCCACACTCTGTCTCAGCACCTGCTTCCAGAGAACCCAGTCTGTAACACGATCTTTAATCCTGGGTTTTGCATTGCTTCCACAGAATTCCTCACTAGGGTCCGTGGGGGTGTGCCTGTCCAAAGAGGGCTGGGCACCTAATAGATGCTCAACAAATACCTCTTTTGTGGATGTGCAAAGCTCAAGGATGAATAGAGGAAAACCAGCCCCTTTCCTGAAAGCTGACAATTCCTGGATCATTAGTTTCTTAATGGAAATGAAACGTTAAAACAAAGATATCTTATAGATTATAGCATTTTTTTTTAGAAATAAAGAATAGTTGATTTACAATGTTGTGTTAATTTCTGTTGTACAACAGAGTGACTCAGTTATACTTATGCATATATATTTATACATTCTTCTTAAAAATATTCTTTATAGTTTATCATAGGATATTCTGTGTTATATATATAGGACCTTGTCTATCCATTCTTTATTTAAGAGATTATGTATTCTAACCCAACCTCCCACTCCAGCCTCCCCCACTTCCCTTCTCCTTGTCACCACCAGTCTGTTCTCTATGTCTGTGGGTCTCTTTCTGCTTCATAGTTAGGTTCATTTGTGTCTTAATTTAGATCCCATAAATGTAGCATCATATGCTAATTGTCTTTCTGTCTGACTTCTTTCACTTAGTATGATCATCTCTAGTTGCATCCATGTTGCTGCATAAAACATTATTTTGTTCTTGTTATGGCTGAATAATTCCATCGTGTATGTGTACCACATCTTTATCTATTCATTTGTCGATGGGCATTTAGATTACTTCCATTTCTTGGCTATTGTGAATCACGCTATCTCGAAATGGATTTTAGAGTTAAAACATGATTCAAAAAATGTTGGCCCAAGGAGGAAGTTGCTTCAATATCCAGATTAAATCCTAGGGGAAGTATTTGGTTCTTTTGTGTTGCCAGGACACTAACGATTAACTGGAGAAGCCCTGATCTTGTATCTCCTGACTCACGAGGGACACGGTAACGCCTTCTTCACAATCTGTTGCCGCTGTTTTGCAGGCAGACCCCCTGCCTTTCACCCTAGCCTTGTGGAACCCCTGCAGCTCCCACCCCCACCCGTGCGGTCATGTGTTTTGGGTGTGTCCTAGGTCCACTGCCTTGTTTCTGTTCTGCTTCTTTTGTGGTGAGTCTTTACTTGTGTCAATGGTTCCTACCTTTTCCACTTTGTCCCTTAGGCTTGAGTGAAGATCCCTTTACATTTGCCTCCAGGAGTAGACTTGTGATCCAGGCCTGGCCAATCAGAGTGTCACATCCTCTTGACCATAGTACCGCAGGATTGAATGATTCCATTGGACACAGTGAATCCCAACTTCAAGGCTTTTGCAGACCTATCGGGAGGGAAGAAACATTTTTATTGAGATTATTGACAAGCTAAAAGGTAAGCCTAGATCTATGGCCACTCATTCTAGGCTTTGAGTCTGCGCAGGGAAGTGGAGCTGAGAGATGATGAGAGGCTAGTTTGCAACACTATTGGAAGTCTCCATATCCCAGAAGGATTTGAGGTAGACCAGAAGATCCAAATCTAACTTCTGCAAGCAACATTTGAGGTTCTCATGCATATTGTAGGAAAACAACTGCTTCTCATTAGGTTAGTCTAAAATAAAAACCATTTAATCTTTTGAAAATTTTAATGAGTTACTTTCTTGGGTGAAACATTTCTTTGCAGTTGAGCAAATACTTTAGGGGCATGTACAAATCTGTCAAACTTGCTGTGAAGTTTCACTCAGAACTTCGCTATTAACAGTTTCTTAATAAGCAGCCTTTTAATCCTCCCAATTTTATAGACAGAACCTTTCTCATATCAAAGGATGAAGAGAAACAGTAAACCCTCTGTAAACACTGGGAGGAAATAGGTAGGAGGTTCTCTGGCCTTGATGTGGTTGAAAAACTACATGAAAGGAGAACAATAAGGAGTAATAACTGTAAGCTAAAAATTGAAAATTGCAGCATGTACATAGTTTTCCTTTGGTGGGAATATTACACAATCATCCCACTTAACAGGAACAGTTGAGACTAGTAATAAATTAATTTTATTGTTAAGAAGAACAAGGAATAATTTTATCTTTTAGTTTTATGTCAAGTAGGCGGATCTATGGGGGCTTCCCTGGTAGTTCAGCTGGTAAAGAATCTGCCTGCAATGCAGCAGACCCAGGTTCATTTCCTGGGTGGGGAAGATCCTATGGAGAAAGGGTAGGCTATCCACTCCAGTATTCTTGGGCTTCCCTGGTAGCTCAGTTGGTAAAGAATCTGCCTGCAAGCAGGAGACCTGGGTTTAATCCCTGGGGGGGGAAGATCCCCTGGAGGAGGGCATGGCAACACACTCTAGTATTCTTGCCTAGAGAATCCTATGGACAGAGGAGCCTGGCGGGCTACAGTCCCTGGGGTCGCAAAGAGTCAGACACGACTGGATGACTAAGCACAGCACAGCACAGGTAAATCTGTAGACTATATCTATTTTTCCAGCAATTTTATTGTAATTTTACTGCTCTTTGAAATAAACCCGCATTCTTTACATTAATTCCTCTGCTCTATTGCAATGAGTGCATGTCTCAGAGCATCATTTTGCAACTGTGAGTATATGTGTCTACCTGCCAGTAGGCAAAGCAGATGGAATTATGGTTGTTTGTATCATCAAAATTTGCTGAGTACGACTTAACTACAGAGAAAAATAAATATCACCTGAAATCTTTTTTTTAATGCACAGTAATAGTTCATAAAAAATGTAATTATCTGCCTACTTTTTGAAAAAACAAAGGTCAGAGGAGTGAAAAGTGAGAGTGATTCTATTAACGTTTCTGGTTGAGTTTCCTCTGTTGTTATGATCTCAAGATTCTTTCAGCTACATGCACTAATGATTGTATAAAGAGGGCAGAGAAAACAGCAATTTATTATGATGACTGGATTAAGTACTCTGGCATGGAACAGAGAAAAACAAGCATCTCTGCAGATGGGAATGAGGCCACATAATGTTTTCAGCAACAGATTTCTACAGAGGATTTTGGCAACAAGGATAAACGTTCATATTGCTGGAATTGCCATCTGAGTTATGTGGGGGCTATTTTAAGATACAGTGGAATCTGTTAATTATTTCTTGGACTCTGTAGTTCTGATTTATGTATTGGAGGAGTAGAAAAGTGTAGGTTGTGGACAGCTGTGCTCTGGAGAACTATTAGGCCAGGTGTTTGCAGTTCTGAAATGATTTGAAAATTAAAAATCCTGTTTTGCATTTCTAGAAAGTGAGAAGATGTAGGGTGTATTGATTATTCAAAGAAGATGTTCTGATTAGGCTCATTCTAACTGGGGCAGCCAACTAGAACTCTCACTAAGAGGGGATATTCTTGCCCCTGTCAATGTCCCTGATCCTCTGAACTTCATGAAGAAAGTGTGATAATAATAACCCCAGTGTCACAGGATGGCTACTATGAGGGCTAAATGAAATTTTGTGCGTGAAGAGCGCTTTGTAGTACCGAATAGTATCTCTAAGTATTTCTATTTCAAAACCAGTAGCATTTCTTCTAGTAGATACTTAGGATGCACTGTGCGGTTTCCTGTTAGCTCACCTGATTTCAATGCAGCTGCAGGAGGCATTTCCAGAGTTATCAGCCTCCTTCTTCAAGCAGAAGAAATGAAGCCACAGAAGGCTGGTCAGCCACAGAGACACATGACCAGGGAGTGGGCAAGGGTTAGTGCCTTCTGGGGGCAGTTCTGCCGCCTGCTGATGGGAGTCAGGGCACCAAAGTCCTGGGCTGCTCATCCTCTGGTGAGATAAGGCTGAGGTGTGGCCCACACACTTGGGCATGGGTTCCTTGGCAGATGCGCGCTCCGGTTGCCCCCAGAGGGAACCAGCACAGCACCTTGCTGCCTTTGCTCAGTCGCCAGTCTGTCATTTCCCACTCCTTCAGTTCTGCTTGCTTTTCCCATAGAAGCATCCACACTCCAGCCCTTGCCTCAAGCTTTGCTTTCTGGAGGTATTACCTAGCCTAACTTCCTCTACTGGAGAGAGAAATGGCAACCCACCCCAGTATTCTTGCCTGATGAATCCCATGGACAGAGGAGCCTGGTGGGCTGCAGTCCATAGGGTTGAAAAAGAATTGGACCCTACTTAGCAACTGAAGAAAACAACAGCATTTTTTTCTCCAAGGCATTTGAGTGTCATGCTAAAGAAAAAAAAAGACATCAACCTACTGCAGAAGGAGATAGTTCAGTCTATTAATATAATGTAAAATATGATAATCTTCATATATGAAGAAAGCAACCTATATATGTATATTATATATATACATACATATATATATATAATTCTTTGTTCATTCATGTTGATGGATGTTAGTTTATCTAGACTTTCTCACTGAGGTATACAAAGCAGTCTCTTAAGATTTGTTTCAATTAACTCTCTTTTGATGATTATGTCTCCCACGTGATTGCTAATTTTGTGTCCTTAGTTTTTCTTTTTCTTTTAGTTTTGTTAATGATTTATCTATTTTTTTTCTGCTTCTCTTGGCTTTTCATTTTCTAACTGGTTCATTTCTGTTTTAACCTTAATTAAATATTGTTCCTTAAAAAGAAAAAGAACAATAACAACAACAACAACAACAACAAAAAACAAAGAGAAAGGAGTCTGTTCAGAAAATTCCTGGCAGTTCTACCATACTGGAGGGATTAAGAGGCTCTATGATGGGAGTCAGTATGCTCAGAACACCTAAAGTGTCAGAGCTGTCGTGTCTGGTGTTTCTTCCAATCCTTTTATTGTAGGAAAAAGTCCCGCACGTGGGGAAGGGGCGCTCCAAGGATCCTTTTCGAATCGTTGAAGAACGCGGGTGAAGCACCGCTGCTCTACAGCTCTGCAAATGGACGATGAGGGAAAGACAAACTGAACGAGAGCGGAGGAAAAAGGAGAACTAGTCCGCACCGTCAGGTCCCCAAGCTTCCCTCTGCCCTCGGCTTCGGGCTTCCTTCCAATCGAGCCTTTCTCTTGCAGCTGCTGGGTGGTAAGTTCCGCCGGGGCCGGGACCTCTGAGTGCTGTTGGCACCGTGTTCCCCCACAGGATCTGAGACATAGCAGCTGCTCCATACCCAGGCTTGGAATAAATGAATAAATTCATTGATTGATCGTTTCCCCTTCGGAGGGTGATGTAAGGGGGAGCCGTGGAACAGAAGGTGGCAGAACCGGTTCAAGCTGAAATCTGTCATTAACCCAGGGTGGGCTCATCTTGGCAGCTCAGCTGGGCACGGGGGTCTTGGGTGCCCATCACTCAAACTAAGACCTTTGCTTGGTCTCAGAGTTGTAAGGACCCTTGTTCAGGGCCTGGGCTTTGGAGTTGGGCAGAGATGGATGTGAACTGGATGCACTGAAGACATGGGTCACTGCGGAAGTTGGTTTACTGTCTAATCCTACAGTTTTTGGCTTGTCAGAGGGTTATAATGACACCTTCCTCTCTGGGCTGTTAGGATGCTAACATTCACGAAGTTTTTCTTATATGTGCCTTGTGCTCAGTCGTGTCTGACTCTGTGCGACCCCATGGACTGCAGCCAGCCAGGCTCCTCTGTCCATGTGATTCTCCAGGCAAGAATACTGGAGTGGCTTGCCTGTGCCCTCCTTCAGGGGATCTTCCCGACCCAGGGATCAAACCTGGGTCTCCTGCATCTCCTGCCTTGCAGGCTGAGCCATTGAAGTCCTCCCTTATATAGCAGTCAGTAATTTTTAAAATTCCCCACTCTTGTCTTTCATTAGTGAATTTTACATCTCTGTTTGCCTGACAAAGGATCATTGGCTGGGGGTGAGGGCAAGAGGGAAAGTGAGGGGACCAGATCACCACGGCTTGAGAGTAAAGCCCTTCAAGACCAAGGAGCTGTTTGTGTTTGCTGCTGTCTTTCCACACGCCACAGACACGCCACAGGGAAACTGGCACGTCTGCTAGTGATTCATTTTCCAGAAAGATGAATATTTTTGAACTTTGTTAACACTTGGGGCATTTATTTTCGGCCCTCCGGTTGCCTCTGTTCTCTCTTCTCCGCTGTGGTTCTCACAGCTCTGCCGTTCGCTCTGCGAGGGGTCTTCCTTTTCCTCCTCCTCTGACCTCCCTGGGACTTGGTGGAAACTTGGCGAAGGTTCTGGTGAGTTTGTTCTTCTTCTGACCTTTCCTGGCAGCTTCTCTGCTCCTCAGTTCCCTCTGTGAGAAGGGACCAGGCATTCATTTGTCAAGAGTTTTATTTTTGTAGTTCCTGAATCTTCCAGTTCAGTGGGTGCTTTCCAGGCCAGAGGCTGCCTAAATTACTTTTCAACAAACACTGTCCTCCACACTTTCCTTCCTGGGAGTGAGCTGAAACATGGCTTGATGGGAGAGGGAATGTCTAGCAGCAGAACCCAGAGGGGAAAACTGGTAATTTGGGTCAGCTGTGCGCCCACTTTAACCTGGTGAATATGCTTAGGTTTGTAAAAATCTTTTAACATTGGAAGGGTTTCCCAGGTGGCTCAGTGGTCAAGAATCCACATGCCAATGCAGGAGACAGATTTGATCCCTGGGTCAGGTGGATGACCTGGAGAAGAAAATGGCAACCCATTCCAGTATTCTTGCTTGGGAAATGCCATGGACAGAGAAGCCTGGTGGGCTACAGTCCATGGCGTTGCAAAGAGTCAGACACGACTGAGCAACTGAACATTTGCACAGCGTTGGGAAGAATTCCTCACACTTCAAGTTAAACTGCATACAATGAAACATTTGGCTTAGAAGGGTTGCTGGCCTCTGTGGCAGACTGCAAATATAGCCACTTCTCCCGACTTCTCTCCTTGCAACAGGAAACTGTGCAGCTTCTCCCATAAAGAGGCAAAGCCCATTTCTCCAAACCTTGAACCTGGGCTGGGCGGCAACGTTCCTTGGCAAATAGAATGCAGCAAAATACCTGTGTGTGAGCTAGGAGCCTGGCCTCAGGAGACCCTGTGTGCCTCCTCTCTTTCTCTTGGGACACTGCCAGCCATCGTGGGAGTAGGCCTGGACTGCCAGATGGAGGAGGAGGTACCATGTGGACCGGCATAGAGTCATGCCGGTTTCCCAGGCGAGGTCTCGGACGTGTGAAAGAGCTCAGCCAAGACCCGTCAGGCCTGGCCCAGATCAGTAGAACTGCGATTCTTGTAAGGCTGGTGAGTGGTAGAAAAGGCTTTTAAACAAAATTTTAGTGTATGTATGTTCTGGCTGCCCCTTGCGGCTCACAGCATCTCAGCTCCCTGACCGGGGACTGAATTCAGGCCATGACAGTCAAAGCCTGGAATCCTAACCACTCAGCCATCAGGAAACTACCTAGGGCTGTTTTAAGTCGCTAAATTTTGGGATAATTTGTTATGCAGCCAAATCTAACTTATTTTGAATTTTATAAACCCATCCATACTCA
This sequence comes from Antilocapra americana, assembly GCA_007570785.1. Taxonomy (NCBI): domain Eukaryota; kingdom Metazoa; phylum Chordata; class Mammalia; order Artiodactyla; family Antilocapridae; genus Antilocapra; species Antilocapra americana. Next base: position 1,790,685 of record ML660776.1, on the reverse strand, counting down.
TAATATTAAGCTGGTTGTTCAGAGTCTAGGTGACAATGACAAGCTTGGTTACAGTGATTAGCAGAGGTGGGACCCAGCACACAAGGGTGTTTTTTCTGTGCTGTCCTTAACCCGATCCCATGGACAGGCAGCACATCTTTGAGGATGCACATTTTTCTTTTTTGTGGACATTTTTGTTTTTATTAAACTTGATGTGATTTTTTTTTTATTTTTTAAAATTTTCTTTACTTTATTGTGTTGGTTTTGCCATACATTGACATGAAACCGCCATGGGTTTACATATGCTCCCCCTCCAGAACCCCCCTCCCTCCTCCCTCCCGATTCCCTCCCCCTGGGTCATCTCGGTGCACCAGCCCCGAGCATCAGCCCTGGGCTGGCGATTGATTTCACATATGATAATTAACATGTTTCAATGCCATTAAAACATCTTTTTTATTGTAATAAAGGTCATATAATATAAAACATACTATTTTCACCATATTTAACTGTGCGGTTCAGCAGCACTAAGTACATTCACCTTGTTGTGCACCTCAGCATCATCCATCTCCCGAATTTTTCACCTTCCTAAACTGAAACTCTGTCCTCATTAAACACTAACACCCCACCCCCTATGGCCCCCATGCCCAGCCTTTGGCATCTACCAGCGTACTTTCTGACTCTATGAGTTTGACTGTACTAGGTACCTCCTATTGGAGGAGGAAATGGCAGTTCACTCCAGAGTTCTTGCTGGGAGAATCCCATGGAGAGGAGCCTGGTGGAATACAGGCCATAGGATGCAAAAGTGTTGGACATGACTGAGTGACTGGGCAGGCAGGCAGTGGGTACCACATACAGGTGGAGGATTCGCATTCTTTAGTGGATTTCGTAGTCAAAGCCCTTGGAATGTCATCAACTACTAACCCAGCTGAAGAGGTCAAAATCTAGGCTTCCACCCTCTTTTTCTAGGACTTCTGTGTGTTCTGGGGTATTGTGAAAGATGGGTACACACGACAAATCAGATGAGACTGAGCTAGTCCTGGGGCGATGCTGTTGGATGGCCACAGTCTATGATAAGTTTATTGGAAACAGTCTATATCTTATGTACCATGCTAAAAGGGATGGCTTTAGTGAATTATTTTTTACAAAGTCATCTTTTGCTTCCACAGAACTGAAAGGAATATGTAAGAGATGGAGATGCATGGTTGAACTCTTGTTCACTCAGCATTTAATCTTGTGATCATGGTCCAGACATGACACCGGAAGGTCTTTAACACTGACCCTAGAAACCGTTTAAGTGCATTTTAAAAACTTTGTTCTTTTTTGGGCCATGCCATATGGCATTTGGAATCCAACCAGGGTTGAACCCAGGCTACAGCAATGAGGCCATGGAATCTTAACTGTTGGACCACCAAGGAACCCCCTAAACACATCTGATGTAGTAATTTCTTTCCTGAAATTTCTTCTTTTATTTACAAAATTATTTTGTCTCTGCAGACTGAAAGCTATAACCAAGGCTCAGATTTTATTGGCTTTATCTGCAAGAGGCAGTTTCTCATCACTTGTTGTTTAGCAGCCAGGTTGTGTTCGACTCTGTGACCCCGTGGACTGCAGCATGCCAGGCTCTTTTGTCCTCCACTGTCAAAGAGTTTGCTCAGATTCATGTTCATTGAGCCGATGATGCTGTCTAACCATCTCATCCCCTGTCATCCCTTTCTCTTTTTGCTTTCAATCCTTCCCAGCATCAGGGTCTTTTCCAATGAGTTGGCAGTTCGCATCAGGTGGCCAAATATCGAAGCATCAGCTTCAGCATCAGTCCTTCCAATGGATATTCAGGGTTGATTTCCTTTAGTATTGACTGGTTTGATCTCCTTGCAGTCCAAGGGACTCTCAAGAGTTTTCTCCAGCACCACAATTCGAAAACATCAGTTCTTTGGTGCTCAGCCCTCTTTAGGGTCCAACTCTCATATCTGTACATGACTACTGGAAAAACATAGCTTTGACTAGAAGGTCCTTTGTTGGCAAAGTGATGTCTCTGCTTGTTGATATGCTGCCTAGGTTTGTCATAGCTTTCCTTCTAAGGAGCAACAGTCTTTGCCACTGAGCCACCTGGGAAGCCCTTCTCATCACTAGCCAAACTCAAAATACTCAGCATATAAATTTGATAAACTCAAGCATAAATAGTCTCTAGATATTTGAAGACATTTCTGCATTTATATATTTTTCCTTCAGAAAAGTTTAGGACTACTGAACATTTGTATATTTTGATCTAAAATGATTAGCTTTCCCATTTTTTTTTAACAGGACTGCTAGATATTCTTTACTTTAAAAAAAAGATTTCTGAAATTTGAGAGAGGAAAAGGTAGATAAAGAAAAATACTGTTGTGAACTGTAAACTTTTAAAAACAAAAATGTCCAGATTACTGCAGAGTTGCATACTGCTTGGCTGGTTGGCTGTGCCAAGAGAATTTTGGGAGCTTTGCCCACGAGATTCATTGGTTTCACAGAGCAGAGTCTGTCCTGTACCCATGCTGCAGTAAAATTCTTGCTATTCATTTATGACATCCATCAACACAGAAGCATATAATTTAGGCCCAGAGAATCAAAGAGAAAACCAGTCCTAACAAATTGCTAACATTAAAACTTGACTTCTAAGTCCATGTTGGGCTTCGCTGGTGGCACAGTTCATAAGAATCCGCCTGCCAATGCAGGAGACAAGGATTCGATCCCTGGGTCTGGGGAGCTCACAGGCGCCATGGAGCAGCTAAGCCCCTGTGCCACCCCTACTGAGCCGGAGCTCAGAGCCTGTGCTCTGCAAGGAGAGAAGCCGCCGCAGGGAGAAGCCTGCACCCCACCATGAAGAGGGGCCCCTACTTGCTGCAGCTGGAGAAAAGCCCATGCGGCAACGAAAACCCAGCGCAGCCCAAAATAAAAATAAATAAATGCAATTGTTAAAGAAAAAAAGAGGCTCGTGTTGAAGACTCCTTCCAGATAGAGGCATACGGATGCATTGCCCAGTGATTATTGTGTCAAAAGTCTGGGCCTGGATTGAGGAAAGCCAGGAGCCCCCTTCCACCCCCTCACCCCCCGCTCTTTGCTGAAGGCTGTCTCATGTTGGCTTATTTCTGCTGAGGAGTGCTGTATATTATACTTATGATCCAGGTGGAGAGGGTGAAGGAATGTAAGGTTTGCCTTTTGGAGGCTGTCTTTGTGTGCAAAGACAGATATCAGCTTCTGATGGAAGGTCTGTGAGCAGCCCCGGCACTGTGTTCATCTCAAACGGCAGCAGTGCCGTTTTTTTATTTTTTAATCCAGTTTTCCTTTTATATTGGAGTATATGATTTATAATGTTGTGTTAGTTGCAGGCGTACAGCAAAGTGATTCAGTTATGCATATACATGCATCTATTCTTTTTTTTTAATGCATCTATTCTTTTTCAAATTATTTTCCCATTTAGGTTATCACAAAATACTGTGCAGAGTTCCCTGTGCTATATAGGAGGTCCTTGCTGGTTATCTATTTTATATATAGTGGTGAGTATATGTGAATCCTAAACTTCTACTCTATCCCTCTCCCAACCGTTCCCCCCGATAACAATAAATTCATTCTCTAAATCTGTGAATCTCTTTCTGTTTTGTAAATAAATTCACCTGTTTCATTTTTTAGATTCTTCATATAAGTGATAGATGCTGTCTTTCTCTGTCTGACTTACTTCCCTTAGTGTGATAATCTCTAGGCTCGTCTGTGTTACCACAAATGGCATTACTTCACTCTCTTTTTCATGGCTGAGTAATATATCCTCATACATATGTACCACATTCATCTGTTGATGGACAGTTAGGTTGCTTTCATGTCTTGGCTGCTATGAACGTTGGGTGCATGTACCTTTTGGAATGATGATTTTGTCACGATATGTGGCCAGGAGTGGGCTTGCTGGATCATATGGTAACTCTGTTTTTAGCTTTTTTAAGGAACCTCCATACTGTTCTCCACGGCTGCGGTACTGATTCACATGGCCTTCATCTCAAATGGCCGTAGCTCCATTTCTTTACAGAGATGGTCATCCTCCGTTCTCAGACAGTTTACTTCTGATTTTTTCTTTTGTAGTCCCTGGCCACTGTTTTCCAGGTCTGACTTTAATAAATTTCCTTCTACCTAGGGCATGAGTCACTGTTTTTCATCTGATGTCCAAGAAATGATCTGGGGAGAGGAGGAAGTCCGTGAAACTCGTGGAAGGGTACTTTGACCTTAGTGTGACATCTGTAAGTGCATTTTTTTCGGAGGTGAAGTTACAGATCTTTCCTCAGAGCCTCACAGGGTTTCACTCTTCTCCCCCTGGGCTGTAGCACCAGCGTGTGAACTGGAGATTGTAGGGAGAGAGCCTCCACTCGCTGTGACTCATGGCTCCTTCCCAGAGGAACTGACCTAAAGCAACTCACTGTTCAACAGCTTGCAATTACCACCCTTAACACAGTGACCCAAAGTGTTCTAAGCGGATGGTCCTCACCCTAAGTGATGGAGCCTTTTGGAGGATATCAGACTTTGAGTCTTTAGCAATCCTGATTCATAGCTAGGAATTCTTATGTTGTGAGGATGAGAGATTACAAACAAATAGTATACAATGTTGAGCTAAAAATTGTTTTATATCAGTTAGGGATATTTTTTGGTTGAGTTTACCAACCGCCTACTTAATTGTGGCTTAAATAATAAGTGCATTTTGTTATCTCATATAACAAAGGGTAGAGGTAGATATTTCTAGAGTTATCTTGGGGGTTCAACCCCATCAGACCTTGTTCTGGACTGAATGTGTCTCTTTAAGATCCATCTTGTGAAGCCCTCACCCCAAGTTTGATGGTATCTGGAGATGGAGTCTTTGAGAGATAATTAGGTTTAGAGGATTTCGTGAGGATGGGGCCTTGTGATGGGATTAGTGCCCTAATGAGAAGAGACAGCAGAGAGTTCACTGTCTCTTCCTCCTGGAGTGAGAACAAAAAAGAGGTTATGTGAATACACAATAGGATGACGGCCATTCTCAAGCCCAGAGAAGAGCCCTCAGAATGAAGCCTGCCTAGCTGGCACCTTGATCTTGGACTTTCAAGCTGCCAGGACTATAAGAAATAAATTTCTGTTAAGCCACCTATGGTGTTTTGTTATGACTAACGCAGAATTCTCAGTTGACCATAATTGACCAAATTGACCAGAGTTGACCAAATTCTCAGTTTCCGTCATTCTCTTGTCCTTCCTACTATGGTTGCAAAATGACCACCAGCCCACGCAGCACACCACAGAAGTGTTTTTTTTTTTTTTATGGAGCATTTATTTATTTTATTTAGGCTGAGCTGGGTCATTATTGCTGCAAGGGCTTTTCCCTCCTTGCAGAGTGTGGGGGCTACTCTCTAGCTGTGGTCCAAGGGCTTCTCGTTGGGGTGGCTTCTATTGTTGTGGAGCGTGGGATCTAGGCCTCAGTAGCTGTGGTACATGGGCTTAGTTGCTCTGCAGAACGTGAGGTCTTCCTGGGCCAGGGATTGAACCCGTGTCTCCTGCACTGGTGGGAGGATTCCTTACCACTGAGCCACCGTGCAAGCCCCACTGAGCTGATTTTAATGAAGGGAAGCAAACTGATTGCCAGGATGCTGACTGTGGTTTCTCCTTATGTTCTTCTCCTCTTTTATCAGGGAAGGGAAAAACAGTCTTTCCAGAAAATTTTTCTTACATCTCAAAGGCCAAAACTGGGTCATGTGGCCATTTTTAGAAGCTGGGAGTCTGGAAAGAGAGTTCCTTGGTTTTTTAGCCTTTGCAAAGGAAAGAGGGAAATGGTTAGGTGGATCAGGAATGACTACTGGGCAAAAGCAATGGTGTGGTTGCCAGAATTAAAAAATTGAGAGGTTTTATATAAAAATCTGACTGATATCCTCTCTCGAAAAATGAGAGTATCTGGAAATGCTGACCATGCTCGCAAGGAGATGCTAAGCCAGAGCTCAACAGCGGCTGCTCTGTTAGAAGGGGCCTGAAAATGACTTTTGCACAAGGCTTCTTGTTCCCCCTTTCTTCTCATGGCTGGACTCCTCCGGCTTTTGCCTTTCCTTGTTGAGTTTTCCCTGTTTTTTTTTTTTTTTTTAACAATATGAGCAATCTTTCATTCACGCACATTACATGGCTTACTTCTGTAGGCATTTCAATTGAATTGGTAGGACTAAGAAAAAGCAACATTCTGAAGGGATTTGTTTTGGGGGCCCCAGTCCACATGTACAGTTTTGCTTGTAAAGAAAAGCAAGTCTAATTTTTAAATAGATCATTTAGAGTCCTAAGGGTTGTGGATCTTGTAAGAGGAGTACATTTCCCTGGAGATACCAACCTGTCATGCCCAGCAGGACATGCTGAGGAGGACAGGAAAATCCACTTGCATTTCCTTAGAAGGTGATCAGATTTGGAGTAAAAATAAGTTTTTAAAACAAACTAAGACTCTATCAAATTTCTTTAAAAAAAAGAGTTGGCAAGTTGTTCTTATGAGAACAGAAAGGGGGAAATATGACATAAGCAGTTTCAGGAGAACGATGATAGATTTCCACATGGAGACCTCATTAAATAATTTAGAAAACAGCCTGCTAAATTTGGGGAGGCCTTACTTGTACCCTTCTTAGGATGTGTCTAACTGATTTTCAATTGCATTTCACGAACCCAGAGGATCAAAGTGCGACCACTCAAGACAGAACCCAGGCCAGCACTCTCTGCTTGTATCAAATCGTCTCTCTCCTCATAAGGCTCCAGCAGTCCCTTAATTTATATGCATATAATCTTTTTTCATATTATTACATCAGGTTTGGTGCAATTTATTTGATTTAAAAAGGTGTCTTTAAACATAATTGCTCAGGGAATATCTGAACAGCAAATATCAAAATTACAATATAACATGGAAAATAAACTAGCATCCAGTGAAATATAAAATTATACATCTTGGAGTGACAATTAATTGAAAGAAGGCCATTTGAAGATTTTAGGCTTTGGGCTGGTAATTTTAAGTGTAAAAGAGCATCACTAATAAATGTTATTAACAAGATCCCTTTTAGGATTCTAGGATTCTGATTTTCTTTAATATTTCTAGAGGAAAGGTAAAAATATTTCCCAAATATTATTTAAAATGCCAAACATATACAAATAATCTGCCTTAACTAGGGCTTCCCTTGTGGCTCAGATGGTAAAGTCTGCCTGCAATGCAGGAGACCTGCGTTTGATCCCTGAGTCAGGAAGATCCCCAGGGGAAGGGAATGGTAGCCCACTCCAATATTCTTGCCCGGAGAATCCCATGGACAGAGGAGCCTGGTGGGCTGCAGTCCACAGGGTCGCAGAGTGGGACACAACTGAGTGAGTAGCACTTTCACTTTCACTAGGAAAGGAAGAACAGCATTGAACTGTTAATATTTGTGTCTCCCTAATCCTGAAAAACAGGAAAATTTGATGCTCCGCCACCTGCAGAGGTGATATATTCCCTTAATATAAATGTTTTACATCAAAGGTTATCCTAATTTGGAATTACAGAAGTCTCCCCTGAGCCATGGAATAGTTCATTAAAAAAGTATTTTCATTAAATCTTATCTCATCTATTCAGCTCCTAAGGTTTGATTCCAGCTGCTCTCACACTCTCCTCCATTAAAATCTACTAATTCTTTTCACTCCAGAAAGATTAATTTACTGTCTGTTTCAGGCACCTCCTGACTGTCTTTTTGTCTGAGCTCTCTCACTCTTATTCTTTCCTCTGTCTCAAAAGCCAGCTGTTTCACACACAACTCCTATCCAAGTCAAAACCAGTCTTCAAGGTCCAGCTGCAGACCTGACCTCCCCCAGGAAGCTTGTGTCGTCTTTGGCATCATTAATATCTCTTTTCACTGAGTTGCGACACTCAAATACACGGCCTTGCAGAGCACATTATAGCTCTGTGAATGGGGTTGATGTACTCACCAAGGACGAGAATAGAACATTTTATTTCTCTTGCAGCCTTCATGCTGCCCATCAGAGCGCCAAGTACAGACTGAGGACCTGGAGTCTGCTGAGTCCAATTTATTCATTATTTCTATGAGCAAAATACAGCATGCAAAATATTCCCAAACTTGCAAGACTCCCCTGACATCTTCAGAGTTCAGCACCTGCTTTTTACTTGTTTTATGAAGACTTGTTCGGAGCACTGCTAAATTAGCAGGCTATATAGACACCTGTTTATAACCCGTTTCCATGCTAAACAGTAAATCCCTGGTGATATGCAACCATATGCTCTTCATCCTCAAGTCTCCAGGACCTTTTACACTGCTAAGCACATACTAGGCTCTTAAATAGCAGTTGACAGATGTGTGCTAAGCAGTTTTTTTTTTTTTCAGTTTGTAAAAACTAGGATCATGGAAGACAATTCACTTAATACAGTGTTATCTGCAGTACTGGAGTCTGAGGTTGTCTATATGAGACTGGAAATTCTGATGGAGAGAGTTTGCTGCATTGAAAAGGGGTGAACTGTCAGGATAAATAGTATATTTGGAGATCTTGTAAGAGTTTCTAAGTGTGGTCTTGCAAATTTGGGAATATTTTGCATGTTGTATTTTGCCTATAGAAATAAAAAATAAATTGGGCATTTGTGATATGGTTTGTAAAATTCTTGGAATAAAGCTATGATCACATTGGACACAATTTATTTTGGAACTTGTTTTATGAAACTTTAGAAAATGATCTTTACAAAAATTTTTTTGAAGTGTAATTGATTTACAGTGTTCTGTTCATTTCTGCTATATACCAAAGTGACTCAGTTATACATATACATATGTGTGTATATATGTGTGTGTATATCTATATCTATACATATGTACACACATATTCTTTTTCTTTTCCATTATGGTTTATCACAGGCTATTGAATATAGTTCCCTGTGCTATGCAGTAAGATCTTGTTTATCCATTCTGTACATAATAGATTACATCTGCGGATCCCAAACTCTCCTTCCCTCCCTCACCTCTTCTCTCCCTTGACTACCACAAGTCTGTGAGTTTGTTTCTGTTTTACAGATATGTTCATCTGTGTGTATGTGTGTGTGTGTGTATGTTTGCTATACCAGGAGGCTTGTCGCATTTTAGTTCCCTCACCAGGAATTCAGTCTGGGTCCTCAGCAGTGAGAGCATATAGCCCTAACCACTGGACCACCGAGGAATTCCTTTGGTTATATTTTAGATTCCACACGTAAGTGACATCATATGCTATTTGCCTTTCTCTGTCTGACTTACTTCACTTAGTGTGATAATCTCTAGGTCCACCCATTTTGCTCCAAATGACATTATTTCATTTTTTATGGCTGAGTAATAATCCATTATTATATATATATATAATCCAGTATATAAATAATATAATATATATTTATAATATAAATATAAATAATATATGTATATAATATGTATTATATAACATTATATGTTATATGTAATATACATTATATATTATTATATATGTAATATATATCAATATTATATATAATATATAAATATATATAAAAATATATATATAAAATATATATATATAATATATTATATATAATGATTTTATATATAAAACAATTTATATAATTATTATAATATATTATATATAATTATTATAATATATTATTATATTAATATAACTATTATATCAATATAATATAATCAATATAATTATATAATGCATGCAATATAGTGTATATTATACATTTATATCATATATATTTATATTATTATATATAATCATATAATACTATATAATATATCATAATATAGATAATAATATAATACATTATCATATATATCTGTATATAATATTATATATTATTATATATAATATATTATATATTTATATTTATAATTACATATATACACATTCATTTATACTTTATAATTACATATATACACATTTGTTTATACTTTATAATCATCATACATAATACTATATACATCTATAAACACAGGTGGCTCAGACAGTAAAGAATCTGCCTGCAGTATCGGGTGCATGTGTGGTTCCCAGTTACAGTTTCGTCTGGATGTATGCCCAGGAGTGGGATTGCCGAGTCACATGGTAGCTCTGTTTTTGTTTTTTTAGGAACTTCTGTACTGTTTTCCACAGTGGTTGCACCAGCTTACATTCCCACCAACTGTAGGACAGTTTCCCTTTCTCCACACCCCCTCCAGCATTTGTTATTGTAGACTTTTTGAGATGGCTATGTGACTGGTGTGGGGTGGTACCTCACTATAGTTTTGATTTGTATTTCTCTAATAATTAGCAATGATTCTTGTGTGCCTATTAGCTGACTTCATGTCTTCTTTGGGAAAATGCTTATTTAGGTCTTCTGCCCATTTTTCAATTGTTTTCTGTTGTTGTTATTGAATTGTATGAGCTCTTGCATATTTTGAAAATTAAGCTCCTGTCTGTTACATCATTTGGAAACATTTTCTCCCAGTCCATAGGTTACCTTTTTTGTTTTATTTATGGTTTCCTTTGCTGTTTAAGTGTTTATAAGTTTGGTTTGGTTCCATTTGGTTATTTTTGCTTTTATTTCTATCGCTTTGGGAGACTGACCGGAGAAATCACTGGTATGATTTATGTTAGACAATGTTTGCCTATGTTCTCTCCTAGAAGTTTTACGGTGTCACGTCTTATACTTTAGTCTTTAAGCCCTTTCGAGTTTATTTTTGTGTGTGTGTGGAGGTGTGTTCTCATGTCACTGATTTACATGCGGCTGTCCAACTTTCCCAAACACCACTTGCTGGAGAGACTGTCTTTTCTCTGTTGTATATTCTTGCCTCTTTTGTTAAAGATTAACTGACTGTAGGGAAGTGGATTTTTTCTGGGCTCTCTATTCTGTTACAATGGAGAGATTATTGAACTCTTAGCTTCCTCTAATCAAAGACAGAGGGTGGTATCATGGGGGAGGTGATACAAAGGGAAGCCCAAGACCATAAGAGAAAAGGGCTCAGTAGTGAATAAAAAGTGATTAAAGAGTGCATGGAGTCTCTTGTCTGTTATTTTATCTGCTGGGATGATCTTCAACAAAACAGATGAAACCCGGATGGTTGGGTCCACGTGCTGACCACTAACGTTTGTCCTCTCTTTATACAGCACTTGGATTTTGGCCAGATGGTATTGGAGGGACAACAGCTCCGTTGTTGCTCCATTTCCCACTCCGTAGTGAATGTGCGTGTGGTGATGCTACCTCTGCATCTGGGCTTTTAATAAAGGATATCAGCCTCCTCCACACTCTTTTCTTTATGACAGATAGATATTGATGATGATGATGATAAAAGTAAGAGCCACGAGGTTGAAACAGCCTAGGTCCCCAAATCACCACATGGAACAGTCGTGGACAATCAACAATACCTTCCTTGGACTGTTTTGTGGCTGAAAAATAAACTTCTGTTTTGTTTTGTACCACTTAATATTTTTGGATGTACCAGTCACAGCTTTTTATCCTAACATACTAATGTCCCAGTGTTTTGGAAAGGGCACAGACTTGCCTGTCTTTTTGATTGGTGTGGCCACAAGATAGACTCCCCAGGCTTTCTTGGCTTGGTTTGGCTCACTAGTGATTGGGGCCACTGCCCTGTTACTTGCACTAAGAAAGGGAAGTACAAGGGAAGAAAGGCAGAATGAGAGGAAAAAGGCTTAACTGACAACGATGCTGCTACCATGAGTGCTGAGGTCTCATGGTATAATCTCTGTTTACAGTAAATCCTTTGTGTAGTTGAAGTGTGATAGTCACAAGTGCACCGTAAATGACTAGACTACAAACACGCCAGATGAATGGGTGTTCATAAATGAGTCTAGGCTGCTGTTTAATGGAAACATTATGCATGACAGCTGTGTTGCTCCGCATTCTCACCAACACTTTGTATTGTCAGGTTTTTTAGAAAAATTTAACCCTTGTGTTGTGTGTGTTGGCTATCCCACTGTGGTTTCTTGTTAGTTTTTGTTTTATTGAAATAGAGTTGATTTATGACGTTTTGTTGGTTTCTGGTTCACTGCAAAGTAAGTTAGTTACGTATATTCTTTTTCAGTTTCTTTTCCACTATAGGTAATTACAAGATATTGAGTATTGTTTCCTGTCCTATAGACTAGGTCCTTGTTGTTTATCTATTTTATATAAAGCAGTATATATCTGTTAATTTCAAGCTCCTAATTACTACCCCCCCCAGCTTCCCCTTTGGTAACCATAAATTTACTTTCTTTAAAAAGAAAAAAGTATGGTAGAGTGGAAATGACTTGGGCTTTGGTAGCAAAAGTCTCAGTTCACCTTTCAAGTAGTGGTGGTGGTAAAGAACCTGTCTGCCAATGTAGAAGACATGAGAAACTCAGGTTCGGTCCCTGGGTTGGGAAGATACCCTGGAGGAGGGCATGGAAACCCTCTCCTGTATTCTTGCCTGGAGAATCCCATGGACAGAGGAGCCTGGTGGGCTATAGTCCATGGAGTCACAAAGAGTCGGACACGACTGAATCGACTTAGAACATAGCCGGGTGGAAATGACTTGGGCTTTGGTAACAAAGGTCTCAGTTCATCTTCCAGGTTCCTAGCTGTGTGACTGTGAGTGAGTCACTACTTTCTGAATTTCAGTTTTGAAATATTTAGAAACGGGATAATAGACGTATCAAAATATCACTGTGACAAGTAAATGAGCTTTTACATGCAGAGATTTAAATACAATGCTTGGTATATAATAGGAATTAGACAAACGTTATAGTTTTAATAATAACAATAATATTAATTTTAATCATAATGAACAAAAAAGTTATCTTAAATTATTCTAACCAATAAAGCTACTAGTGGCCAAAAAAACAAAAGAGAAAGAAACATTATGTGGAAGCAGGACCTGGAAAGAGTGGTGCCCACAGAATGTTAGCCCCTGGGACTCCATGGAAGCTTTCAGGAGGACTTTGGACTTCTGTGAGTCAAGGCAAAGGGACTGAATGTCATGTTACCTAGATCTCAAAGTATCAGGAGTCCCCAGCTAAGAAGTACATTGAATTTGTCTCTGCTTATGAGTACTGTGGGGCTTCCCAATTGGCTCAGTGTAAAGAATCTGCCTGCCAAGAGATGCTGGTTTGATTCCTGGGTGGGGAAGATGCCCTGAAGAAGGGCAACCCACTCCAGTATTCTTGCCTGGAGAATCCCATGGACAGAGGAGCTCAGCAGGTTACAGTCCAGGGGTCGCAAAAGAATTGGACTTGCCTGAGCGCACTCGCAGGCCGGCGCGCGTCCCTACTGCATGCAAGTGTGTTTCTGTCAGGAGCACTTCCCCAGGATGCAGCACGGCTGTTTGTTAAGTAGTAGCTTTTACCTTTTCCTTTCTTGTTGCATTCTTTTTTTAAGTTATTTTTTTTTAAATTGTAACAAATTCAGGAAAGACTTTTCTTTACATTATCGTGTTGGTTTTGCCATACATTGACATGAATCCACCATGGGTATACATGTGTTCCCCTTCCAGAACCCCCCTCCCACCTCCCTCCCGATTCCATCCCTCTGGGTCATCCCAGGTGCACCAGCCCTGAGCACCCTGTATCATGCATCTAACCTGGGCTGGCGATTCGTTTCACATATGATAATTTACATGTTTCAGTGCCGTTCTTGTTGCGTTCTTAATCCTCTTAAACATTGTTCCAGAGAGCTGGAGGATTCCACGAGTTTCTCCAAACTGTTGTTTGAGGCTCACTAATGACTCCCACGTCCATGGCGGCATCCGATCCAGCTGCCTACTGGATATCACCAATGGGACGCTCCGTGGTCCCTCAAATTCATCCCACCCAGAAGCTCAAGATCCACATGACTGCTTTGTACAGAGCAAAGAAGGAGAGAGAGGTTCCTCTGATCCCAGAAACTGTAGCAAGCTTGAAACAAGGAACAGTCCCAAAGTCTCCTTGGAGCCCTTCTGTTTCCTACAGAGTTGAAATAATCTAATTGGCTCACGTGGGTCCTGTGAACTGCCCCGGGGGTGGGGGGGTGGGGAGGTGGGCAAGGCAAGCCCCCTGATTGACAGCTCCATGAGAGGCTGACATCAGTAAGGGGAAGGGGTTCTCTGAGGGAAATAAAGTGGGCCAGACGAAATATTAATAGAGGCTGACTCTGGTAGAAATCCAAGAAATGCTGGTTAAACTGAATTATCTGAGAATCTTCACAACCAAAACTTGTCCTGAAGCCTAAAGAAAGACTTCTTTGGTTTGGCTTTCAGTATGAGCTTACTTTTTGTTGAGCCAGCTTGCTCATCCTTGAGAAGCTCTCATGCCAAGCTTTAGCTCAGGCTTTCTTAGGCAGATTAATAACCTCCTGAGATGCTAGCATTATAATGAAAATGCTGACAGCCTCAGAGTTTTTCTGACAGGCATGGCACAGCTGTGATAAAACTAGAAGATAAATGGAAATACAGTGTCTTATCCTTGCGGAGTTGCCGTGCCTTTAGGTCAAAGAGTAACAAGTCCTCGATTAGTTCAGGGCTAGAAGAAAGGCCCAAGTTGGTTTGATTTCAACTGCCTAGACATTTTCCCAGGACATTTAAAGTTTTTCTTCTATTTTTTTAATTAAAAAATATTTATTTGTGCTTATGCTACAATAAAAATGCAAAAGCTACTCTACAAATGACTTATCTCAAGGGAAAAACATAAATACATTAATATAACAGCATATTTCATATTCTGAGGATCTTTGTGTATGATACACATTATAATTCATTTATATTCTGCAAATGTTATTAATATGGGATTTAGAACAAGGAAATTAGAATAATGCTAAACACCCAGAAAAAACATTCAGATGCTCAAAGATAATCACAATATAATACTTCAGGTATAGAAAATAAACCTACATATGAGATATTTTAAAAAGAATACAAGTTTAATGTCTTGACATTTTCCAGGCAACTGATTTCAGAATGAAACACTACAGGATCCGCTTAGGTTCATCCAGGCCATTTTATTTTTTAATTTTTAAATTTAATTTTTTTCTGGAGTATAGTTGATTTATTGTGCTGTGTTAATTTCAGGTATACAGAAAAGTGAATCAGTTATATGTATACGTATATCTACTCATTTTTAAAGGATTCTTTTCTCCACAGCTATTTTTGTACTATGGCAGAGTTGAGTAGCTACAACAAAAATGGTATGGCTGAAATTCCCTGGTGGTCCCGTGGTTAAGAACGCATCTGCGGATGCAGGGGACAGGTTCCGTGCCTGGCCGGGGAAGATTCCACATGCCATAGGGCAGCTAAGCCTGTGTGCCACAAAGAACAGGCGTCCCCACTCGCTGCGACTAGAGAGTGCCCTTTCTTGCTGCAATTAGAGAAAGCTTTTGGGCAACAATGGAGACTTAGCACAGCCATAAATAAATAAGTAAAATGATATTGCCTGCAAAGCTTAAAAACTTACCATCTGGTCCTTTACAGAGAAAGTTTGCCAAACTCTAATTTAAAGAAATGATTCCCAAGATTTTTCATTGCTTATTTGATTCCATTATCTCCTTGCCTTATCCGTACATCTTTCTAATGATGCTAGAACATATCATTATGTATTAAAAAATAAAGTGGGGTGGGATGGGCTGGGAGGTGACAGGGAGGCTCAGAGGGGAGGGGACATATGTCTACCTATGGCTGAGTCACGTTGAGGTATGGCAGACGCCAACACAATACTGTAATTAAGAGAAGCAGACTTGTTTAGAAAACTCCATTACAGTCCCTGAGATAATTGGTGACATTTGGGGTTCTCGACTTTGCAGCGTAAGTTTTCTGGTAAGAGTGATGGATGAGTTTCAGCAAAGATGAAAGGACCAAAAGAACAGTTATTCAGAGCTCTTATCTTCCAGGGAACACAGGGCCAGGCATAAAGGTTGACAGAACTGCAGTCAGATAGATTTGAATCATTTAACATTATGGAACTGCTAAGGAAAGTAGATTAAGCCTCCTTTTCTCCCAGTTTTATTTTCCTTTGTTCATTCCTCATGGGAGAAAAATGACATTTAGAAGTTCCACATATATTTATGAAACTCCTGTTGTTGGAAACATGGTGGGCATTTTCCCTTTATTTGTATGCCATTCAATTCTGTCTCCTGTAGCTGTCGTTAGAATTAAATCTGTACCCTTGGAGGAACAGAGGCTCAGAGAGATGAAATAATTTTCTCAAGGCTACCTCGCTATCAAGAGATGGTATTAGAATGCAGATTCAGATTTTCTGATGCTGTCTTGAATTCATAAAAATCTGGGCTTACTTTTACATTGTGGTATCTGAATCGTGGGTATGATAAACAGCAGGGGGAATCTTTCTCTTACTACACAAGCATGAAGTGTAGGGCAGTGGTCCTCAAAGTGTAGACCATGTCCTAGGGGATGTGAGTTGAAAACTGTTTTCTTTTTTTTACAAATAAATAATACAGATGTTTATTAGAAAATTATCTAGCTGACTTTCTTCATACTAACTTTAAAGAAAAGAGAAACAGAGCAGAGAGTACATCACCAAATTGGGTTTTGACCAACATCCAGACTTAATCAGTGCTGGGGGGTCCCGTGTCACAGAACATCTGGAGTCCCAAGTGGGAAAGGGTCGCAGGCAGTTCGACTGCGCTGCGGGCGAGACTCCACTCCATTTGGGCTTCTGCTTGTCAGCCCAGGACACTGGCAAACTGACAGCATCATCAATCTGTGACCAAATCGCAGCTCTGGTTTCATGGTAATGCTGTTTGGAAAACTATTTTCTTGATACTACCAGGACATTATTTGACTTTTTAACTTGAATTCTCTCTTATGTACACAGTCAAGTTTTCTGGAGGCTGTGTGATGTATATGACATTGTTTTGAGGACTAATGAAATGCGTGGTGGTGTGCTTTTAGGTGAAAAGTTTTTGCTTTAAATTTAATATTGTAAATATTGATAGATGTAGCTCATATGAGCAAAACTCTTTAAAGCCTTCAATAAATTTTAAAAGTAGAAAGAGGTTTTAACCAAAGCATTTGAGAACCATTGGTGAAGTGAGTAAGATAGTCCCCACCTGGAATGTAAATTGCTGAGCCATTACGGAAAACAGTGTGGAGCTTCCTCAAAAAAACTAAAAATATAATCCAGCAATCTCACTCATGGATATATATCTGGAAAAAACAATAATTCTAATTTGAAAAAATACACAAACCCCAGTGTTCACAAAAATACTGCTTATAATAACCCAGACATGAAAACAACTCAAATGTCCTCCAATAGATGAATGCTTTAAGATGATATATACATACAATGGTACTACTCAGTCATAAAAAGAATGGGATAATGCCATTTGCAGCCACATGGACGGATCGAGATGATCATACTAAATGAAGTCAGACAAAGACAAATATAATAGGATATCACTTACACATGGAGTCTAAAAAGTAATACAAATAAATCCATATACAAAACAGAAACAGAATCACAGACATAGAAAACAAACTTAAGTTCCCAAAGGGGAAAAGGAGTGAGGGGAAGGACACATTAGGAGTATAGGATTAACAGATATAAACTGTTAAAAAAATGCTATACATAAAATAGATAAGTAGCAAGTACTGACTGTGTAGTACAATACCCTATAATGGAAAATAATCTAAAGAAAACAGTCCCCGCTCAGCATCCCAAACCAGATTGCCTGGATTGAGAACTCAGTTCTACCATTCACTGTATTGGGTAAGTTAGTTATCCTACTTGTTCAGTCCTTGGTTTCTCAACCAAGTTAGGACAATACTAGCACCTGCTTTACAGGTGGTTTAAATGGGGAGACATTTAATATTGATAAATCTTTGTTAAGTAAAATAATAAGAACTTCAATTTCAGGAGCTTTGAGATGGAGTTTCATCTACCAAGAGTTATCACTTTCTCTTCCTTCTCTCTGAACTATAAATAAATTAGTCTTTTATAATTCACAGTTATAGAATACAGTTGTCCTAAACTTCAGTTTACTAAAAAAAAAAAACCTCTTTACATTAGTCCTTAGTAAACAGCTTATTTAAAAATTAGTTTAAAAAATCATTTAAAAATAATTAGTTTAAAAATTATTTTAAAAATAAGTCCCTTAATGCAACCACCCCTATGTCAAGAAATTGAACATTGCCATACCTCCAAAATCCCCCTGTAGTTTCCAAGTATTTTATAATAAATAAAAGTATTTTATAATACTTGGGAAGTATCTTATAATAAATATATTACTTTAAAAATCAATAAACATATTGTATTATAAGAGGTATATTTTAACAAATGTTTGATTACATTGGTTACATTTTTTTAATTGAAGTATAGTTGATGTACTATATTAGTTTATATGTAGTTGATGTATTATATTGTGGGCCTCCCAGGTGGGCAGTGGTAAAAATCCGCCTGCAATGCATGAGACTCAAGAGACTCGGGTTTGACCCCTGGATCAGGAAGATTCCCCTGGATTAGGAAATTGCAACCAGGACAGAGGTTGTCCTGGAATTCCATGGACAGAGGGGCCTAGCAGTCTACAGATCATGGGGTCGCAAAAGAGTAGGAATACAATAAAGAATTATGTTAGTTTCAGGTGTACAGCAGAGTGATTCAATATTTTTACAGGCTACACTCCATTAAAAGTTATTACAAGACAATGGCTCTAATTCCCTGGGCCCTGAAATGTATCCTTGTTGCTTATCTGGTTGTGGGCTTGATTCTTGCCCTCTTTTCATCGTTGGTGAGGAAATATTGCTCACCCATAGTCCTGCTCTGTGACCACTGAAATAGCAGTCAAATTCCAGTCCAACCTCAAGGACCATTTACAGACTGCATTGCCAAGACCTTTCACCTTTCTGCTGTCTCGAGTGCTTTCTTCCTGGAGACCATGTCTCCTGGGGATGCCCTTGGCCACTCCCAGATACTCTGAACTTCTTTGCCATGAGTTTCTGAGAGTGGCTATCTCTGGTCTTTCAAATAAAGTTGAGGGAAAGGGGAGGGGAAAGAGTAATCTGGCTGCCTCCGATATCCGAATCTGGCAGGAGAGCAAGGCCTCTGAAGTTTTAGCCCCAGGTAGCAGAATCAGCTGCAGGTGACTCCGGGCAACGATTCTCAGTGTTTAATTGAGTAGATGTGAGATGAGACTTGAGAATTTGCATTTCTAACAAGTTTCCAAGTGACATTGATGCTGCTGACCCGAAGGGGCTTCCCTGGTGGCTCAGTGGTAAAGAATCCACCTGTCAATGGCAACCCACTCTAGTATTCTTGCCTGGAGAATTCCACGGACCAAGGAACCTGACGGGCTAGAGTCCTTGGGGTCGCAAAAGAGTCAGGCATGACTTAGAGACTAAACAGCAACAATAACACCTGGCTGGAGGATCCTACTTTGAGATCCATGGCAGAAGAAGGATGTCTGCCTCTTTCTTTTATTAGTAAGACACCATGAGTCAGCAGACAGCAGAGAGGGGCAAGGGCCCTTTGTTTCCCACTTGGCTTTTACGTCATTAAGCCAAACTTGAATAGCTTTTCTCTGGTTGGAAGAGAGTAAAATTTCTGTAATCCATGTATCTGTGGGTTTTGGCTTTTGGGAGTCATCATTACAGATATTTCAGTGAGAAAAAGATGTTTTAAGGGCCACTAGCCAGATACCTTTTTTAACCCTGTAAAATGAAGCTTATAAACATCATTTTTAAAAACAGCATAATATTCCATCTGAGGGATGTTCCATGATCACTTCATCATTCTCCTAACGTGGAACTCTCAGGTTATTATCAAGTTTTCAGTATGAGTGTGTAAAGTGATGTTGAACACCTTTATACATGAAGTCATTTCTGCATCTTTAGATCATTTCCCTTAGGATATTACGAAAAGAATAATTACTGATCCCTTTTATGGCTACAGATACAAATTGTCATATTCTTTCCTCTAAGATGTGTTGTAGCAATAAATATTCTCATGGGGGGAAAGCCACTATTTTGTTAATCTAATATAGGAAAACGTGCAGTATCTCATTTTTGTTTTAGTTTGCTTTTCTTAGTTTATTTTTCATCAAGAAATGTATCTTCAAGAAAACTTTCCTGCAACCAGACACAGTTTGCTTAAATTGGGAAAAATTCTTTATATAATATCAAAGTATAAATTATGTAAAAATGTACTTAGAAAACACTAACCGTATTGTTAACATTGTTGTTTCTGGGTGGTAGAATTACTATTATGTTTTTTCTTCTTCATAATTTGTGCCAATTTTTCTCAATTTTGTAAGGTCCTCAGAAAATACTAATATAATTGGAAAGTGACAAGTAAAAGCAATAAGAATAAAATACTGTTGTTGTTTAGCCACTACCTTGTGTCTGACTCATTTGCGACACCATGGACTTTGGCCCACCAGGCTCCTCTGTCCATGGGATTCTCCTGGCACGAATGTTGGAGTAGGTTACCATTTCCTTTTCCAGGTGATCTTCCCAACCGAGGGATCCAACCTGCATCTCCTGCATTGCAGATGGATTCTTTACTCCTGAGCCACCAGAGAAGTCCCAAGAATAAAACAATCCTTCATATACAAGCCCTTAGCTCAGCTGTTGGCAAGTGAGTTTAGTGAAGCTGAAAGGAAGCTTGGGGAACAATGATCTTGTTGTAGTCCCTCCTTCCCCTGGTAAGCGAGTGAGGCCAAGAAATGTTTAGGGTTTGCTGGAAGTTATGATGGTGAGTGAAACAACCAGGACGAGAACTCAGATCCATCCATATGGTTTTTCTACCAAATTATATGCCTTTTCAGTTCAAGTCTGTGCACAATGTACACAGATTAATGTATATACCGAAATCTGAGCAAGGCATAGGAGATTTTAAATTTATCCTTAGCTTTAAGAATGTTTAATTTTATGACACAGAAATGTCTTTTAGAAGAGTAACAATTTGTAGAGAATGGTAGCAAACAAATAGCATTACCTGCTCTTAAAATGGCTGTGAGTACCCTATATACATATTGATCTGAAGCTATCTATATGTTCTCCTCTGTGTAAATTTATAATTTTCCATGCTCTCCTGGATACTTGATCTATGCAGATGGTCGGAAGTCAACAAAATGGGCCCAGTAACTTTTAGGATCCAATCCAGTTCCAGGCAGAGGGACTTTGTTACTTAAAGCGGTTTCATGGTTTTCTGCAGCAGTTCCCAAGTGCAAGTCACTGGAATTTCACAGCTGAGCTGAAGCCTTTGTCATCTGGTCAAAATGTACCCATTTGAAGCAATGTAAGGGCTTCCCTGGCAGCTCAGTGGTAAAGAATTCACCTGCTAATACACGAGACTTGGGTTTGATCCCTGGGTCGGGGAGATCACCTGGAGGAAGAAATGGCAACTAGTATCCTGCCATTCTAAATGGCAACCAGAACTCCAGTATTCTTGCCTGAGAAATCCAGAGGAGCCTGGCAGGCTACAGTCCATGAGTCTGCAAAGAGTTGGACATGACTTAGTGACTAAACAACAACAGCCAAAAAAATCAGAGTATATAATGTGTTATTAATAAAGCTGAGTTTATTCACTCTTTTGGTGTTAAAAATGTTCTCTTCTGGAATGATGGTGAAGGGGTGTGTGTGTGTGTGTGTGTGTATCTGTGTGTGTCACTGTTCTTACCTAGAAAAATACAAATTTGCCAATCTTATGTTGACCTTCAAAATGCTTTTAAAAATTTACTGTTCTGTGGAATTTTGAAATCTAGGACTTTGAAATACTGACAGTTTTAGACATGATTTAGAAGAATTAGAGTTCAAATCCTGGCATGGCCACATATTTTCAGAAAGTTCTTAGTTTCTCTGAGTCTTCATTTATTCAACTGTAAAGAAGGTGATATTTCTCTCAGGAAGATTAAATATTCTCATAAAACATCCAGAGAAATTGCTGGCACATAATTTCCACCAGATATACCTGCTACAAAGTGAGGGCAAATACAAGATAGTCATTGTTCGGCCATTGGTGTGTGTGAAGATAACTGACAAATCAATAGATTGGTTGATCATTGGTTCCATTTCCCTTTGTTAATACTTAGCACCATATAGTCATTAAAAATGTCTGTTAGAGTGAAGAAAATGATTTTTTAATCATTTCTATAATTTTCTCATTAAAATCATATCTTTTAGAAATTAGGTCTTAAGGCTTTCATTGTGTGTTGCTAGTAGCAATTTTCTGATTGCTTATACTCAGAAACCTAAAGGAGAACTTTAGGTTTACTCCAAAAAGATTATTGTTGAAGTCATGATCAATATTATGATCCTGAGTATACTTGTTGTTCAGTCACCCAGTCATGTCCGACTTTGTGACCCCAGGGACTGCAGCACGCCAGGCTTCCTTGTCCATCACCATCTCCTGGAGCTTGTTCAAACTCATGTCCATGAGTCAGTGATGCCATCCAACCATCTCATCCTCTGTTGCCCACTTCTCCTCCTGCCTTCAATCTCTCCCAGCATCAGGGTCTTTCCAATGAGTTGGCTCTTTGCATCAGGTGGCCAAAATATTGGAGCTTCAGTTTCAGCATCAGGCCTTCCAATGAATATTCAGGCTTGATCTCCTTGCCATTCAAGGGACTCTCAAGAGTCTTCTCCAGCAGCACAATTTGAAAGCATCAGTTCTTCGGGGCTCAGCCTTCTTTACGGCCCAACTCTCACATCCATACATGACTAATGGAAAAACCATAGCTTTGACTAGATGGACCTTTGTTGGTAAAGTGGTGTCTCTGCTTTTTAATATGCTGTTTAGATTTGTTGTAGCTTTTCTTCCAAGGAGCAAGTGTCTTTTAATTTCATGGCTGCAGTTACTGTCTGCAGTGATTTTGGAGTATGTATTACTCTATTATAGCTTAATTTTGTGCCAAATGTTTCTGGAGCCAACAAAGCAAAATGCATGTCCTAATTAATAGAAGAGCAGAGGGCAGAAGGTGGTGACAATGTCCCTGTGTTTATGGAAACCCCACTTGGTGGCTGTCACTCATTGTGCCCTGGCTTCCTTGTCTCTGTCTCTGCTTCTGTCTTCCTACTCAGCTCTGTTCAGGCTCTATCACTCTCCTTAATGGTTCAACCCCTGGGGTGACTTGTCTTAATTCCATGTCATCCCTTCACCTTCTAGGCCTTTGAAATAACCTCTCGATGTCTGCACCAATCCTTCATTTCTAACAGAGAAACTCTGACACCTCCTTGAGTCAAGAACTCATCTCTGACAGACTGCATGTCAAGTTAGGATTTTTTTTTCAGTTTTTTCTTAATGTCAGTAATTTACACCTGAGCCCTTCAATTAGGAGTATTTATTTTGCTATAGTCCAGAAATATCCTTGTTTTTGGAGGTTGTCGTGGATGGTGCAGTTACGATTTTCTTTTAAATATGCTGTTGTTGTTCAGTTGCTAAGTTGTGTCTGACTCTTTGTGACCCCATGGACTGCAGGACGCCAGGCTTCCCTATCTTTCACTATCTCCCAGAGTTTGCTCAGACTCATGATTTATGTCTATTTTTCCGTACTTTTCTCTTTGGGAAGAATTTCTTGATCTTACATATAAAGCTATGATGTGCTAGTTTGATATGTAAATAGAACATAAATATGCACTTATGAATGACCTCTGTGATGTAAGGAAGGCAATTATCTATCCTGTCTGTCTTTATTGTCTTCTTTACATCACAGAAGTCATTCATAAGTGCATATTTACGTTCTGGCTTCAACAAGTAATAGGGCTTCCCCTCCCCCCCCCAATTTAAAGACACAAATCCCACAGAGTTTGTAATACTAGCCAACTGATGTGCTGAAGCTCCAATACTTTGGCCACCTGATGCGAAGAAATGACTCACTGGAAAAGACCCTGATGCTGGGAAAGATTGAAGGCAGGAGAGAAGGGGATGACAGAGGATGAGATGGTTGGATGGCATCACTGACTCGATGGACATGAGTTTGAGTAAACTCTGGGAGCTGGTGATGGATAGGGAGGTGTGGTGTGCTGCAGTCCATGGGGTCACAAAGAGTTGGACACGACTGAGTGACTGAACTGAACTTAACTGATGTGTGAGTGGCAGCCAGCTGATAAAGAACAAATAGTAGCCAAGTGGGGAAGACCTAGTAGATAACAAGCGCTGGGTGTCCGCATAGTAGCTAACGTCCTGGGATCAAAGAGTGCTGAACGAATCTTTGGGCAAATGCCTGAGGGTCATCTTGGATGCAAGTGTGCCAGAAAAGTTGGGGAATCATTTTATATAGGTGTGAGGTCTTTTGCTGAAGTTTGAATATATAAAATGAAGAAAAAAGCTCCATCTCTTGGACAGGTTTTAAGGTAGAAAGATAGGGGTAAACACGTAGCTGAAGAACTGTGAGAACGTCTATGTTTGATGTCTTTGTTCATACCATGTTCTCATCTAAAAGCTCGATGCCATTGCTGAGAAGTTTTGAAGGAAAAGAATCTTCCCCCACATCTGTTTTTTACCTAGGGTTTTTTGGGTTCCTTGAACCTGAATCTTTGGGCTGACTTTTGGCTTTATTGTTTGATTTATTGTTTTGCAGGCCTGGTAAATCATGTCTTTTCCACTGACATAATTCTGAAACTACATCCCTGGGTATGGTGTGGAACTTTGCACTTCCCAGGGTCCAATGACGTGTTCTGATGGAGTCAGTGGATGAAGCCCAGAATGTCCCCAGGCATTGCGTGGGATTTCACTCTCTGCCAGACGGTCCAGTTCCTGTACACTGTGGGTGTCACCAATTCCAGATGCCTGAATCGCAGGAGCAGAGCTATATTCTTTGTTTCAAAGCGGGTGGGCGGTTTGTTCAATCCCAGGGGCCTTTGGACTGTGAGATGTAGGCTGAGAGAGCCAGTGATCTGAAACAAAGGTGGCTGGCCCAGACCAGCTGAGGGCCCAGCAGGGAGGGGAGACAAGGAGGAGAATGCCTTCCAAGAAGAAGCTGAAAATTGACCTAGTTATTCTGATGGCATGCTTGACTGCCTTTCCCTTTCAGGCCAAGTCCAGACTCTCTGACACGGAACAGAAACACTCACTGCCAAGGACTGAAAGATTGGAGACTTTTCAAGTGTTTTCTTTCTTTCTTCCTGCTTTTTTTTTTTTTTTGTATTAAGGCATATCTGCTCTATCAAGGGATAGCTGTCCTCAAGCTGCTGAAGACAGCAATGGTAGTTCAGCTGACCTGAGTTCCATCAGAGAGCACAGAGCAGAGTGGACAAGCAGAAGGCGAGAGGCAAAGCCATCTGGCTTCCATGCCCCACTCACTCCGGGATCCGGAGGCCTACGGGGACCTGAGGGGAAGAGCATGGGTAGAGTGTGGGTAGAGTGTGGGGGCTGAAGAAATGGGGGCGGGTGCAGCCCTGCCCTGGTATTTTTTGGGGCTCTCTGCCAATAGCACACACACCTCCTTTAATGATGAGAACTGGATTTTTTTTTTTTTTTCACAACTCTCTATCTCCATATTTCTTTTGGGCCATTTCTTGGGCTTGAAGGTCAAAGTGTAGTGATTGACTGATTACCAGTGACACTACTGATGTTTGGAGCCAGGCAATTCTTTATTGAAGTGTGATCGGGGGAATGTCCTGGGTATTTATAAAGTTTAGCAGCATCTCTGGCTAATTCCCCAACAAACCCATGAATTCTTTAATTAAACTATAGTTGATTTACAATGTTATGTCAGTTTCTACTATTCATCAATGACTCAGTTTTACATACATATATTATACATTCTTTTTAAAATATTTTTTCCATTATGGTTTATCCTGTGCTATACAGTAGGACCTTGTTATTTACCCATCCTATGAGGCCTGGTGTGCTGCGATTCATGGGGTCGCAAAGAGTTGGACATGACTGAGCAACTGAACTGAACTGATATATAAATAGTTTACATCTGCTGATCCCAAACTCCCAATTTACCTCTCCCCCAACCCCTCTTTTTTAAAATTTCTTCTTGTGAAGTTTTTGGAGGAGGCTGGGCTCTGTTGTTAAATTTTCTGGTTTTAGAGCTTAAATTTCTTGGTGATAGAGCTTTATTTCATCTGCGTTCCTGAAAAAGCCAACTCTTGAAATGGCCTCATTTGTTATTTCCAGCAGACTCTGTAACTGAAGTGGAATATACCTTTATAAAAGTGCACAGGTCATGTGTACAGCCTGATGAATTTTCAGAACACAAATGCACTCACCATGTCAAGAAACAGAACCCTGGAGCACTCCCAAGCCCATCTTAGGACTCCATGCATCGCCATCCCCTTTCAAGTTCACTGATCTATAGCACTGAAGATCACTTGAGCCTAGTTCTGAACTTTATGGGAATGGGAATCATACTGTGTATTTTCTTTGGCTTCCGGATGTTCCCTCAACATTAAGTTGTGAAATTCATCCATGCCATTGAAGGTAGCAGCAGTTAGTTCCTTCTCATTGCTCCATAATGACCAGTTTGGGGAATATGCCTCATTTTCTATGTCCGTTTTACTGTTCTGGCACTTGTGTACTTGGCAGGTTTTGCCCACTTTGAATTGTGCTGCTATAAACATTTTCATACCTACCTTTTGTTGACTGCACCCACATGTCTTTTGGGAGTAACATTTCCAGGTGACAGAGTGCTCAAAGGTGAATACTCCTGGTTTCCCAAAGTGGTTCTACTCATTTAGCTCCCTCCAGCTGAGGATGAGAATTCTGATTGCCCCATGTTCTCTCCGGCATTTGGTATGTTTTAGCTTTTTCATTATAGCCATTATCATGGTTACGTTGTGATCCCAGTGTGGTGAGATGACTCACCCTAATGACTAGTGCAGCTGATGGTTGTTACAGCCGCTTTGGTGATGGGCCTCTTTTCATCTTTTTTCCAGGTTCATTGAGCTGTAATTGACAGAAAGATGGTAAGATATTTAGAGTGTGCAACATGGCGATTCAGTACATGTATATATTGTGAAGAGCCCCGTCGTTGAATTCATCCATCATGTCATATATTTACTTTCTTTGAGGAGAACATGCCTTCTATTCTCATCAAAGTTATAATAGAATTTAGTGTTATCAGCTGTGGTCACCATGTTCTATGTTACATCCTCAGACCTTATTATAACTGAAAGTTTGCTCCATGTAACTAATCTCTCTCTCTTCCTTCCCCTCCCCAGCCGCTGGAAATCACCATTCTGTTTCTTGTTTCTACAAGTTCAACCTTGTTGCTGTTGTTGCTCAGTTGCTAGGTCGTGTCCGACTCTTGGTGACCCCATGGACTGCAGCACACCAGGCCTTCCTGTCCTTCACTATGTCCTGAAGTTTGCTCCAAGTCATGCCCATTGGGTTTGTGAGGTGATGCCATCCAACCATCTCATCCTCTGTCACCCACTTCTCCTGCCCTCAATCTTTCCCAGCATCAGGGTCTTTTCCAAGGAGTCGGTTCTTGGTATCAGGTGGCCAAAGTACTGGAGCTTCAGCGTCAGGCCTTTCAATGAGTCTTCAGGGTTGGTCTCCTTTAGGATGGACAGGTTTGACCTCCTTGCAGTCCAAGGGACTCTCAAGAATCTTCTCCAGCACCATAATTCGAAAGCATCCGTTCTTTGGTGCTCAGCCGTCTTTAGGGTCCAACTTTGTTTTTTAGATTCCGTACGTTGTTACACGGCCCTTGGGCCCTGACCCTGAGCGAGAGGCCGCCCCGCGAGCGGCGCCTCGCGAGCGTGAGAACCTGCGTGGGGTCAGAGGTTGCGCCCCGCCCACAGCCCGCTCCCAGGAGCCCCCGCGGCACAGAACGCGGAGGCGTTCGCGGCCATGCTCCCCGAGGCCTCCGGGCCTGCGGTCTCAGGGCTGGCGGGTGAAGGAGGCCCTGTGGCGCCCCAGGCGCCAGGGCTGACTGGGCCCAGGACTTGAAGTGGCAGAGAGCCCCTCCGCCCTCCCAGCCTCCCCTACCTGACGGGGGAGGCAGTCTCCGTGGGACCCCGTGTCTGGAGGCCTCAGCACCTGGAGAATGCGGACACCGCCGTTCAGGTAACAGCTTCCACCAGCATGTTACCGCTTGGGTGACATGCCTTGTAAGAATTAGGTGATTTATTTACCGTTGGCTCTGCTGGGCCTTCGTTCTTGTGTGGGCTTTTACCGTCGGTACAGTGAGCGGGGCTGCTCTGCTTGGGGTGTGTGGGCTTCTCACTGCAGCACGGCTTCTCTTGTTGTGGAGAGTGGGGCTCTTGGGTGCGCGGGCTCAGGAGTTGGGGTGCTCTGGGGCTTTGCTGCTCTGCAGCACGTGGGGTCTTCCCTGACCTGGAATCGAGCCTGTGTCTCCTGCACTGGCAGGCAGATTCTTCAAACACTTGACCACTGAGCCACCAGGGAAGGCCCGGAACTTATGTGATTTTTAACGGCAAGTTGGTGGACTAGGTAAGACAGGAATTATTTATACCCTATGTCCAGTAAAGAAAGTAAAACTCCGAGGAGAAGAGATAGCTTCTTAAGGTCCCTCTAGTAGGTGGCTGACTGGACTTCAAGGGCTGGATCTCCATGCCCGTGACTTCCACTGCAGTGCTTTGCCATCCTCCCTTGTATGGCATCTATAATAGGAACAATTTTAGTTTTTTTGCTTCTGAGAGTATGACTGTCATTCGTGAAGATAAAATAGTTCTTTCAGCTTGATGGTGCCGAGTTATGGTATTTAGAGGATCAGAAAAAGTGAAAAAGGCAGGAATACAAATAAGCCTGGAACATAGAGAGTAGTTTGGTTATCACAAAATAATAAGGTCTGAAAGATGGGAATTCACAGAGGTCAGTTATATTTCATGTAAAATGAATTAAGTGGCCCTTTTGTACCACAATGGGAGCCTTGAACACAGAGTAATTAGTCAAGAAATTAATAATACATCGGCCACTGTCAATGCTTTTTTGTGAATTACAAAACAGTATGCTCTAGAGTCTTAGTTTTAAATTTTTTAAGTGTTTCTGATTATTATTAAACTTCATGACTGAATTTATCTGAATCTTATTTATTAATTTATTTGATGGGCACTGAGAGAATTGCAGGATGTTAGTTCCCAGACCAAGGATTGAACCCATGTCTGGCAGTGAAAATGCTGAGTCCTAACCAGTGGCCTGCCACGGAACTTCCTAGAACTTTGAATTTATTTAAAATTTATCTCTGTGTCTCTCTCCTCCCTCTTTCCCTCTTTCCCTCCCTCTTCCTTCTTTCCTCCTTTTTTTCCTTCCTTCCTTTTCATCCGCCCTCCTTCCTTCATCCTTTTTTCTTTCTTCCTATAGTTTTTCTCTCTGGGCCCTCTTTTTGGAAAGAATGTAATTTATGGGTAAATAATCATCTGTCTTCCCCAAATTTCTAGCCCCGTGGTACAGTACCTGGGAGTCATGTGTCTTGGACACACACCTAGTAGGGGATTAAATTGCCCATAATAAATTTTGCTGATGGCATGTCCTTTCTCTTCTGTCATCCTACACCCAGCTGTCAGTCACTTAATACGTGATTGTCCTCTGCCTAAACCACCTTCAACATTCTCTTGCTACTACCTTGTTCTTATTATTCTTCCTACTCCTGGGAAAATAGAAAAGGGACACTCCTGACCTCTTCCTTGGTAGGTCACCTTCTATCAACCCCTTTTACAGAACTACCCCTAATTTTGGAAGAGTAGTTAACTTGACTATCTAGAGTCCAACTGCTTGACCCACAGAACATGGTGGAAGTGAGTAGCCTCCAGCCCCAGTCCTTTAGGGATTGTCGAGTACAACTCCTAATGTCTTAGAAAACTCTCAAAACCCAGCTGCTATGCTGTAATGAAGCTCAGGCAGCTTCCTGAGATGCCTTCGGGGGAGGAACTGACTATCCAGGAAATAAGTACGCAATAACTCTGGCTGAACTCCCAGCTGATGGTTAAGACCAACTTGCCACTCAAGAGTGAGGCAATTGAGAAGTAGATTCCTTGTCTCAGATAATTCCGTGTTGAGCAGAAACATCCTGTTCCTGCCGGGCTGTGCCCAAATTGCACATTAATGGATGAAATAAATGATAGTTGTTAATCAACAAGGCTCTCAAACCTCAACATTCCATCAGTGACTGGGACACAAAGCTGATAAATCCTCCTCTGTGTGCCACCAAGTTGCTGCTTTGTGATCATGTTTGTTTTACTGAGGGAAAAATGGGGTGTGTTCTCACTAAGTCTTCCTTAGCTCTGTGGTGGGCCCCCTTCCTATGGGGAAGAGGTCTGTGGGGTGCTTCTAACTTGACTGTTGACTTAGGTGTGTGGGAGTCAAGCCTTCTGTGGAGAACCAGCAGGTCCATGTGCAAGCTTCCTTGTGGTATCAGAGGGGTGAGGCCTTCTTTCCTCTTAGAGTTGCCACCCTCTTTCCTTTCTCCATCTATGATGTTTTATTTACTGGCCAGTGGTCATTTCTGCTTCCACCCCAGTCTTCTCCCTGTTTCCCTGGCTCCATAATCCAACTCCTTCTATATAGGATTCTTCACCAGTGGCTCATGATCCAAGGTACATATTAGGATTACCTGTGAATCTTAAAATACAAGGACTTAGGATCCACACCAGGAGATTCTAAAGCCAAACATTTGGGTATTTGGCTTAGACATCTGTGTTTTTAAAGAAACGTCACAGGTGATTCTTTGAAGGTCACTGTCTGAGACACCCTGCAAATATACCCTTGGATTAAGCTTTATGTGCTTTGTTCTTTGCAGGCATTTGACTTGACTTCAGGGCCAGTGTTGCTCATTCCTTTGCTATATAATGAAACATTTTAAATGTTAGCCTTGCTCAAGTTTTTACTTTCTAGGCCATGAGTTTCACTTGAAATTTCTGTCTTCTCACATTGTCTGCTTCTTTCTGAGCCAAGAGCTATTCATTCTCCAGTGAGTGTTTAATCAGATCTGTGTACGATGAGATGATTAGTACTTGTCAGTGCAAAGATCTGAGGATGAATGTGATGCCTTCTCCCTTAAATCACAGACTGCATGGGACAGGCCACTTCCTGGGACCCATGCTGTGACCAAGTCCCATTTCCCTCCCTCAACATGTTCACACTCATGCCCTCTTCTTTGCGTGTCCTTGGAAACTCTATCCTTCACTACCAAGTCACCATATATTTTTTAAGAACCTTTGAGATGCCATTCCCCATGAAGTCTCTGCTGACTGCTGCAGAGTTGGCTCTGCCTATAACCCCCTGGCACTCACTTTGCCAGTTTCTGCAGGTATAATGCTACCACAGGCACCTTCCACTCTCTACTGAGGCCTTCTCTCGCTCCTATACAAGGTAGGCTGTAAGTTCTATACCTTTCTCAGTCAAAGAAGGGTGTTGAGTGAGACAACTTTGTGTAGTTTGTTTCTGGTTGTATTAGTTTCAGGTGCACAGCAAACTGGTTTTGTTATACTGGATTTATTATACATATACTGTATACTGCATTCTTTTGCAGATTCTTTTCTCATACAGGTTATCACAGAATATTGGGAATAGTTCCTTGTGCTGTCCTTGTTGATCATCTATTTTGTGTATAGTACTATGTATATGTTGATCCCCAACTCCTAGTTTATCCCTCCCCACTTCCCCTTTCGTAACCATAAATTTGTGTCTGTGGGTCTGTTTCTGTTTTGTAAATAAGTTCATCTGCATCATTTAAAATTTTTTATTATTCTTTTAAAACTTAGTTTATTTTTGGCTCTGCTGGATCTTTGTTGCTGCATGTGGGCTTTATATAGTTGTGGCAAGTGGGGGCTGTTCTCTAGTTGCTGTGCACGGGCTTCTCACTGTTGTGTCTTCTCTTGTTGCAAAGTATGGTCTCTGGGGCACATGGGCTCAGGAGTTGCATTGCATGGACTTAGTTGCCCCGTAGCATGTGGGATCTTTCTGGACCAGGGATTGAACCATGTGCCCTGCATTGGTAGGCGGATTCTTAAGCACTGGACCAGCGGCAAAGTCTGTATCCTTTCTTTTAGATTACACATATAAGTGATATATGATATTTGTGACTTATTTCACTTAGTATGATCATCTCTCGATCCATCCATGTTGCTGCAAATGGCATTATTTCATTCTTTTTTATTGCTGAGTAATATTTCATTATGTGTAGGTACCACATTCTTCTTTATCCAGTTATCTGTCAATGGACATTTAGGTTCCTTCCATGTTCCTGGCTATTGTAAACAGTGCTGCTATAAACATTGGGGTGTGTGTGTCTTTTCAAATTATGATTTTCTCTGAATACATGCCCAGGAGTGGGATAGCTGGATCGTTTGATAGTTCTATTTTTAGTTTTTGAAGGAACTTCCTTACTGTTCTCCACAGGGCTGTACCAGTCTACATTCCCACCAGCAGGTAGGAGGGTTCCCTTTTCTCCACACCCTCTCCAGCATCTGTTATTTGTAGACCTTGTGAGGATGGCCATTCTGGCTGGTGTGGGGTGGTACTTGCACTGTCTCTGACAGTTCCCTGCAGGAAGGAGCAAGTCAGGTGCCCACAGTCCTACTGGTGCTTCCATTCTCTCACACGTGCCTTTTCACCTGGTACTCTTCCTGGTTTGCTGCCCAGATAAATTGCTTCCACTCAAATCTTTGTCGTTGGTTATAACTTTTCAAGAAATTACTGAAGACAGTGACCATCTTCCCAACACTGGCACTCAGCTGAAAAACTTGATTCTCTCTGGTTTTATAGATGATTGTAT
The DNA here is from genome assembly GCA_007570785.1 of Antilocapra americana. NCBI lineage: Eukaryota > Metazoa > Chordata > Mammalia > Artiodactyla > Antilocapridae > Antilocapra > Antilocapra americana. The sequence goes on along the minus strand of ML660776.1, from coordinate 1,758,116 downwards.
TGTTTTCCCCATTAGATCGTGATGACTGTCAGAGCTGGAGACGGGTCTGATAACTGACTCCTGTGAGTCATCCTGAGGAGCCTTGCACGTTGCTGAACCCACAGACTTACTCTAACTGTGCGGGATGTGCGACAGAGGCAAACTTGCAGAATGGACACACATCATTATTGGCTCTTGATGCATGGATCCTGAAAAGAAAACTATAACAGGAAATACGATTCTTTAGGGATTGCTTTTAAAAAGCAGATTGAAGATTTCAAGGAGAAAGAATAGTCCTAGAAGGTCTTACCTTGCTCCATAGGAGCAGGGAGGAGCGTTGGAGGAGGAAGGATTCTTTCACCATGCATTTCAAGGTAACCTGCAGTGTTTGATGAAGAAAGAGCCTGCTCCTCTGAGTACATCAAAAAGAAGACGTTCTTATAATTCTGAAGGAGGAGTGCATGACAAATTGCCTGGGGTTTCAAAGGAAATGAAATGTGCGTTTGTCTTACTCTTCTGTACCAGTCTGAAAATTACTTAGAAAATGGGTAATTTTCAGCAAGTTACTGTGTAAGATCTATTAGGGAGATACCAACTAATGTGACCTCTTCAGTAGGGCAACTTCAGTAAGGAAGGAAGCTATTCTAAGGTGCCTTGTTGTGCTGGTAAGAAGAAAACTAAGCAGTGTTTAGAAGAGGCTGTTAGCTATACCTGGTTCACCTAAGGATGTTATGATAAGTGTAGGCCACCTAGCTTACACAACAATATCAGCATATTGAAGAAAGTTGTATCAGTATGCTGCCTACCTGCAGTTGCTGATCGTTTCTCCATCATGTTGCAGAATGCTCCTGACCAGTTAAATTAATTTTGTAGTTAATTTTGTAAGCAAACGCTTAATCTCCACAACCTACCTGTAAGAAAGAGATTGAAATCTTCTCACATGACTTTCCCCTCATTTTTCACAAAACCTGTTTACATGCAATAAAAATCACCCCTTATAAGTGTACGGTTCAGTGATTTTTGATAAATATGTCATCCTTTTAGTACAGCTTTGGGACATTGCCATCCCTGCAGAACCCTTTGCTGAGCTCACTTGCTGTTAGTCTTGGGGACCACTCCCAGCTCCAGGCATCTACTAATATGCTTCCTGTCCCTATAAATTTGTGATTTTCTGAACATTTGATAAAAATGGAATTACAAGAGACTTCCAGAAAGACATCTATTTCTGCTTTATTGACTATTCCAAAGCCTTTGACTGTGGATCACAATAAACTGTGGAAAATTCTGAAAGAGATAGGCATACCAGACCACCTGACCTGTCTCTTGAGAAACCTTTATGCAGGTCAGGAAGCAATAGTTAAAACTAGACATGGAACAATAGACTGGTTCCAAATAGGAAAAGGAGTACGTCAAGGCTGTATATTTTCACCCTGCTTATTTAACTTATATGCAGAGTACTTTATGAGAAATGCTGGGCTGGAGGAAGCACAAACTGGAATCAAGATTGCCAGGAGAAATATCAATAACCTCAGATACGCAGATGATACCACCTTTATGGCAGAAAGTGGAGAAGAACTAAAAAGCCTCTTGATGAAAGTGAAAGAGGAGAGTGAAAAAGTTGGCTTAAAGCTCAGGGTTCGGAAAAGAAAGATCATGGCATCTGGTCCCATCACTTCATGGCAAATAGATGGGGAAACAGTGGCTGACTATTTTTCTGATGGTAGTTCTATTTTTATTTTTCTTGAGGATCCTCCATGTTTTCTCTCTAGTGATTGTACCAATTTACATTCCCTCACCAGATCTTTTCTGGTGTTGGTCTCATAGGATGAACTGGGAAGTATTTCCTTGTCCTTTAATTTCTGAAAAGGTTCATCAAATATTGATATTATTTCTTCATTACATAATTGATAGAATTCACCAGTAAAGATTTCTGTCCCTGAGCTTTTCTTTATGGGAATGGTTTTAATTATTGATTCAATTTTTAACATGAGTTTATTAAGCTTGTCTATGGTTAGTTTAGAGAAGGTTTGTCAATCTTTTGGATCTTTTCAAAGAACAGATTTTTGATTTAATTGATTTTTTTTCTTGTTTTGTCTATTTCATTGATTTCCACAAAGGTAATTACCATTTCCTTTTTTTTTTTTTTTTTTACTGCTTTAGTTTAGTTTGCTCTTCTGTTTCTAGTTTAAGGTGGACTGTTAGGTTACTAAACAGATGTTTTTCCTTGATAAGTACTTTAAGACATAGATTTCCCTCAGTGCACTTACAGCAATTCCCATAAATTTTGAGATACTGTGTTTTGTTTTCATTCAGATTAAGTTATTTTTAAAAATTTCCTTTGACTCACAGATTATTTGGAAGTGTTTTGTTTAATTTTCCAACATTATGGGTTTTCCAAGATTTCTTTCTGTTATGGACCTTTAAGTTTATTATGGTGAGAGAGCACCCTAATATAATTTCAGTCCTTGGAGATATGAGACAGGTTTCACAGCACAGCACATGGTATTCCCTGGAGAACATTTCATGTGTGCTTGTTCAGGGGGTTTGCTCTTTTTGTTATTGGTTTTCATGGCTGACAATAAAAAAGTGCATTCCTCAAATGGGTTATCAACAGGTAAAGGGGGTTGATGTGGACAAGGTAAATTAATAGAATCCAAGGAAACCTGATACAGCATCCTAGGGCTAGCAATAGTTAGGATGTTCAGAGTCTTTCACTTGAAGGGCTAAAGAGTGGAAACAGTTTCTGGACCTGGGAGAGAAAGCTATACTGTGGGAGAGGGCTGCCTCCAGGAGCTTTGACTTCTAATGGAAAAAGTCGGCTAAGTCCCAGCAACCCAGCAGAATAAGTGCTGTAGAGTAAGCACTCACCCTCCCTCTTCCCCTGCCTTCCTAGGTTTCTGTCACTGACTCCTCTTGGTCAAGCTTAATGGGAAGCCAGAGGGCAAGGAATCCCTTAGATCCTGTCATGACGGCTGTCTCTCATTCAGCACAAGATCAGGTGAAGAAGAATAAAGAGTCGATTTAAGAGGAAAATAGAAACTCTCTAGCTGTTGCCCCTAACATATACCACTATTCTTTGAGTAAAAAAAAAAAAAAAAAAAATGCGTTTCTTATGTTGGGGTAAAAAAATTTCCATCAGATATGTATTATCATAGGATAATGTTAACTCAGCTGCACTTCCACCCAAAATCTAAAATATTAGTCATGACCTTCAGATAGAGTATCAGGGAAAATGCTTAATACACACATAGTCACCACATCTTCTAATTTGATAATCATTGCTTCCATCTTCTGTACCCTATTCCTGTTCTCCTAATCTTCAGCCAATCCTTGGTTAGTCTAGTCTTTGGTGGTACTATTTGTACTTGGTTGCTGAGGTGTCCTAGGGAGGAGTATCATTAGTCAAGGGAATACTAATGCCACCCTAGGGAATCACCTGGGACTTCCCCAGTGGCACTAGTGGTGAAGAACCTGTCTGCTAATGCAGGAGACCTAAGAGATGTACGTTCGATACCTGGTCAGGTAGATCCCCTGGACAAGGGAATGGCTACCCACTCTAGAATTCTTGCCTGGAGTATCCCATGGATGGAGGAGCCTGGTGTGCTACAGTCCATAGGGTTGCAAAGAGTCGGACATGACTGAAGCGACTTCGCATGCACTCAGGACATCACCTGGGTTCTAAACATAGTCCTCTTTGCTTCTGTCATGTAGCGGCATCCCAATTTCACCATAGGAATTGGAACCAACCATCGCAGGTACTGACCTCTTCCTCTTCCCCTGTTGGCTCAGGGCTACATGGCTTTTCAGTACTGGGTTTATTGATAAACAGAATGAACCCTCAGAACATGGATAAAGTGGTGCAATCACACTGTCCATGGCTTTGTGGACACTTTTCATTACTAAAGGGGTCCAGAGAAGAAGGACATGTAGAGATGAGTGGTGAGCTTTGGTGAGAGGCCTCCTTGAAGCCTTAAGACACTCCCAAGAGGAAGTTCTGCAGGAACGTGTGATGCTGAGTTATGCAGGTGGAGAAAGACCCAATGAAATGAATTTTATTATTATTAATATTACTGTCTCTACACCTGTACCAACAGTACGGTGAGATCTTGGCAATCTCTCAGTAATGTCATGGTCATAGGAAATCATTCTGTCACATCTTTTAACTTGTAAGGGAGAATTAGATAGGAATGGCAAGAATTTATAACTGTGCTCTCAGAAATTAATTAATCATGGAATAAATGATGCTACCAAGTCAGGCATTTAATCTGGGGGGCATTGCCAGTTTATGTTGATCCACCTATGACAGGTGAAAAGGAAGCTCTGGTTGACTATTTGCCCTCAACTTAACTCATGCCATGTGACCTTAGGTATAAAACCTAGGCACACCATCATCACAGTGTCACCTAAGGGCATGACCTTTTACGAGGCACAGACTATGCCTCTGCTTGGGCTCAGCTCTTCCCACTTTATCTTTGGTGGGGTGGTTGTTGGCTGCTTGTTATGAGAGTGACAGCATGCATTAAATTAGCTTCAGGCATATCTTTTTTATTGTCATTTTTAAAGAGAGATTAAAGTTCTGGTCTTGGTTACTGCATATCCAAGTCTGATGGGATAAAATTTGAACACTGATACAACATCTCACTTACTAATTGCCCAGTCTTCTTGAAGAATGAATGATGCTAATGACAGCTGAATTTTCTGATTTTTCAGGTTTTGTTTTTAACTTGACAGATTTTTTCTGTGGCTGAATACTCACAGTTTGGTTTTTAGTAGGTAGACTGGACTGTGATCACAGTGATCACCACCCATTTAAATGACAGTTACTCAGATGTGGCTGGGGCTTCTCAGGTGGCCCAAGTGGTAAAGAATCTACTGCCAACGCAGGAGATGCAGGAGCTGCTCGTTCGATTCCTGGGTCAGTAAGATCCCCTGGAATAAAATGGCAATCTGCCCTAGCTTTCTTGCCTAGAAAATTCCATGGGACTGAGCCTGGTGGACCACAGACCATTGGGTTGCAAGGAGTCAGACAGGACTGAGGGACTGAGCACGCCCTGGTAGCTGAGGCAATTGTGAATAATGTTAATAAGGCCACATATCTCCCTGGAATAGTTTTGTGTTTCTTAGAACAAGACTTAGATTCCTTATTTTCTCTTTGATCCCTTTATTACTGGTCATACAGCCACTGTTACACTGTCTTCTGTGTTCATTCTGAACAGTTTTAGCACCTTAATGGGATTGAAAATAATTGAAGATAAGTGTTACTGAAGTAATATGTAATTTCCTTCTTATGAATCATTTATAGCTATACCTACTTAACTGGTGCTATACAAAATATTATATGTGATATGTGTAAATGTCTTTCTCATATTTTACTTCTACATAGCATTAGAAGTTATTTGGAAAAAATAAAAGGTCCCATCCTAAAACAAACAAAAATCTACTTATATAAAGATTTACACTCCCAACAAGATTAGTCATTTCAACAACAGCATATCCTTTTTTTCACGCTGCTTTCATAATTTTATCATTTTGAGCCATTATTAAATGTGTTAACACCAAATTTATTTTCTTCTCACCTACTTGTTTTCTCAATGAATTATCAAAAGCTTATTGCTGCTGTTTCTGATGGAGACATTGCATTTATTGTTAAATTCCTTGGGAATACTGTGTTAGATATGCAAAGTAGCATGGCCGTAGGACTGTCCTAAATTCATTTAATTGTGGAAAGACCCTCACGACTGCATACTCTTTTCTCTGTATGAGTTTTTGCTATTCTTGGGGTATAATGGGAATCATAGGACTCTTAGTTTAAGAAGTCATGAGTTTTAACCCAGGGTCTGCCCTTTACTAGCTTTGTTTACTGAGATCCCAGTGTTGCCATGGACCTAACACTGAATCTATAGGACAAAAGTCATGATGAGCAGTAGCAGAGGAAAGAAAATAAGAAGGGAATTGGCAACAGAGCAGGCATCTGCTTCCAATGTGTCTTTGCTGAGTTTCCTAGGCCACAGGTGTTACACATTCTCTGTTCCAGACGCTGGTTTGGTCAAGTCCAAGGGAGCCTGTTGGCTGGCTGCTCTAGCTGTCTGGATGTAAGACTAGGAAGAGGAAGAAGAAAGAGAAGGCTCACGGTCCCCTTATTACCTGTACCCCCATTTGGACCACCTAGAAAATGTAACCCTGAATGCTTCAGAAAGGCTGACCCTCCTCTTTGGGGGGCTGTGATTTCCTGCCCTGATTCCAACCCTTGAGATGAATACATGGGGTAAGATGAACTGGTGGAGTGGTAGTGGGAAGTTTTGGTTTCTGTCTTGAAGCCAGATTCCACTTTGCAGAGTTGTGACACCTGGTTAATATTAGTTTTATCATCAGAACACTAACATTTATATTCTTGTTACCAGAAAGCAGTTTATTTATTTGAAATGCAGCAACCGATTTTAAATAATTGTACAGTGTTCCTCCTGGAAGGGAAACCAAGACCTTATTTAATTCATCTATGTGTTTCGTTTTACATGTACCAGCTAATAAAGGCCTGGAACACTCAAGTGGCTTGTCCAGAGTCACAGAGCTGCTTATGATCCTGACATTTGTATGTCAAATGAGGGTTGTGACGTTTTTTATGACAACACTTAGCAAACTTGACATTTAAGCACTAAGTATCTAGAACAGCGTGTAACAGTGCTTGCTCATAATTCAGATTAACTGAAAACTATGTATGAGAAAATAATGTGGTTAAAGTTTTATTGGTTTGGGGAGATTTTGATATATTCTCTGAGTTTTTCTTTTCCCACAGACAGGTGATGGTGTTTGTTCAGGACAGTGGCTGGTGAGTCTGAAAGTCCAGCTAAACTTTAGGCAGCACTTAGTAGCTTGTGCTTCTAGGACCACTTAATTGAGCTGGGAGTACAGACGTGTAGAAAGGACACCATTGGTGAAAATGCATGAGTAGAAAAGAGAGTCATAAGTGAGCTATGCTTTCTAGGCAGTGTGAGTGAAGGCAGTGAGTCTCCTGGCAACCTGTTAAATTGTGGTTCATTGTGATATCTTATGTATTTTTTATCAAAGTTATATTAATACATGTACATAAATTAAAGGGTCAGTAAGTTATATAATGTTTGTTAAGGCAGTTTTTCTTTTTAAAATTTAATTTCTATTTTATATCAGACCATAGTTGATTTACAATGTTATATTACTTTCAGCTGTACAGCAAAGTGATTTAGTTATACATATATATGTTCTTTTTCAGATTATTTTCCCTTATAGGCTATTACAGAATATTGAGTAGAGTTCCCTGTGCTATACAGTAGGTCCTTGTTGATTATCTATTTTATGTATAGTAATGTGTGTATGTTAATCCCAAACTCCTGATTTACGCCTCCACCCGCCTTTCCTTTTGGTAACCATAAATTTGTTTTCAAAGCCTGTGAGTCTGTTTCTGTGTTTTAAATAAGTTCACTTGTATTATTTTTTTAATTCCACATGTAAGTGGTATTATATGATATTCGTCTTGCTCTGTCTGATTTACCTTACTTAGTGTGATAATCCCTGGGCCCATCCACGTTGCTGCAAATGACATTATTTCATTCTTTTTAATGGCTGAATAACATTCCATTGTGTATATGTACCACATCTTTTATATCCTCTGTTGGGTTGCTACTGTGTCTTGGCTATTTTAAACAGTGCTGCAGTGAACACTGGGGTGCATGTGTCTTTTCAAAGTATAGTAGTTTGTTAGTTTGCTTTCTGTGTCTTTGGCTCTGTTTTGTAATTAAGTTCATTTGTATCACTTTTTAGAGTCCACATTTAAGTGATATCCTATGACGCTTGTCTTCTTAAGACAGTTTTTCTTATTCCTACTTTCCCTACTTCTGTTTTCCGAGGAGTAGTCACTTTCATCTCTTTTAACTGAGATGTGTAAAATTATATATGTGTGTGTGGTGCATTATTTACCTCCATAGCAATAAATGATTTTATGATTTCTATTTTATTTTATTAATTTAGGTAATATCCATTGCCTTCTTTATATGGATAGAAAGGAGAATTTAACTCTTTTTCCTTCTCTCACAGCCCCACACACATGAATTTTATTTATTTATTTTACATTTTTATTTTAAATTAAGCTCTGACAAGAGTGGTTAAAAATAGGCACATTCGTTCTTCAGAATTCAAATCTCACACTATAACAGGGAATATGTGAACATGAAGAAAAACATTACGCATTAATATTAAGCATAGGATTTAAGTCACCTAATTGGGGGATATCACTGTGGACTCTGTGATTTCCAGTTAAGTGAGAAACTATTGTTGGGAGGGAAGATAAGGACTAAAATTTTAAGTCAGAGGCAGAAACTAAGGATCTTCTGGAAATGCTAGGCATGGGAAAGAACTAGATTCGTCAGGCATCCACTGTGGACCAAGCAGTGTGCTGTAGATTTACTATAACCTGTAACAAGCCGCAGTGGGACTCCTTCACTGTGAGATCGAGCTCAAAGCGGCTGAAGTAGAAGGGTGTTCAGTGAGGACTCTGAGCCGGCATGTACTGCAGTCATGGCCAGGCTCGGGCTCACACAACAGGGCAGGCCTGTTCTCTTCTGGGAAACGTTGCCTGTGTTAGCTTGACTTCTTTGCAGGTAGGATGTCTCCATGAATCTAAGAAGACTGCTGGCATCCATATTTTCCTCTTGTCATTTCAGCAAAGCACTGGGTAGTTTTCTCTTTCAGAGTCATTATTATTTTAACTTCAGGAAAAGCCGGTTGGCCTTGCTTGGGTCACCTGCTTGTGTCTGTTGGAGGGTGTCCAGCCATTACGGTGGACAGCTCCTACAAGGACTCATGGACTAAAGAGGCCCTGTCTCATGGGCCTGCTTACCTTTCTGAGATCACTTCCCAAACAAACTACTCCTTCTCACAGCCTGGTCCCAGTATCTGCTTCTGGGGAAACCCAGCCCAAGACAAGAGATGGGAAAATCAGACATGTGGATAATTCTGGATATTTCAGTTGGCTCATCTTTCAAGTACAGTAAGCCTGCTATATATGAACCTTCAAATTGTGAGCGTTCAAAGATGTGAATGGGTGTTTGCCTGTTCAGTCATGTACATTAGTTGAGATGTCTGCTGTACATTGTCAAGTGCACGCATCCTCTACAAGTGGTTGTGCTTTTATGTACTTTATATACTGTATAGAGTGCAGTATCCTTATTTTGAGCTAGATCTGCAAGAGGATGACTTTGTTGAACTCCTTGCTGTGCAACGCGAGGAGCTTACTAATGAAGACCTGATGGAACTGGAGGCCCAGAGAAAGGACAAAGAGAGACAAGAGGAAGAAGAAGTAACTGAGGAACTGGAAAGGTTCATGACACAGGAAATGGCAAGGCGTGTGCATGCTAAATCACTTCAGTCACGTCTGACTCTGTGTGACCCTATGAGCTGTAGCTCCCAGTCTCCTCTGTCCATGGGATTCTCCAGGCAAGAGTATTGGAGTGGGTTGTCATTCTCTTGTCCAGGAAATCTTCCTGACCCCAGGGGTCAAACCTGCATCTCTTAAGACTCCTGCATTGGCAGGCACGTTCTTTACCACTTGTGCCACCTGGGAAGCCCCAGATGGCAAGGAGCTTTTCTTTATTTGAGGAGGCACTGTTAGTTTTTGAGGAATAGGACCCGAATGTAGACTGGTCCACAAAGGTTGCAGCAGCTGTTCACAATGCAGTCCAGTGCTACTGTATCATCTGTGATGAGAGAGAAAAAAGAGCTACTACACTGATGTTACTGGGCTGTTGTATCCAGAGGGTAGGCAGGATAGAGCTCAGCAAGGACCCAGACCTGTGCCATTGGAGTCAGGCGTGAGTGACGTTGCAGCTGGCTCTCCATCTCCTGTTGCTGATGGTCCTTCAGTGCTATCATCTCCCTTCTCCAGTTAGAGTAATCCTTCTTGCCTGTTCACCCAATGCCAGCCCCTGTATGCCAGCTGTTGTACTGTACTACTGTACTTTTCAAGGTACTGTACTGTAAGATTAAAAATGTTTTCTCTATTTTTTGTTTTTTTATGTATTATTTATGTGATAAGTGTTAAAAACCTATTATAGTAAAGGACTACACAGCTGATTGTGTTAGCTGGGTACCTAGGCCCACTTGTTGGCCTTACGAACATCTTGGATTTGCCAGCATACTCTCAGAATGGGACTTGTCCCTATGTAGAGAACTTACTGTATGTTTATTTTAATATGTTCATTAGCTAGAGTGGTGAAATATCACAAACTAACTTCCATTATCTGTTTTCAGATAAGAGTTAAATTTCTTCAAAGTTAGTAAAATTTGAATGGTTATGGCAGCTGCCTTGCCTTAACATGGATCCTGGAGATTGATGGGCTGGGTTTGGATCTTTTCTGGTTTAGTCCTTGGGCAAGCTGCTTAGGTCCACAATACCTCAGATTCCTCTCTGATGTAGACAGTATAGTATATATGTCAGTGTTTTCCTACAGCATTAAATAAAGTTTGTAATGTGCTCAGGAGAATGCCTGGTGTATAATAAGCACCATGTAACTGTTGGTTAAACACTTGAATAAAAAAATGAGGTTGATCACGGTAAAAGTTAAAACTGTATTTTCCCAAGTAGGCCACAGACTAACCATTGTATGAACAAATTATTTTATTTTAATAATACATTCTTTTCCATATTAATTATACATTTTAAACCACAACACAATTATATTAGTTTCATGAGCCATTCGTCTTTAATGAGTACTGAGTTAATTAGCAAGACCTATCTTTTTGGGCACTGCCTCTCTTCTGCACCTTTCAGTTTAGTATTCATTATTTTAAAATAGCAATTCTCATTTTCAAAAATATTTGGAGAGGGAAATGAATAATTACTCTTCTACACTACATTGCTAAGTTTCAAAATACAAAAAAGTTGAAAATAGGCATGTGGGCATGGATATACCTGGGAAGTGACTCCATAGTTTATTATGCATGAGAAATACTTTATTGCTTGTTGAATTGGTGCAGTTCATTATTTCTCCTAAGAAGTATTTTTAGTCTCTTTTCAGAATTCTTAATTATTCCTTCTTGTCCCCAAACATCTAATTCTACTCTTATGAAGCGGTGAATCCAGATTTTCTTCCATTCTCAGAGGTGACAATCTTCAGTATATGAATTGAATCATCACTGGTGAAAGAATTATAACTATTCCAATGATTCTTCATCTTCCTTTCACTCCCATATTTTCAGCTGTCAGTAGCAGTGATTCTGAATAATGGTCTATGGACTGTATCAGAACCTAAGAAGTCCATGTATGTGCACACATATGTATCCACATACATAGATATAAAATACACATGTACTAATACGCACCACTTCGAGGGATGCTAATTCAGTGGTTGAGAGCTGGGCCTCAGGAGCTGGTATTTGTGGGAAGTTCTTTAAGCAGTCCTGTCCCAAGAACAGCCAGGTTTGGGAACCCCAGGACGATGGCTTATCCAAGGGCTGGCTGCCATTTCTGACTGGTCCTACAACTTATATCTGACTGAACACCTAGAGAGAGCAGTCTGCTGTATTCACGTTTAGAGGCACCTGGCACCTGTCCTGACACCCAGCACAGTGTCTGGCAGAGCAGGCATTTAATAAATGTCTGAAGGGTATCATTTCACAGTCAGCCTCCCTGTACCCAGGTTTATCTTTCGTTACTTTCAACATGGCACTATTTTCTGAGCAGGCCTATCATAGGCGGTTCCTTCTGCCTTAGCCTCTGCATTCACTCTTTACTCTCTCGGGATCAGATTTTTTTTCTTTCCTTAAGAACATCATATAGCTTATTTAAGAACTAGATTTCCAAGTTTGCTGTGGAATAATATATTAAATAGTGAGCTCTGAGGACATGAGATAAGACTCTCTGTTGACTGCTGCTTTAAGAAGCAATCAACAGGCTGACCGTGGAGTAACGAGTATGAACAATGGCTCCACATACCATGATATCTTGGTCACATAGGTCTCCTGTTCTGATCACATGATGAGTTTGGATCATGATTCACTGGGGGCTTATTTCAATACTTATTCAACTATTCATTAGACAAATATACATTGAGTACTACATATTCTTTTGGGCAGTGGAAATATCAGTATCAGTTAAGTCACTCAGTCGTGTCCGACTCTTTGCGACCCATGAATCGCAGCACGCCAGGCCTCCCTGTCCATCACCAACTCCCGGAGTCCACCTAAACCCATGTCCATCGAGTTGGTGATGCCATCCAGCCATCTCATCCTATGTCTTCCCCTTCTCCTCCTGCCTGCACTCCTTCGCAGCATCAGGGTCTTTTCCAATGAGTCAACTCTTCGCATAAGGTGGCCAAAGTATTGGAGTTTCAGCTTCAACATCAGTCCTTTCAGGGAACACCTAGGACTGATCTCCTTTAGGATGGATGTTGGATCTCCTTGCAGTCCAAGGGACTCACAAGAGTCTTCTCCAACACCACAGTTCAAAAACATCAATTCTTCAGCGCTCAGCCTTTTTCACTGTCCAACTCTCACATCCATACATGACTACTGGAAAAACCATAGCCTTGACTAGACGGACCTTTGTTGGCAAAGTAATGTTTCTGCTTTTCAATATGCTATCCAGGTTGGCCATAACTTTCCTTCCAAGGAGTAGGCATCTTTTGATTTTATGGCTGCAGTCACCATCTGCAGTGATTTTAGAGCCCCCCCAAAATAAAGTCTGACACTGTTTCCACTGTTTTCCCCATCTATTTGCCATGAAGTGATGGGACCAGATGCCATGATCTTAGTTTTCTTAATGTTAAGCCTTGAGCCAACTTTTTCACTCTCCTCTTTCACTTTCATCAAGAGGCTCTTTAGTTCCTCTTCACTTTCTGCCGTAAGGGTGGTGTCGTCTGCATATCTGAGGTTATTGATATTTCTCCTGGCAATCTTGATTCCAGCTTGTGCTTCCTCCAGTCCAGCGTTTCTCGTGATGTATTCTGCATATAAGTTAAATAAGCAAGGTGACAGTATACAGCCTTGACGTTCTCCTTTTCCTATTGGGAACCAGTCTGTTGTTCCCTGTCCAGTTCTAACTGTTGCTTCCTGACCTGCATACAGGTTTCTCAAGAGACAGGTCAGATGGTCTGGTATTCCCCATCTCTTTCAGAGTTTTCCACAGGTTATTGTGATCCACACAGTCAAAGGCCTTGGCATGGTCAATAAAGCAGAAGTAGATGTTTTTCTGGAACTCTCTTACTTTTTCGATAATTCCGCAGATGTTGGCCATTTGATCTCTGGTTCCTCTGCCTTCTCTAAAAGCAGCTTGAACATCTGGAAGTTCACGATTCATGTATTGCTGAAGCCTGGCTTGGAGAATTTTGAGCATGACTTTACTAGTGTGTGAAATGAGTGCAATTGTGCAGTAGTTTGAGCATTCTTTGGCATTGCCTTTTTTGGGATAGGAATGTAAATCGATCTTTTCCAATCCTGTAGCCACTGCTGAGTTTTACAAATTTGCTGGCATATTGAGTGCAGCACTTTCATAGCATCATCTTTTAGGATTTGAAATAGCTCAATTGGAATTCCATCACCTCCACTAGCTTTGTTTGTAGTGATGCTTTCTAAGGCCCACTTGACTTTACCTTCCAGGATGTCTGGCTCTAGCTGAGTGATCACACCACTGGGATTATCTGAGTCGTGAAGGTCTTTTTTGTACAGTTCCTCTGTGTATTCTTGCCACCTCTTCTTAATATGTTCTGCTTCTGTTAGGTCCATACCATTTCTGTCCTTTATCGAGCCCATCTTTGCATGAAATGTTCCCTTGGTATCTCTGATTTTCTTGAAGAGATCTCTAGTCTTTCCCATTCTATTGTTTTCCTCTATTTCTTTGCTTTGATCACTAAGGAAGGCTTTCTTCTCTCTCCTTGCTATTCTTTGGAATTCTGCATTCAGATGGGACTATCTTTCCTTTTCTCCTTTGCTTTTTGCTTCTCTTCTTTTCACAGCCTCCTAAGACAGCCATTTTGCTTTTATGCATTTCTTTTTCTTGGGGATGGTCTTAATCCCTGTCTCCTGTACAATGTCACGAACCTCTGTCCGTAGTGGAAATATAGCAATAAACAAAACAGAGATCTTTACTCTTCTAGAGTTTATGTGTAAATATAGATTATGTTAGATATTGATACCTGCCCTGTGAGAAAATACAGCTGAGTAGGGAAGTAGGGAAGGGAAGTAGGGAAATTGCTCTATTATATTGGATGCCAGAACTGAGTAGGGGAGTGGTTGGGAGACTGTAAGGCAGTATTCAGACAAGAGAGCCTTTTGGCTTAGATGAAGGTAGACATGTGGAGATGGTGAGAAATGGTGAGCGTTTGGATGTATTCTGAAGGTCTATCTCATGAATAGTGCATAGGATGTGACAAAGTACAGGAGTCAAAGTGGGACTCTGAAGCCTGAACAAATGAGAGGATGGAGTTGTGTTTACTGAGATGGGCAAGTTAGGAGGAAGAGGTTGAGCTGGGGGTGGAAAGCAGTTAGTGATTTCATTTTGAATATGCTATATTTGAGGAGCCTAGTACACCTCCAAATTTGTTGACTAGACAGGTATATTAGGCACCCTGTAGTTCACAGGAGAGGATGGGCTAGAGAAAAATAAAATTGAAAGATATGAGTTGGGATGAAGTTACTTAAGTAGGCAAACGTGGAAGTCTGAGAACTAAGTTTTTTTTTTTCTTCCACTGCTGTTGCATAGCATGTGGGATCTTAGTTTCCTAACCAAGGATTGACCCCTTCTCCTGCAGTGGAAGCACAGAGTCTTAACCACTGGACCTCCAAGGAAGTCCCCTGAGAACTTTCTTAAGGCGTTTCTATATTAGACAGGGGTCAGCCAGAAAAGTCTATTGGAGAAGAGTAGCCAGTGAGGTAGCAAGTAACCAAGAGAAACTACTGTCCTGGAGACAAGGGAAGAAAGTGGTCCAAGGAGGATGGAGTCATCACATGTGTGATGCTGCTGATGGGCCATGTCGGTGATGACTGAGAGGGACAGCTGGACTGCTGATGGGGAGAGCATTGGTCATTGGTTTTAGAGGTGGTGGTTTAGTCGCTAAGTCGTGTCCAACTCTTGTGACCCCATGGACGATAGCCTGCCCAGCTCCTCTGTCCATAGGATTCTCCAGGCAAGAAAACTTGAGTGGGTTGCCATTTCCTTCTCCAGCAGATCTTCCCGACCCAGGAATTGAATCCAGGTCTCCTGCATTGTAGGCACATTGTTTACCAACCGAGCTACAAGGGAAGCCCAGGTGTTAGAGAAGGCACTTTAATTGGAGTGATACCTGCAGAGGATTTTAGGATATGTTGGAAAAATAGGAGTCAGAGTAGACCACAGTGTGGATGGGTTTTGCTTTAAAGAGTAGCAGAGAGATAGGGCAGCTGCTGGAGGGTGATGTGAAGAAATGGAAGATTTTTCATTGGAACTTTTCTAGCCAGTTTGAACGCTAATAGATGACCTAGTACAGAGAGAAAAATGATAAAGCAGAGTGAAAGTGATTAATTGTTAGAAGGATATTCTTTCATAGGTGAGAGAATTTGGGGACAGGTGTAGGGATTTGCTTTAGAAAAGAGCTGGATTATTCATCATGGTTAGAGGGGAGCTGGCAGTTTCCAGCAGCAGGAGTTGTACTAAGCAAAAGGAAGCTACACTCTCAAGAAGGGAGGAGGCTCAGAAGCTCCCCACAGTGGGAGTAGGGCTGGGTGTTTTAGAGTGGTGGTTCCTCCCTGTGTCTTGCGTCATTTGACTGACAAGTTGATTAACAGCTTCAGGTTGTAGAACTTCTCTCCTAGTGAGCAGGCGCCCAAGTGAAGCGCATGGTGGGAGAGCAAAGGCTGCAATGATCATTTATTATAAATAGGGCATCATGAACCCTAGGTTACTTGGAGTCACCTCAGGTCCTGGCGTGCCAATGCCAACCAATGCTGACAAGTTTATCTTGCTTGGTCTTGAAAAAAACTGGGAACTTAACAATCGTTAACCACAAAAGGGAGGATCTCTGAATGTGTTCTGGTCCCCAGTGTCCAGTTGAGGGAGGGAAAAGTGACCCGTTCCAGGATGGGGTGGGACCCACTCATGTCTGACTGACTATTTGATAAAGGGAGTGACCTGAGAGATAGCAGGCAATGGTCAGAGAATGAGACCCTGGGAAGGGAATGGGTATATTGGCAGTGGCAAAGTCTGTGTAGCGTATAAGCAAGGCAGTTGTCGAGTTAAAGCTAAGGAAAAAATCACTGGAGGTTGAAGTGGGGAGAAAACTAAAAATCCAGGGAACTGAAAAGATAATCCCCAAAGACTTTGAAATCACTAACGTGTATGATAACTAAAGAGCTAGGGTAACAGTGATGTGGGAGTTGAGGTCCCCAGAGGAGTAAGAGTGAGGCGGTCTGGTGTCTGGTGATGGCAGTGTGATTTGATGAATGAACCTCAGTGTTGGAGAGGGTGGTTGCAAGGCAGGAAAGATGATGGCTTGGAAGGGCTAATGAAGAGCAAGAAGCACCTCCATTAAGCTTTCAGTCAGTTAGCATGAGGCGGGTGGGGGAGGAAGATCCCCTTGCCAGAGTGTTAAAGAAAGCTGGATCTTGGGGAGAGCCAGGGCTCACAGGGAGCAGGAAAGAAGGGAGGGGAAAAAAAAAAAAAACCAACAGAAACCTTACAAAGCACTTAGTATGTGCCAGGGACGTTTCCATGATGTTTTGTATATTACTTACATTAATCCTCAAAACAAGATCTCTCTCTAGCCGTGTTTTACAGATGGAGAAATTAGAGCACAGACAGATTGAGTGTCTCGCTTGAGGTCAGGGGTTGTAAGTGGTGGACGTGGGACTGAGACCTGGATGTGCTCAGCCCTGCACTGCCCTTCCTGCCTACCCCACAGCAGCACACATCTGGAGAAGGGGCGTCTGCTGATGGTACATCAGGGGTTCCATGGAGGGGCTGAGGGAGGGGTAGATGGGTTACATTAAGGATTGGGCAGAGCTGTGTGGCGATGAGGGATAAATGGACCTCTGGTTTGCAGGCACACAGAATTAGTGCTTATGCGAGGCAGACAGGGGTAGTGAGGCTGTGAGTGTTGGGGTGATGGAGCTGAGGGTAGGATAGAGGTGTTGCCAAGGGCACAAGCTCAGCACCCCCCTCTTCACTCGAGCTGATAGAGGGCAGAGGTTGAGAAGAGGCCTTGGAGGCTATCTCTTGGAGCATAAGGAAATTTGGCATCCCCTCTTTACTTAACCCACTACAGTTATTCATTTATTTAAAAAAATAATTATTGCTGACATCCAGTAAGTTTCTGGACATGAACAGTAATGTTAAAAGCATCCTCATTTTCCATTTAGTGAGTTTCTTTAGAAGATGAATGTGCTTGTGAATTTACTAAAGAGATTCAGTCACCTTTATAAGATGGCAATGTTTATGAATCTCCTCACATCTCCTTATGCTTTGTAGTTGCTAACATATTTTCACAGACATGATTTCACTTATACACTCTACCCTTTACCAGCCCAGTTTCTGGCGTATTTTTGGTACTAAAAGTTTGCATATCTAGAGGATGGACAGAATGAAATATTGAGTTTGGAGTAAGGGCAGAAAGTAAAATGTGAAATGGCTGGGAATATTCATATTTAATTTTCATTAAACCTTCTTTCCTTTAGTTTTTAAAAAGGGAAATATTCTTATATTCTTCAGAAGGTAGAACAGAGAAAAATTAGCATAAATTCTTGCTGGCAGCTTTTCAATTTATTACATAAATCTGTCATGTTTTAAGTGGAATGGCTTAGACACTCAGCTTTTGCTCAGGAAACATATGGTGATAATAGAAAACATTTCAAGAGTCCAATATGGTAAATCAGCAAAAAGATCATTTTATTCATCAGAGGTATTTATTAAATGTTGAGCTGTTTGTGCAACAGCTGGTTTTTGCTTCTAGTGGAAACCATCAAGAGTTGTAGTGACTTTTCTTTTGCTGTTAAGGAGAACAGAAGGGTGCGAAGAAACCAACTAGAGCGAGAGGTAATGGCTTTCTCTTGTGAATATAAGGCTCCTGTTATACTTATGACAGTTTCTTCCAAGTGATCTGGTTTGACACTTCTGACCCTTCTGCTGTTTTTGTTGCTGTTTGTTCTGTTATGACTGATTTGCTTGTTTGGTAAAATTGGAAATAATACCTGGGTATGCTGAGTTCAACTTTGTCCATCCTGCTTAATTTGGTCTGGAACCACTTGGTTTGAATGTATATTTACTTTAGGTCCCTTTGGCTTTCATGCTAACTTATAACCTCTAATTAAGGCTCTAGCAATAAAAAGGTGATATTTTGTCTCCTTTGCCACGTCATTGCTTTATACCTTAAATTGTATGAAAACTGGGGCATTGTGGTGCTGCTTATTGGGATTCAAATGTAGGATGCCTTGGAAGCCTTTTCAGAACTATAGCCTCTTGATGAAAGTGAAAGAGGAGTGTGAAGAAGCTGGCTTAAAACTCAACATTCTGAAAACTAAGATCATGGTATCTGGTCCCATCACTTCACGGCAAATAGATTGGGAAATGGTGGAAACCTTGACAGACTTTATTTTCTTGAGCTCCAAAATCACTGCAGATGGTGAGTGCAGACATGAAATTAAAAGATGCTTCCTCCTTGGAAAAAAAGCTATGACCAGTATAGACATCATATTAAAAAGTGGAGACATTACTTTGCCAACAAATGTCCGTCTAGTCAAAGCTCAAAATTCTCCAAGCCAGGCTTTAGCAATACGTGAACCGTGAACTTCCAGATGTTCAAACTGGTTTTAGAAAAGGCAGAGGAACCAGAGATCAAATGGCCAACATCTGCTGGATCATCGAAAAAGCAAGAGAGTTCCAGAAAAACATCTACTTCTGCTTTATTGACTATGCCAAAGCCTTTGACTGTGTGGATCACAATAAACTATGGAAAATTCTTAAAGAGATGGGAATACCAGACCATCTGACCTGTCTCTTGAGAAACCTGTATAAAGGTCAGGAAGCAACAGTTAGAACTAGACATGGAACAATAGACTTTCCAAATAGGAAAAAGAGAATGTCAAGGTTGTATATTGTCACCCTGCTTATTTAACTTATATGCAGAGTACATCATGAGAAATGCTGGGCTGGAAGAAGCACAAGCTGGAATCAAGATTGCCGGGAGAAATATCAATAACCTCAGATATGCAGATGACATCACCCTCATGGCAGAAAGTGAAGAGGAACTGAAGAGCCTCTTGATGAAAATGGAAGAGGAGAGTGAAAAAGTTGGCTTAAAGCTCAGCATTCAGAAAACTAAGATCATGGCATCCGGTCCCATCACTTCATGGCAACTAGATGGAAAAACAGTGGGAACAGTGTCAGACTTTATTTTTTTGGGCTCCAAAATCACTGCAGATGGTGATTGCAGCCATGAAATTAAAAGACTGTTACTCCTTGGAAGGAAAGTTATGACCAACCTAGACAGAATATTTAAAAGCAGAGACATTACTGTGGCAACAAAGGTCTGTCTAGTCAAGGCTATGGTTTTTCCAGTGAGTCATGGAAACTCCAGTGAGAGTTGGACCATGAAGAAAGCTGGATGCCAAATAATTGATGCTTTTGAACTGTGGTGTTGGAGGAGACTTTTAAGAGTCCCTTGGACTGCAAGGAGATCCAACCAGTCCATCCTAAAGGAAATCAGTCCTGAATATTCATTGGAAGGACTGATGTTGAAGCTGAAACTCCAATACTTTGGTGATCTGATGTGAAGAACTGACTCATTTGAAAAGACCCTGATGCTGGGAAAGATTGAAGGCAGGAGGAGAATGGGACGATAGAGGATGAGATAGTTGGGTGGCATCATCGACTGGATGAACATGAATTTGAGCAAGCTCCGGGAGTTGTTGATGGATGCTGCAACTGCAGTTAGTGACTGCATGCTGCAGTCCATGGGGTTGCAGAGTCAGACATGACTGAGCAACTGAACTGACCTCAGTTAGATGTCTCTCCTGTGTGCTTTCAAAAAGAGCCACCTGTACCCCAATGTTCATCGCTGCATTGTTTACAATAGCCAGGACATGGAAGCAACCTAGATGCCCATCAACTGATGAATGGATAAGAAAGCTGTGGTACATATACACAATGGAATATTACTCAGCATTAAAAAAAAATTCATTTGAATCAATTCTACTCAGATGGACCAAACTGGAGCCCATTATTCAGAGTGAAGTAAGCCAGAAGCAAAAACAACAATACAGTATATTAACACATATATATGGAATTTAGAAAGACAGTAATGAGAACCCAACATACGAGACAGCAAAAGGAACGCAGATGTATAGAATAGACTCGTGGACTCTGTGAATGAGGGAAAGGGTGGAATGATATGGGAGAATGGCATTGAAACATGTTAATTATCATATGTTTAATCAATCGCCAGCCCAGGATTGATTCTCGGGGCTGGTGCATCGAGATTTCCCTGGGGGGAAGGAGGAGGGAGGGAGGAGGGAGGGGTTTCTGGAGGGGGAGCATATGTAAACCCATGGTGATATCATGGCATTGTATGACAAAAACAATAAAAGGGAGGAAAAAAAAAAGTTCCTCATGGTCCGCCTTTATATCTCTTCATATAGTTACTATTGGTGTAATGCCTGCTTTGTTGCTAGAGTATGAACTCTGGGTAGTGACCGATCTCAGTACCAACGGGACTTACATGGTGCTTGTGGAGTGAATGGTTGAATGAGTTACTGCTTGGGAAAAGATTAAGTTCCTAATTTATGTAGTGAATGAAGGAAATGGACAATGAATTTGACGCTCTCTACTCAAAAAATAAAAGTAGATTGTAGAAGTTCTTGCCCTTCCATACATCAGTTTTGAACAAGTTAAATGAAAGCTCTGAAAGAGGAGTGTCTTCTTCCATGAGTCCTGCTTGAACTGAGCTAGGAAACTGGAAACTATGTTTTTTTAAAATAAGAATCAACATTTTACTGTTGTCCAGTGTCATTCCAGTATATTATCAGCTCAGCCTACTAGACTGTGTTCATTTTCATCCTTCAGAATTTTGCATATGAATGTATGGAGATGAAAGTACAGAAAGTGCTTGATGTGCTCCATTGCTCATTAATAATAGCATTAAGGTGCATTTTTAACAATACTATAAAGAACTAATAGGTAGATATAACTGCCTAGGAAGATTTAGCTTTTTCTTCATAAAGAAAATTAGGGGACAGTGAAAAGATAGATCATTGTGATGATTATTTTTAAAGAAAGTAATACAATCAATTTCTAACCAGAAAACATTGGCTTGAGAATCTGAAATAAAGCTTGTGGAATTGAACCTCCCTTTTAGGTCCATCTGTATAATAATGCATAAAGTAGTTGTAGAAAGAAAGCCTGTTGCCTGGTTTGCAGTTAACCACTTCTGTCAGTGAAAGAAAGCCCATACTGTTGATCAAGGATTTGGAGGTCAGAGGGCTCAGATGGTGGTTCTTACTTAGGGTCGCCGTATGGCTTCATTCAGATAGTGACCAAGGCTGGAGTCATTTGAAGGCTCTTTTATGTACACATCTGGAGCTGGGCTGGGGTGTCCAGAGTAGCTGTGGGCTGGTGGGCTGTTGGTATGTCTCTCTGTCCTGCTGGAGCATCCACATGGATGTCTTGAGCTTCCTCCCTGCATGGAGATCTCAGGGGAGCCTGGCTTCTGTTGGGGGATGTTATCAAGAGCACGTGAGCACGGATTGATCCTCCAGCTGGCCCTGGGCAATCAAAGGCTCTTCAGCCCCTGTCTTTTTCTTGGAATATACGCTCTGCCCACTGTTCCTCCAGGGGGAGATGTCTCAAGGACACAGCCTTGAGAGAGTCAGTTGGTGTTGGGCCCAGGTGGACTGAATATGGGATTGAACCAGCTCAATGCTCTGTGTAAACATTTAAGATTTGGCAGATAGGGGAGGAGACCTACTCACCTTGCAGCTGCCCGAGACTAGCCTCCTGTGTAAGTTCCCTTGCTTACTAAGCCTGCCATCCACCTGTCTGGAGGATCTGCCTCTTTCTTGGGTCCCACCTTGCCTTCCTTGTCTGGGGCCAGTTTCAGACTTCACCAGTGGAGCCCCTGAATTTTCCAGCCAACAGGTTTTACCAAGAAGTTCCAAGAGAAGGGAGGTGGAAGCTTCCAGGCACTTACAACCTGGACTCAAAGAAGGAGCAGCGCTTCTCCTGTTTTCCCGGAGAAAAGTGTCCCAGAGCCCATCCATGTTCAGAGGGAGAGGACATAGGTTCTACCTCTTTTTAAAGAAAGATATATTTATTGATTTATTTTTGGCTGTGTCGTTGTTGCTGCCCAGGACTTTTGCTAGTTGCGGCAAGCGGGGGCTGCTCTTCGTTGCGGTATGCGGGCTTCGCACTGCGGTGGCATCTCTCGTTGTGAAACTCTAGGTGTGCGGGCTTCAGTAGTTGTGGTCATGGGCTTAGTTTCCCTGGGGGAATGTGGGATCGTCTTTGAACCAGGGATCGAACTGGCATCTCTTGTACTGGCAGGCGATTCTTTACCTCCGAGCCACCAGGGGCAAGCACTAGGCGCCAGCTCTTGCTGAGGAGTCAAAGTGGCTTTCTTTCATCTGTGATTTGTGCTAATACCTCCCCACCTGAAAGCTGTTCTCACTAGCATCATGGAAAATGTTAGCATAAAATTAGTTTTAAGTTGTTTACTGAATAAATAAAAAATATTAAATGTGAAATACCTGTCTATATACTGCTCATTGATTCTTGTAGCACATTCAAAAGTAAGAAAAAAAATCAAAGAATAGATGAGATCAAATTTTTCTTTTTGTCAGTTTTGGAAATGAATACATGTCCTACGGCCATTGCAGCTGGTGAAGTGAACGCATGCAATGTCTTTGAATTTTTATTTTCCCCGTTTAGATCTTTATATTATGTACAAGCAAATGATTTTGGTGCCCTCAATTTTTTTTTGTCTTTAGAGGAAATAAACTTACATATATAGTTCATTCCTCTCTCAATTACAGATGTTTAGACAATTAAAGGAGAAATTTTCAAAGCTCAAAGAAAATTAATTTCGACCTTGGGGAAAAATGTTGAAATGAATTTGTGCTTTTTTTAATCTTCCCATTTAAAACCCAAAAAGCCAATATTTGCCCTGCAGCCATAACCTGGATTCTGTAGCTATACAGAATCCCAACCCTTCTGGGTGGTGTGAGTCATTGTCAGTGCTATGGCTTCATTATGTATTTCTTGTTAGTAATAATAATTCCTGACAACTAGTATTTGTTGTGTACAAAGTATGGGATAGGTATGGTGCAAAGTACTTACCTTGCATTATCTCAATTAACCCTTTCAGTAACTCTATGATGTAAGTACTAGGATTATCTTTGTTTACCAGGAAATGGAGATGCTAAGATGTTACATTGCTTGCCTCAGTTCGTGTAATCCACTCCAGTATTCTTGCCTGGAGAATTCCATGGACTGTATAGTCCATAGGTTGCAAAGAGTCATACATGACTGAGCAGCTTTCACTTTCATATAATGTTTATTTTTCTCTGACTTATTTCACCCTGTAGAATAGAGTCATCCACCTCACTGCAGCTGATTCAGATTCATTCCTTTTTATGGCTGAGTAATATTCCATGGTGTATAGATAACTACAGCTTCTTTATCCATTAAAGATAACAATCTAAATAAATGCTGAGAAGCCTAATGTATAAGATGCTCTTATGCCCCAACCGCATGTGCCTCTTTGCCTCACTTGGGGTGTCAGCCTTGGATCTGTGCACATATTCCATACACGCTTTGGCTGACCTCCAGCTGTCAGCCTCTGGTGGAGGTCTATGTGCTGCTTCCCTTAGGGGCTCATAAGTTTATCTGTTTTTTCCTCAGTAACTCCAGTGGACCTAAATTGTCAAGAACTACAGGTTAAAGGATGTAAGGAAGACCCAAACCAAACATTCCCCACACTGCACAGGTCTGTCTGCTGAGACAGTTTTCCCAGACAGAGAAAAATTAGCTGCTCTTGGTTATAAGTTTCTTTTCATCCTCTCCCCCCTGGAGCTACCCCTCCTCTACAGGCAGCAAGCCCTGTAGAGGTCTCCTGCCCTCTGTCATCCCTCGCCAGGAGGAGCTTTTCCCCGGCCACAACTGCATGTCCGTAGACCAGCAGCAGGTTGTCCATGAGGTGTGTGGAGCCTGTCTCCCTGGGCCTCTCCTGAGGGCAGCTGTGGGCACGCCAGCAGCCCTCATATCACCTCAGCAGGTGCCAGACTCTCAGGCAAGATCGGTGTCGTTGTCCGCAGGGTGTATGGCTGAGGCGTGTGCCTCACCATCCTGCTCTTCATGAGTGGAATCAAAGAGAAGCACTCAGGGTGTCTTCCTGTTAGCTGGGCGGGCCCTCCTGATGAATGCCAGCGCTGTGCTGGAGCAGTCACAGCACACTCTGGGAACAGTCTGCACCTCAGGGCATCAGCCTGTGTTAGGGGCAGGCACGATCCCTTCAAGGAACTGGCTTGGTGGGAACAAATAGTGGGAACTGCAGTTAAAGGGAGGAAGGAGATATAGGCCATTCCTTTAAAAAAAAAAAAAAAGCTGACTTTTACCACATAGAGAAAATGAGTAAAGGAGTATTGGGGGATATTTTGGTCGATTCTCCTGGGAGCAGACCTGAAATGAAGATGTGAATGTACATGGCTTGTTCTGGAAGCATGGGCAGGGACTTGGGGGAATTTGGATGGGGAAGGGAAGAGATCCAGTACACATTGTGGCATCGGGCAGGTGTTTGGGCAACTGGGGGATTGTGGGAGACATGGTGGAATATGCTTTGAGATTACCTCCCCACCAGCCCCAATCCCACCAGGTGAGGAAGCTAGATTACTTATTTCCCAGCCCTTCTCTGCCATCAGCTGAGGCCACTTGCTGGAGCACTGCGGGTCATCTCGAGGTGCGACCCAGAGACCCCATTAAGGAAAGACTTGTTGCCCCGCTTCTGGGTGTGTGTCCATGGGCACTCTTCTACTGTAAGCCCATTCAGTAGCTTCCTCTGTGCAGAAGCAGTTTTCCAAAGTCCTGCCGTTCCATGGTGGCCCACATCTAACGCCAGCATGGAAGAGGGTGACCATGGAAGGGCATGACAGTTGAAACAGGCATAGACAGGACTCATCATTTAAGCTCATCTTGGGACAACTCTGATTTAGTGCCTGGGCCCCTTGTAGGTAGGGCTGGGGTTGGGGGGTTAGCAGAGAGATGATGGGGGTGAAGGACAGAGGTGGAAAAAGTAATGGAGAAGGCCCAGCCTCATGGGAAGGGAGATAGTGAATTAGGCAA
Organism: Antilocapra americana; assembly: GCA_007570785.1. Classification (NCBI taxonomy): domain Eukaryota; kingdom Metazoa; phylum Chordata; class Mammalia; order Artiodactyla; family Antilocapridae; genus Antilocapra; species Antilocapra americana. The sequence continues at coordinate 1,732,816 of ML660776.1, read as the reverse complement.
AAAGTGAAGAAGAACTAAAGAGCCTCATGATGAAAGTGGAAAACGAGAGTGAAAATGTTGGCTTAAAGCTCAACATTCAGAAAACTAAGATCATGGCATCTGGTCCCATCACTTCATGGCAAATAGATGGGGAAACAGTGGCAGACTTTTTTGATTTGGGCTCCAAAATCACTGTAGATGGTGACTGCAGCAATGAAATTAAAAGATGCTTACTCCTTGGAAGGAAAGTTATGATCAACCTAGACAGCATATTAAAAAGCAGAGACATTACTTTGCCAACAAAGGTTCGTCTAGTCAAAGCTATGGTTTTTCCAGTGGTCATGTATGGATGTGAGAGTTGGTCTATAAAGAAAGCTGAGCGCCAAAGAATTGATGCTTTTGAACTGTGGTGTTGGAGAAGACTCTTGAGAGTCCCTTGGACTGCAAGGAGATCCAACCAGTCCATCCTAAAGGAAATCAGTCCTGAGTGTTCATTGGAAGGACTGATGTTGAAACTGAAACTCCAATACTTTGGCAATCTGATGTGAAGAACTGACTCCTTAGAAAAGACCCTGATGTTGGGAACGATTAGGGGCAGGAGGAGAAGGGGACGACAGAGGATGAGATGGTTGTATGGCATCACTGACTCAATGGACATGGGTTTGGGTAAACTCTGGGATTTGGTGATGGACAGGGAGGCCTGGTGTGCTGCGGTTCATGGGGTCGCAAAGAGTCGGACACGACTGAGCGATTGAACGGAACTGAACTGAACTGAGTATGTGTTAGCAATCACTATTATTGTTATTGTTATTAAGGGCTGAATTGCGTGCCCCCTAAATTAATATGTTGAAGCCCCGGTCCCTAGAACCTCATAATGTGACTGTGTTTGGGCACAGGGCTGTTAAAGAAGTTATTAGGGTAAAATGTGGCAGTTAGGTTGGGTCCTAATCCAGTCTGCCTTGTGTCCTTATAAAAAGAGATTAGGGACACAGAGACCTGGGACCTGTGTGCCTGGAGGAGAGGCCCTGTGAACACACAGTGAGGGGGCAGCCTTTCTTGATGCTTCTCTCTTGCTCCTTTCACAGATGGCTGGGAGCGCCCAGCCCTGGGCACGCAGTGGTACAGTGTCTGGTTCCTGCCCTTGTCATCCTTCTGTAAGGAAGACAGGAAATATGTGAGTGACGACAACCAACAAAGTGCTGTGAAGAAGCAGTGCTTAAGATAGGGAATACAGGTGGAATAGTGGAGAGGTCTGTTCAGGTGGAATTTCTTCCAGCCGACAGACCTCACTCTCCTACGTGTCTACCTCTTTTCTGAAACCCAGTTCAAAAGGGTCCACTTTCCCCCAAACCTTAGCTCTACCACATCTTCTGCTTTAGAACTTCAGGAAATCACTGCCTCCCCTCGTTCTGAGTCTGTGCTTTCCCTTCCAGGGTGCCAGCAGAGTGTGAGTTGACAGCACGGGTCCTTGGAGTCGGTCTCCCCGGGTTCAGATCCCAGCATTGTCCTTTACTGCTTGTATGGCTTTTGGTAAATGTCTGTGGTTCAGTTTCTCCATCCTTAAAATGAAGATAAACTGTGCTGCACTGTGCGTAGCCACTTGGTTGTGTCTGACTCTTTGCGACCATATAGGCTGTAGCCTTCCAGGCCCTCTGTCTATGGTATTCCCTAGATAAGAATACTGGAGTGGGTTGCCACGCCCTCCTCCAGGGGATCTTCCCCACCCAGGAATCAAATTGGGGTCTCCTGCATTGCAGGCGGAATCTTTACCAGCTGAGCTACCCAGGAAGCCTGAAGATAATACTAGGACCCATGTTAGGGCATGGATGTGGGGATTAAATACATTAAGCCAAGTTTAGAACAATGGTGGGTATATAGACAGCATTACAAGGATCATCCTGCCTGCCCTGATTACACTTGCTTGCGTCCATGTTTTATCTTCTCCTCTAGGCACAAGCCTAAGCACAGTTAAGAACAAGGAATTTGGGGTCAGAAGAAAATCAAATTCTGGTTGAACAACTTTTTCAGATGCATGAGCTTGGATACAATCACTTGACCTTTCTGAACCGCATTTTCACTACCATTTAAATAATGACAGCAATACTTACATTTTGAGTTATTGAGAGGAGTAAATAGGATCAATGCCCCAAATGTCTACAGAGACAGCTCTCAGTGGAGACTGCAATCATTCTCACCTTGATCCAGGAAAGGATCTTATTTATTATTTGTCTTGGTGTCTTCAGAATTCACCACTCATGGAGTCAATGATACTAATTGATGCTTTTGAACTGTGGTGCTGGAGAATGCTCTTGAGAATTTCTTGGACAGCAAGGAGATCGAACCAGTCAATCCTAAAATAAATCAGTCCTGAATATTCGTTGGAAGGACTGATGCTGAAAAGCTTCAATACTTTGACACACGATGCGAACAGCGGACTCATTAGAGAAGACCTTGATGCTGGGAAAGATTGAGGGCAGGGGGAGAAGGGGACGACAGAGGATGTGATGGTTGGATGGCATCACTGACTTAATGGACATGAGTTGAGCAAGCTCAGGGAGTTGATGAGAGACAGGGAAGCCTGGCGTGTTGCAGTCCATGGGGTCACAAAGAGTTGGACATGACTGAGTGACTGGACTGACTGACTGATTGTCTGATAACTCACTGTATAACAGAGTGAAGAAGTGAGCCAGCAGCAGTGTCTGCGGCAGACCTGGTCACGGGGATGGGCAGACTAGCCACATCCCGTTTGTTTGTCTGTCTGTCTTGTGCTGTGCAGTAGATTCTCATTATTAATAAATGTGTGTGTGTGTGCCCGTGCGCTGTCCAGTGAGTTCTCAGTAGCTGTCTGTTTCATGCACAGCAGTGTCTATATGTCAGTCACGCTCTCCCAGTGCACCCCACCCCAGCCCCCTTGGTGCTCATGCATTTGTTCTCTGTCTGTGTCTCTGTTTCTACTTTGCCAGTAGGTTCACCTGTACTCACTCTCTAGGTTCTGCGTACCTGCACTAATATTTGCTGTTTGTTTTTCTTTCTAACTTACTTCAGTCTGTTTAACAGTCTCTAGGTCCATCCACGTCTCTGCAAATACAGTTTCGGTTCTTTTTATGGCTTAGTAATATTCCATTGTCTGTATGTATACACAATGTACAATACACATTGTATGTATGTGCCACATCCTCTTTATCCATTCCTCTGTTGATGGACGTTTTAGGGTACCACCTCATACCAGTTAGAATGCCCATCATTGGAAAATCTACAAGGAATAAATGCTGGAGAGAATGTGGAGGAAAGGGAACCCTCCTACACCGTTGGTGGGTGTTTAAATTGGTGCAGCCACTGTGGAGAACAGTATGGAGGTTCCTTAGAAAACTGAATATAGAGCTGCTGAATGATCCAGCAATCCCATTTCTGCTTCTTTATTCCCTGGAGACAGGTGGCAAAGGGTGTGGGGTCTCTTTGGAGAGGGAATCTTACCATCTTCCCCCATGTCCTTCCAGATGCCTTGAACTGCACACTCCCTAACGTGCTGATTGCGCTTCCCCACACACAGAGTCACCAGCTCATGCTGTCCTGTTACTCTTCTGTTCTGGAAATGAATGAGGGCTTTGGTCGGGGCTTGGGAAACTGGCCTGCAATTTGAAACTTCCGTCAGAGAAAGCAGTTATCAAAATCCAGCCAGTTATCTGCTTCTGGCTTTGATTTTCAAGCTGGAACTCCAAGGAATTTCATGGAGTACCGTATTTCATGATGATAAGCCTTGGAAATTCTGGCTGTCAATATTAGGTGTCTGCAGCCCTGACAAGGCACAGAACTTGTATCAGCAAATGGGACATCTTAATTCAGAGGGCCCTCAGCTCTTTCATGTCACTGCTGTCACGCCTCTTGGTGACTTCCCCATTAAACCCAACATCTGGGTTTCTGTCTTTTATCAGGTACTGATTTATTTTGGACAATTTTCAGGGATAGTCAACCAAAAGTCATGTTCCTATGGTTCTGGAAAAACATTTCTCTCCTCACCTCACCTGCATTATATCGTTTAGAATAAAATGCTTCATTAAACTGGTTATCAGCGACAGACTTGTGTCACAGGTTATTCCATCCTGCAGTGCTCTCAAGAGAGCAATGTAAAATCATACTGAAGCTAATGTGAAAATGGGTCAGATTCAGCAATGAGTAAAATTTAGAAGGATGGCACACTGTTCCTTATATGATGTCATTTTCTCCCTCTAGCCATTCTCTTTTTTTTTTTTTAAGCCATTCTCCTTGATAACAAAAATGTCCCTCTATGATTTAGAGCCCCACTGAAAAGCAGAATAGGGGATATTACACTAAATATTTGACCAGCCATCCCGCTTCCCTGCTCCCGATGATTTCATTAAGCCCAAGTCATCTTCCCATCCTCGAAGGCTCCACTTTGGTTGAGGCTACCATTTTCTCACTCAGGTAGTTAAAGCTGACCTTGTAATGTAAGTTTGCACATGTTCCTTCCTCTTCAGTACTTCTGAGGAAGAGTTTAAGGACAGACATTCATTCTTCATTCAGTGTTTGGTGGAGGTTGCAGGTAAAGCTCTTTGGTCCTGGGCTTCTCTTTGCTGGAAGATTTTTGGTTACTAAGTCAATCTCCTTACACATTATTGTGTTTTTTTTTTTATTTATACATGATTCAGTCTTGATAGGTTAGGTGTTTCTAGGCATTTATCCATTTCTTTTAGCTTATCCAATTTGTTGGTATGTCAGTTCAGTTCAGTTCAGTTGCTCAGTTGTGTCCGACTCTTTGCGACCCCATGAACTGCAGCACGCCAGGCCTCCCTGTCCATCACCAACTGCCAAAGTCCACCCAAACCCATGTCCATCCAGTCGGTGATGCCATCTAGCCATCCCATCCTCTGTCTTCCCCTTCTCCTCCTGCCCGCAATCCTTCCCAACATCACGGTCTTTTCCAGTGAGTCAACTCTTTGCGTGAGGTGGCCAAAGTATTGGAGTTTCAGCTTCAACATCAGACCTTCCAATGAACACCCAGGACTGATCTCCTTTAGGATGGACTGGTTGGATCTCTTTGCAGTCCAAGCGACTCTCAAGAGTCTTCTCCAACACCACAGTTCAAAAGCATCAGTTCTTTGGCGCTCAGCCTTTTTCACTGTCTAACTCTCACATCCATACATGACTACTGGAAAAACCATAGCCTTGACTAGACGAACCCTTGTTTTTGGCAAAGAAATGTCTCTGCTTTTCAATATGCTATCCAGGTTGGCCATAACTTTCCTTCCAAGGAGTAGGCGTCTTTTGATTTCATGGCTGCAATCATGAAATTATATTATGTTGGCATATAATCGTTCATTATTAAATTGTCTATTTTTCCCTTCAGATCTGTTAATGAAGCTTTAAAATACTTGGGTGCTCATACGTTGGATGCATATAAACTTATGGTTGTTACATTCTCTTGATGAATCGACCTCTTTATCATCATATAATGATTTTCTTTTATTACAGTTTTTGAGTTAAAGTCTCTTTTGTCTGATAATTGGTATAGTTACTTCTGCTCTCTTTTGGTTTCTAGTTGCATAAATATCTTTTCCCATCTCTTCATTTTGAGCCTGTGTGCATTCATGGAGCTGAAGCGAGTCACTTGTAGGCAAGATTTAATTAGGTGTTTCTTTTTTTTTTGTTTAAAATCCAGGGACTTCCCTGGCTGTCCAGTGGTTAAGAAGTCTGCCATGCTCATTGCAGAGGGCACAGGGCAACTGAGATACTGTGCCAGACAAAAAATAAAAAGTTAAAAAGCTATTCAGCCACTCTTTGTCTTTGATTAGAAAATTCAGTTTTTTTAAAATTAATTATTGATAGGTAGGGACTCACTAATGCCACCTTGTCGTTTTCTGGCTGTCTTGTAGTTCCCGTGTTTCCTTCTTTTTCTATGTCTTCCTTTGTGAATTGATGGTTTCCCATACTGGTATCTTTCCTTCCTTCCCTTCTCCTTATCTTTTGTGTATTTACTTTAGATTTTGCTTTGTAGTGATCATGAAACTTACATTAAAACATCCTAGAGACATAACTGTATGTTTTGTGCTGATAAGAAACTTTGATTGCATGCGATAACTTTATTCTTACTCTTGTTTTCATTTTGTATATCACAATTTAGCTCTTTTTATATTCTGTATTCACTAACAGGTTATTGCAGTGACAGTTTTTTAAAAAATGCTTTTGTTCTTTAACTTTTATTAAAGAAGTTTCTTAAAATTAATCATTTTATCATAAATTTCTCATGCTTACTATTCTACTTCTAGGAATCCATCTAAAAGAAGTAAATATCTGTCTATACACAGACTTGTTCATGAATGTTTAAGCATCCTTATTTACGATAAAACCCCAAAGTCTACTAAATAGTGAGTGGATAAATGTGATGTTTCTTAAAGAATGAAGTGCTATTCACCAATCAAAACAGAACGGACCACTGATGCATGCTACCATGTAAATGAGCCCAAAGTGCTTTGTGAGGAGAAGGAATCCAGGCACAAAGTATCACATGTAGTTGTACTTATATGAAATGTCCAGAAAAGGAAACTGTAGAGACAGATAGTGATTGCCTGGGGTATAGGTAAGAATTGAGAGGGATTGCACATGGGCATGAAGAATCTTTTTGGGGGTGATAGAAATGCTCTAAAATTGGATTGTAGTGACAGTTATAAATTTTCCAAAACTCACTGAATTGTATACCAAAAGAGTGAATTTAATGGTATGTAACTTACACCTCAGTAAAGCTGTCAAAAAAAGTAATAAGAAAAATAGAGTAGTTAAAACATTTCTCCAGTTTTTGTAGTAGAAGAATATAGGGGTATACACCATTAATGACAGTATATAAAAATAAAACAAGACATCTTACCAGAAGAAAATTCTTGTCTTTTTGGCTTTCTACTCCTTTCTTCTTAGAATGCAGTCTTGATGCCTGGAGGTGTGATAGCCATTTTGCATTCATGGGACTAATAAAGTCATATACTGAGGACAGCATAGAGAAAAGATGGAAAGACCCTGGATATGTGATGATATCTTTAAGTTACCACAATCCAGAATTATCTCCTTCCAGACTTCTGTAAATTGAGAATAAGAAACTTCTATTTATGTCAGTATTAGCTGGATTTATATCACTTGTAGAAGGAAAAAAGTTACATCTTCAGAAGTTTTATAAAAACTCATTAACCAGACCTTAGTGGTCTAGCCTTTGCCTATAGCTCTAAGAGGCTTGAGCCACAGACATGCCTCCCAGTCGTCCCTGTTGTGTTGACTTTATGCGGTGGTTTTATGAGAGACATCAGCAAGGCAACCCACTCACCATGTTGTAGAAAGGACTTGTGAGGCACAGGTCTCTTGTCTGGTATTGCTCAGACCTCTAGAAGACCTTACCACTTTTCCCTTCTGCCACCTCTAGGACTTGGGGAAAGATCGACCAACATCTAAACTTTCTCCTCTCTTGTTATAGTCTTCCACTCCAATAGGTGGGATCAAAGACCCATTTTGCCTGAGAACAAATCTGTGACATTCATTTTGGTATTGTACTGGTTTTTAAATATTTAAAGACAAAGTATTGGATGTATGGTTATCTTGCCTAATTTTTAAAATTCATTTCTGTTGGCACACAGTCGCTTTACAGTGTTGTGTTGGTTTCTACCACACCTGGAGTCTGGCGCATGGTTGTGCTTTTCTGTGTCCTGCCTTAATGGAGGTCTTGGAAAGTCCCACCCTGGCAGCCAGCACTGACAAGAGCTCTACTCTGCACTCCAAAACAGCGTCTTCTATTCCTGCTTATCCTCAGTGATAAATCTGGTTTGATTTTGTCCTGTGTCTGTTCAAATTCAGACTGTTTTTGGATCATCTCCTTCTTGGATCTGCACTTCTGTTTATTCTGGAACCCCCATGAGCCCTGGTTTGTTCCTCCTTGTCATCTCAACAGCCATGCAGCTGGTGCAGCTGGGAAAGTCTGTACGTCTTCCTGCTGAGGGATAATTATAGCAACTGGAGCCTAGACTGGTGTTTCAAGGGAGTAGTATTTCCACATCCTCATTAAAGTGGGTTCAATTTGCCAAATGATTTGAGTGGTAAACACTTTTCCCAATATTGTGAATTTCAAAACATTCTATCAGTGCATAAAATCTGAAAAATGAATAGCTTATGATAAAGCATTTGGCTAGGAAACTAGCACCCAGAAAAGCTCTGGTTTACTATGGAATGATTCAACTGTCTTAGGAAAGGGATTTGTTAATTTGAGTCAAGCAATAAGAAATACTTTTTTCAGGTCTGTTAAAAAAGACAAACAAACATAATGGGATATAAACTGGAAAGAAAAATAGTAACAGGAAAATCACAGTCATTTCTTTCAAATGACTTAAAGGGAGTCAAGTAGGAGTCTTTGGTTCTAACATTAATTCAGTCCACCACAGAGTGAATTTCTTAGGTTACAGGTGAAACATTCATGGACTACACTTCCCTTCAACATCTCTCCTTGTGATGACACATTTAATGGAGAAAACTTAGCTAACAGAATGAGAGTCGCCCTGCAATTTGATGACCTCCAGCTAATTATGATCTCAGGGAGTCAATGAATTCCTTAAAAGCATCAAACTTATGAGCCATGGTAATGGGAAAGGGAGAATTAAGTAAAGTTTTTCCCCCTTCCTATTGATTTTATACTAACCAGAACAATAGAAACCCTAGAAAAGTAATTTTGTATGAGAGAAAAAGGATTTTCTTTTACATAGCTTTGTATATGTCTATAACTTATTAAGGTAAATGATAAACTGGAATCCACATTTCTGTGTTACTTGTTGAGGGTGGTAGCAAGTCACTAATAATAGGATCTAAAAATTTCAGAGTTTAGGAGAATTGATCAATTTTTTTTGTATTACCTGAAAAAAAATTAGCTACATACTTTCTTTATTTGAGCTAATGTTTAGACTCAAGTACTTAACTGTTCTTCAGCAAGAAGAATATATCAGAACACAGCTAGTATCAGTCAGCTATCCACGTAGTAATATTAACAACAGAAATTGTGAAGTCTTACAGCACACGCGACTAAGCATCTATTTAGCTCATGATTCAGTGGATGGCCTGGGAATCAGCTGACACAGACTGGGCTTCATGGTGTGCTCAGTCCCACGTCTCAGCCTCCTTGCAGAATGAGCAGACTAGTTTGAACGCATTCTCCTCATAGCAGTGGCACCACTGAGAGACAATTTGAGTGAAAACACTGGAAGTCTCTTAAACCTAAGCTTCTATTCAGTTCAGTTCAGCTGCTCAGTTGTGTCCGACTCTTTGCGACCCCATGAAACTCAGCACGCCAGGCCTCCCTGTCCATCACCAACTCCCAAAGTCCACCCAAACTCATGTCCATCCAGTCGGTGATGCCATCCAGCCATCGCATCCTCTGTCTTCCCCTTCTCCTCCTGCCCGCAATCCTTCCCAGCATCAGGGTCTTTTCCAATGAGTCAACTCTTCGCATGAGGTGGCCAAAGTATTGGAGTTTCAGCTTCAACATCAGACCTTCCAATGAGCACCCAGGACTGATCTCCTTTAGGATGGACTTGTTGAATCTCCTTGCAGTCCAAGGGATTCTCAAGAGTCTTCTCCAACACCACAGTTGAAAAGCATCAGTTCTTCGGCACTCAGCCTTTTTCACTGTCTAACTCTCACAACCATACATGACTACTGAAAAAACCATAGCCTTGACTAGACGTACCTTTGTTGGCAAAGAAATGTCTCTGCTTTCAATATGCTATCCAGGTTGGCCATAACTTTCCTTCCAAGGAGTAGGTATCTTTTAATTTCATGGCTGCAATCACCATCTGCAGTGATTTTGGAGCCCAAATCAAAAAAGTCTGCCACGGTTTCCCCATCTATTTGCCATGAAGTGATGGGACCAGATGCCATGATCTTAGTTTTCTGAGTGTTGAGCTTTAAGCCAACTTTTTCACTCTCCTCTTTCACTTTCATCAAGAGGCTCTTTAGTTCCTCTTTACTTCCTGTCATAAGAGTGGTGTTGTCTGCATATCTGAGGTTATTGATATTTCTCCCGGCAATCTTGATTCCAGCTTGTGCTTCCTCCAGCCCAGCACTTCTCATGATGTACTCATTGCATATAAGTTAAATAAGCAGGGTGAGAATATACAGCTTTGACGTACTCCTTTTCCTATTTGCATCCAGTCTGTTGTTCCATGTCCAGTTCTAACTGTTGCTTCCTGACCTGTATACAGGTTTCTCAAGAGGTAGGTCAGGTGGTCTGGTATTCCCATCTCTTTAAGAATTTTCCACAATTTATAGTGATCCACACAGTCAAAGGCTTTGTCATAGTCAATAAAGCAGAAATAGATGTTTTTCTGGAACTCTCTTTCTTTTTCAATGATCCAGTGAATGTTGGCCATTTGATCTCTGGTTCCTGTGCCTTTTCTAAAAGCAGCTTGAACATCTGGAAGTTCACGGTTATTGCTGAAGCCTGGCTTGGAGAATTTTGAGCATTACTTTACTAGTGTGTGAAATGAGTGCAATTGTGCAGTAGTTTGAGCATTCTTTGGCATTGCCTTTCTTTGGGATTGGAATGAAAACTGACCTTTTCCAGTCCTGTGGCCACTGCTGAGTTTCCCAAATTTGCTGGCATATTGAGTGCAGCACTTTCACAGCATTATCTTTCAGGATTTGAAATAGCTCAACTGGAGTTCCATCACCTCCACTAGCTTTGTTTGTAGTGATGCTTTCTAAGGCCCACTTGACTTCACCTTCCAGGATGTCTGGCTCTAGCTGAGTGATCATACCATCATGATTATCTGGGTCATGAAGATCTTTTTTGTACAGTTCCTCTGTGTATTCTTGCCACCTCTTCTTAATATCTTCTGCTTCTATTAGCCAAAGCCTTATGTAGCTAAACCCAGTGTCAGGAGATAGGAAATGATGACTAAGTCATACGGGAGAAGGCAAAAATACTGGAAAAGGTGAAAAAGATGGGCCTTATAATACTACTAGACACACGGTTGTTGAGGCATGCAAGTACCAAAGAGGAAGGAATGAGACTTGATAAATACCAAGGATGCAAAATAGAGAAAAATATACTTATTGATGGTTTCATCTCTTCATTTACTGTGCTAGTTATTGCCACATAACAAATTATCCCAAAACTTAGGAGCTAAAACTTATGATCTCACAGTTTCTGTTGGTCAGGAATCATATTTGTCTGTGTCCCCTGGGTCTGAGTCTCTTCTAAGATTATAGTTACATAAGGCTTGACTGGGAGAATCCACTTTCAAGCTCACCTACATGGTTGTTGGCAGCATGAGTTTCCTGTGGTCTGTTAAACTGAGGCTTTCGTCCCTCATGAGCTTTTGGCTGCAGGTCTCTTGCACTTCCTTGTCATGTAGGTGTATCCATAAAACATGTTACAAAATGGTAGCAAGCAAGAAGCCAGGAGAAAATTCCAGCGAGAGAAAAGGAAAAGAAATGTGGAAGTCACAGTCTTCTGCAGCCTAACCACAGAATGCTTAAGGGGAGAGGATTATGCAAAGGGGGCTTCCCAGGTGTCTCAGTGGTTAGGAATCTGCCTGCCAAGCAGGAGATGTAGGTTCAGTCTCTGGGTCGGGAAGATCCCCTGGAGAAGGAAATGGCACCCCACTCCAGTATTCTTGCCTGGGAAATCCCATGGACAGAGGAGCCTGGCTGTTACAGTCCATGGGTCACCAAAGAGTCAGACATGACTGAGCAACTAAACAATAACAACAATTATACAAAGGGTGAAGTCCAAGAGGGCAGAGATCATTGGGAACCATTTCAAAAGCTATCTTGGGCTTGGAATGTGTGTATGTATACAGAGATGGAGAAAATATGCACCCAGACTTTGAACAGACAGTCCTGGTAGATTCAGTGACATAATTCTAGAAACAGCCATTTAGGCCCTTATAGTTTCATGCCTGGATTACCACCCTGTAGTAGCATTTTAAAATTTTTATCCCATTTAGAATCCTTCACTGCCCTGATAACATTTAGGATAAAATTCCCATTCTTTAGCATTTATCTATAAATCATCTATTTATAGATAAATTTAGCCCCAGACTTTTTCCACCTCTGTTCCCTAGCCTGCCTGTTCTTTGAGCTGTTTACGATTTCACATTGTTTGATAAATCTAGTCATAAAAGGTCAAGCTGCTTTGCTTACCATTGAGTTTCTTAGAATTCTTGGTTTGCTAAAATGTTATTATAGTTTCTCCAACATATTATACTTTAAAAGAATTATTTATTTTCAGCTGGAGGATCACTGCCTTGCAATACTGTGTTGGTTTCTGACATCCACCAACATAAGTCAGACATAGGTCTACGTGTGTCCCCCTTCTTGAGCCTGCCTCCATGTCCTACCCCACCCCACCTCTCTGTGCTGTCGCAGAGCCCCCCATGCCATAGCTGCAGGTTCCCGCTGGCTGTGCATTTTACATTCAGTAATGGAACCAGTTTCCACACTGCCCTCTCAGCTTGTCCTGGTCTCCTCTTCCCTCACGGTGTCCACAAATCTGTCCTCTCTGTCTGTCTGACTCTGTTACTGCCCCGCAGATAGGTTCATCAGTACCATCTTTCTAGATTCCATACATACATGTTAATATACAATATTTGTCTTTCTCTTTCTGACTTCACTCTGTATAAGAGGCTCTAGGTTCATCCACCTGATTACCACTGACTCAAATATATTCCTTTAATGCATTTTTAAACAGTATTCCTTGTATAATATATATTCCTTGTATATATATTACTGAGCTGCCAGGGGCTTCCCTGGTAGCTCAGCTGGTAAAGAATCTGCCTGCAATGCCAGAGAACTGGCTTCTGTCTCTGGGTTGGGAAGAGCTCCTGGGGAAGGGCATGGCAACCCACTCCAGTATTCTGGCCTGGAGAATTCCCATGGACAGAGGTGTCTGGTGGGCTACAGTCCATGGGGTCACAGAGTCAGACATGACTGAGTGACCATGCACATTGCATACAATATTCCATATATATGTACCACAGCTTTATCCATTCATCTGTTGATGGGCAGCTAGGTTGCTTCCATGTCCTAGTTATTGTAATTAGTGCTGCAGTGAACATCAGGGTGTCTTTTTCAATTATGGTTTTCCTCAGAGTCATATTACACTTTTACCCAATGAGTCTTTTTACCATGCAGCACATCAAGGGACTCAGCTCTGATGAGTATCCTTTGGGAAAGTAGTTATAAGTTAACTTTTGTGACTTCCTTTTGTCTCTCTGCTGATCCACCTTCTCTGAAATCACCATGCTGTCCCTATTTTTCAAGGCCTCCTCACATTCTGACCTTTGTCTAGAATGTTCTTTTCTTTCCCATCATCTCCTTGGTTTGGAGTAGATCCTTAAAAACTTAGCTCAAAAATCACCTCCTCCAAGAATCTTACCCTGCTTTCCCCTTCCCTGAGCTTAAACAGTAACCTCTGTCCTGTGCTTATTAAGTGAAGTTGTTAATTGTTTGGTTGTTTCTCACTTCTGAAAATTGTAATCCCCTTCAAGGAAAGGCTGTGGATAGCTCAAGTTCATAGCCCCGGTGCATACAAAGTGTCAGACATGTAATAGCTAGTAAAGAAAGCAATGCTTTTGAATGCTAGAATAGATGAATAACGCCTGGTTCTTCTCTGCCTACGGCTGGTGTTTTTCTCCTGCACCCCAGCCTCGCCAGTAGTGAGGCTGAGGACATGTGACTTGTTCAGGCCAAAGGGCTATGGAGATTTTAAGTTGAGGTCATGGAACCGTCACTAAATGGAGAAGAACTGCCTTACATGTAGTACATGTACGTTAGATGAACGAGAGAGACATTAAATGAACCTTTGATGTTTAAGTCGGTCACGGTGATTTCAGAGCTTCTGTCTTGCCTAAGGTATTACACCAAGGCTAGCAGGAGTCTGATGCAGGCAGGAGGATGTAACATGAGACTTAAAAAAAAAATCCAGGAGGCCCAGATAAGTGCTCAGAGGTTGCTTTGGAGTTGCCTGAACTCTTTTTAATTTTGGTCACTGAAGAGCTGCCAGGTGTATCTCTTTAGAAAAAATGCCTGAGGAAAACGTACAGACATGCTAACAGTTACTACTAGATTTTAAATAGAGAACTGCCTAATTTCAGTTATTTTATGCAGAAAAAATTAAGTATTTGGAAAGGATGGCAAAATAGCTGAGAAATATGCATTGGTTTTATGAAAGAGAAGCATCTGCTGTAGTGAACGACAGCTTGCTGCCTGCATGGAGCAAGTCCAGTGGTGCATTGCTCACCTTAGCCCTGGTTTTGCCTAGGTAGCCTAAACTTGAATCTCCACGAAATTCCTCTTGGATTGATTTGATTATAGCTTGAGTCTACGGCCATACCACCCTGAACGCGCCCGATCTCGTCTGATTATAGCTTGGGTGCCAGACCTATAATTCTATAAAGGAGGAAACTTCCTTCTTCATTTGTGGAGAAGCTGACCATTTTTTCCCCCAGCTCTATTGAGGTATGATTCACATATAACATTGTGCAGATTTAAGATGTACAATTCAGTGATTTGACGTCTGTATATAATGTAAAATGATTACCACAATAAAGTTAGTTAAAATAGCTACACTTCGTGTAGTTACAAACTGCTTATTGTGGTGAGAACTTTTAGAATCCACTCTCAGCAAATTCAGATATACAGTGCAGTATTTCTAACTATAGCCTGCATGTTGTATGTTACGCTCCCAAACTCACTCATCTTGTAATGAAAACTTTGACCAGCTTCACTCATCTTCCCCACTCCCCACTGTTAGCCCCTGACAACCAGCACCGTGTTCTCTGTTTCTCTGAATCTGCCTTTTCAGATCCCATGTACCAGTAGGATCACACAGTGTCTGTCTCTGTTTTACTGCACTTGGCATAGTGCCCTCAGGTCTCATCCGTGCTGTCACAAATGGTAGGATTTTGAGAAGCTGGGAGTTTAGGGCTTTGTTTCGTAAGGAAAGTGACTGAGCACAAATCCCAAGGACTTTGTTTTTCAATCCATATTCTTTGTTTCAAGTAGTAGAAACTGACCATGAGCTGGAAGGATTTATTGCGAGGAAACGATGTAGCCCATGGAACCAGTGGGAAGGCTGGCTGTAGGACCAGGCTCCAGGGTGACTGGGAGACCAGAGACAATTTGTGAGGATGCCTTGTCACTGTGTGTGGCTGCAAATCCAAAAACAGTGAGGAAAATCAATGTCCTCACCCTGATAAGAGGAGTCTAGTGTGATCAACCTGCTACAGGATGGCTACTTGGTTGCTTTGCCCTTGCCTAAGGAAGCGGTTTTATTTCCCTGAGCTGAGGGCTGGTTTCTGCTCCTGCTGGCAGTTGGAACACTCATCAGAAAAAGTGACCAGCATCTCTTCATGGGGCTATTTCTTTGTCCCTGTTGTCATAGTTGCTTAGTTCATGAGCTTACTGGTGGAAGACCAAGGCTGACTAACATCTAGAAGGACTGATTATTAAGAGTTTCCTCCACCGTGGGACTCTCTGGTGAGGGGCCATGTGAGGCATCAGTACCTTCCTACCCTGGGTCCACTCAGAGAGGTCTACACACATACTTCCTCCTCAAGTCTCCTAGTATCAGATGTCTGTTCATGAATCAGCTAAACTGTCAGCTACTCGCCATCAGTTGGCCTTTGCTTTAATTAAAAAAAAAACTTTTTATTGGAGTGTAGCTGATTTAAAATGTGTTAGTTTCTGCTGCACAGCAGAGTGATTCAGTCATACACGTATCTGTCCATGTTTTTTTAATTCATTGATTTGGGTGCACCAGGTCTCAGCCATGGCACTCGGGGTCTGTAGTCGCAGCGTGTGGGATCTAGCTCCCTGGCGGGGTCAAACGCTGGCCCCCTGCAGTAGGCGTGCAGAGTCTTAGCCACTGGACCACCAGGGAAGTCTCCATGTGCCCATTCTTTTTCAGATTCTTGTCCCATGTGGTCATTATAGAGTGTTGAGCAGAGTTGCCTGTGTTATACAGCAGGTCCTTGTTAGATCTATTTTATGTACAGTGGTGTGTGTGTGTTAATCCCAGTCTCCTAATTTATCATTCCTGCCACAATTTCCCCTTGGTTACCATTAAGTTTGGTTTCAAGATTGAATGGCATCACAGACTTGATGGACATGGGTTTGGGTAGATTCTAGGAGTTCCTGATGGACAGGGAGGCCTGGCGTGCTGCGATTCATGGAGTCGCAAAGAGTAGGACACGACTGAGTGACTGAACTGAACTGATGAGTAACTTTATAAAGCTTGACTTAGGAGGCTAGAAATCATTCACTCTCTTGATGATTAAGGCTGCTTATTTCTTTCAGTGGTATTACGTTTCATCACTGTCAACATTTTGCTTGTGGGTCCTTCTCTCCCTGAATTTAATTATTGTAATTCTTCATTGTATGCACAGTCTTCGGGAACCAGAGTGTTTAATTCTTTAAATGAAGCCAGATGCTTTTTATTTAGAACTTGACAAATAAAACAATTTTAGTTCAGTGATGGAAAAATCAAATATTTATTTCCCTTTTGGTTAGTTCATATTTAGTATAAGAAGTCATTGTGATTCCTAGAAGCCATACTGGGTGATAGGATATCAATATTGTTAACAAAATTTTTGAGAAAACTTGGTATGGCTACAGTTGGGTTGGAATTTATCCTAAAGAGACAGAGTGAATACTTTTTCTCTTCTTTTCCAGTAGTCATGCAATAGAAAGGAAATAATACAGAATGCTTGGAGAATAGCAGTTTTTAAAAACATTTTATTTATTAGTGGGGATAGTCTGGTTATTCAAATAATTTTGATTTCAATATATATTTACTAGGAACTTATGAAATTTATGGTTCAAGTAAGTTCATCAGAATCTTGATGACAAGCAAAATTTATTTTTCAAAAACACAAGGAACTTATGGTCACATAAGTAGCAAATTAAAATGTATCAGGATCTGAACAATTAGGGAAGGGAGGGAGAAGTAAGTACAGAAAACTTGGTTTGGTTGACCTTGTAACTGATAACTTTGCTCTTGAAATGGCACAGAGAAAATTATGTTACAATCTCAGGGAAAATTTTTTTTCCTGTGATATACTTAGTTATACCATGAATGGTTGAATAATAGTAATGAAAATATTGTCTGTTGGTTTTCAACATTTAGTTAACCTATAGACTAAGTGCAAAATTATAAGTGTTTTAAGACCGTATGTAAATATTATCAACTTTGGCAATGCAGATGTCAAAGTATTCCTAATTGAAGTTGAGAAATAGACAAAGGGAGAAGATGTTGAAGGAAGATGAGTTGGTAAGATCCACCCCCAAATGTAGGAAGTAAAGAGATTCTATCTCAGGTTGGTAGAAAAAGAACTATTTTGTATTACAGAGCTAAACTCATAAAGGTAACCCAGTAGAAAAAAAAACAAACTAAAAATAATGACATAAATATCAACATTCCTGAGTTTTGGGATCAAATAATCTTCATTTATCTTTGCAGTAAGGAAATACTGAGATTTTCAGATTTGATAAATGAAGATTTAGTGGTATTAATGTATTATTTAAAATGTGGAGACAATCTTTAGAAGAACCCAAAGCATACACTGTTGAAGTAGTTCACTCTGAGGGTTGGGGCAATGGACTCTTCCTTTTTTGGACATTAACATTTGGGATGTGCTTAACTTTGTGCATGCTTTAATTTGGGCTTCCCAGGTGGTGCTAGTGTAAAGAGCCTGCCTGCCAGTGCAGGAAATGTAAGAACGTGGGTCTGATCTCTGAGTCAGGAAGATCCCCTGGAGGAGGGCATGGCAACCTGTTCTAGTATTCTTGGACAGAGGAGCCTGTCCATGGGTCGCAAAGAGATGGACGTGGCTGAAGCGACCTGGCACGCATGCATACATGCTTTAATTTGATGAGGTTAGAATATATATTTTTAAAGTTTGTATTCCAGAACTTAATCTCTTTTAAATAAATTAATTAATTTAACCCTGATTGTATTGGGCCTTTGTTGTTGCTCATGGGCTTTCTCTACTTGCAGTGAGTGGGGGTTATTCTTTGTTTTGGCGCATGGGTTCCTCATTGCATTGGCTTCTCTTACTGCAGAGCACAGTCTCTAGGTGCTTGGGCTTCAGTAGTTGTGGCATATGGGCCTAGCTTCTCCATGGCATGTGGAATCTTCTTGAACGAGGGATCGAACCCATGTCCCCTGCATTGGTAGGTCGATTCTTATCCACTGTACCACTAGAGAAGTCCTAGAATATTTTTTAAATGAACTGGTAGAGAGAAGAGATATGAACTAGGTTTTTATAATTTAAAATATTAATTGTAATCACCAGAGCAACCACTAAAAAAATAACATAGGTACAAATCTTTGCATCCTTGGATTAAGCAATGGTTTCTTAGGGTGGCTCAGATGGTAAAGAATCCACCTGCAATGTGGGAAACCTGGGTTTGATCCCTGGGTTGGGAAGATCCCCTGGAGAAGGAAAAAGCTACCCACTCCAGTATTCTGGCCTGCAGAATTCCATGGACAGAGGAGCCTGGCAGGTTACAGGTCACCGTTCCATGGGATTGCACAGAATTAGACATGACTGAGCGACTTTCACTTTTCTTAGATATGTTATCCAAAGCATATGCAGCTAAAGAAAATATCTGTAAATTTGACTTTATCATAATTAAAAATGTTTATACTTCAAAGGACACTATCAAGAAAGTAGAAAGATAATCCACAGAATGGGAGAAAATACCTGCAAATTATATATCTATGAGGGACTAGCATTTGAAATAGTTGAATAACTCTTACATCTCAAAAAGACAAAATCCATTTAAAATCTGGGCAAATGATTTAAATCAACATTTCTAAAGAAGATGTAGAAGTGTCCATTAAGCACAGGGAAAGGAGGTCAACATCATTTATTATTAAAGAAATGCAAATGAAAGTGAAAATGAGATGCTGCTTCACATCTCCTAGTCCTACAGATTTCCATATGAATTCTATGTTCAGCTTGACCATTTCTGAAGAAGAAAAACAAGCTATGATTTTAACAGGGATATAGGTTATGATTTTAAAAGATGGAACAGTGGCGAGTGTTGGTGAGGATGTGGAACCACCACAGGCGCCAGGATTAGTGGACTAGTGAGAGTTTCTTTTCTTTTTCTGTTCATGGCATTGTAAGGCGGACCAGTTCCCTTTGGCCCTAAGACAACTCTGCATGGTGATGGGGGACCCTTATCACCTCCTAATAGCAGGTGAGGTTTTGACTGATTATTTATAGGAACAAAAGATGTCCTAATTGTAGTTCAAGTTGATGAATAGGGTCGAGGTGATTGCAGGCAGTAGAATTTAGAGGTTGAGAGATGGTGTTATTGTTCTTCAGTCGTGCAGTTGTGTCTGACCCTCTGCAACCCCATGGACTGCAGCACACCAGGCTTCCCTGTCCTTTACTACCTCCTGGAATTTGCTCAAATTCATGTCCTTTGAGTCAGTTGAATATGAATACACCCTCTGCTCAGAAAACTTCACCCTACCCAATGGCACGAAACACAGGATATTAAATGGCGCAATACCCTTTCCATGTAACTCAGGTTCTTTGTTGTGTTGATTTATTCAAACTAATTAAGGTGGTGACACAGGATTTTGCTATGGAAGTTGATGAGGGCATCATTTCTGGTCTGACTTCCATGTTCGCCGGCTTTCATTCTGTCCCTAGAATATTCCTTTTACTTCTCATAAAGTCAGGGGCCAGACATACCATTTGAGTGCAAATGTAAGCATGCATGCAGACCACTTTCGCTGGCAAAGGTATGATGAATTAGATGACATTAATAGTTTCGGAGAACATTCTTTTTTTTCCCTACATATGTCCTTCCTTTTGAGAAACTGCAAATGATTTTGAAATGAGAAGACCACCACATAACACAGCAACCTCAGCGCCTTTTCCTGGCGGACAAACCCCAGAGCTCTGGGGGCACCTGCATTTGTGGTGCCAGTCACAACTGCAGCGGATTCATGCAGAAGGGGAATGCTTGACCTTGAACGGAGACCTCTGATTGTGTGGGTGAAAAACATTGTTGCAGGTTTATCTTTTCTAAAGGCCAGTGATAAGGTCTTTTGTTGTTTCTAGAGGTTCTCTGGGGGGAGAATTTATTGACTATGGGACATTTTAAGGACACAGAGATTTCACATAGGCCTGTAAGTGGGTGGCTAAGTTTTTGCACAAATCTTTTCAAGTACTTGTAATTAATTTTTTTAAGTCCGTTTTCAATACTGACTTACCTGGCTCTTTTCCAGCTCTAGAATAGTATCAGAAGGAATATGGATCTACAGCACAGTTTTTTACATAATTAAACAACGGGGGAACTTGAAACAGATTGATTAAACAGGAGAAATCAGCATGCTTGCTTTTCTAACCATTTTTGAACTAAGTTTAATGTCTATAACCTTTGCAAAAACTGTGGCATGTTTTCCTTTGTGAAAAGCTGCAGTACCTGAATTCCGTGAGGTCACGTCCTGTGGTATGAAACTGGAGAGAGGCTTTGCCCTACTACCAGGATTGGTGATCCCAGCCTGTCATAGGATATGTCAGTTTAGAAGACTTCTCCCTCAGGGCTGTCCAAATGGGGGACTGAGTGCTGAATTTGAAGGTCTAGTAAGAGCTCTTTCCCCTCCCCCTTCCTTTGTCATTCTGCCAGTCTTCACCACTGTACACTATTTATTTTTAGAATCTCATTCTATAAATTGATGCCTTGCTGCTGCCTTTATCTCCTGCATGTCATTTGTAAAAAAGACAAGCCGTAGATTTTTGCTCAGAGGAGTGGCCAGAATGTTTATTGTGGATGTTGTTGTAGCTTGTCCTTCAGATGACCCAAAATTGATAATGAACACAGGCAAAACCCAGCTTCAACACATACCCTTCTAGCTGAGGCATCTCTCGAAGGGCTCCTCAGCTTCTGTTGACCAGGATGCTTCGTGTGTAACTGTCAGATAGCAGCTGGAGTCTTCCTCCTCCTTCAGATTCAGGAGAGATTGGTCCAACTCTTAAATAGTTTATCCCAGGGCAGTCTACAGGACTCCTGCAAAGCTCCAGAGGGTCTTTCTTTCTGTAAAATTCCAACTTTGAGAAAGAAAAAAAATGTCATATATTAAGGCACCTTAAGGAATCTAGAAAGATGGTCCTGAGGAACCTATTTTCAGGGCAGCAGCGGAGACGCAGACATAGAGAACAGACTTACGGACATGGCAGGAGGTGGGGGAGGAGAGGGTGGTATGAGCGGAGAGGAGCATGGAAACATACACTGCTGTGTGTAAGACAGCTAGCTGGTGGGGATCCGCTGTCTGACCCAGGGAACTCAGACGGGGGCTCTGTGACAACCCAGAGCGGTGGGAAGGGGTGGGAGGGGAGAGACGTTTAGGAGAGAGGGGACGTGTGTGTACCTGTGGCTGATTCATGTTGCTGTATGGCAGAAACCAACACGGGGTTGTAAAGCAATTATCCTTCAGTTAAAAATGAATTTAAAAAAATCCCCACTTTGGACATCTCCAACCCTCTCTCCGTGGGCAACGTGCCATCCAATAAGAGCCTCCCTATTTTCTCTACACATGGACCCAGGCACGGACTTCTGTGCTTTTCTTTCTGTGCCTGTGTAGACTTAGTGAGGGTTTGAGCATGGGAATGGTCCTGGGGATTCTGAACTGGGATAGGTGTCTCAGAAACACAACTTCAAGTTGAACATTACCCGTTGAGGGGCTTTCCTCCTCCTCCTTCGCCCTCCCTACTTCCCTCTTGTCCCTGTCCCCTCCAGGCAGGAGCAAAACCAGTTTCTTCCCATTTCCTCCACAGCAGGTCAGCCACTCTGTCCCTTGCAAATATTCATAACTTGAGGTGTCACCTATTTCTCCAAGTGGCACATTGCAAATAAAAACTTTCCTTCTTGAAAATAGTTTGTGTATCAACTATTCAGACATTGTTTTGCAGATATTGCCCAAACCCCAGGTTTTTGGTGATAGGAGGTTGTTAGTGGAGGGGTAATGCACTGTGAGTGGTGACTGTGTAACTTTGATGAGCGTCAGAATGTCAGAATTCCTTGGGGAGGGTGTAAACGTACAGATGCCCCAGTATAGCCAGACATAGCCATCATTTCTGAGCAAGATGTGCAGTACAGTTTCATAGAAGGTCAAGTGCCAGGGAACCTGCTATGGTGTCTTCCAGCTCACTTTCTTTCTTCCCCCAAATAGGAAGTTATCTGAAATCTGATCTTCTGGTCGATCAGTTTACTGACATTTCCCTCCTGTGAAACATATTCTCAAGACCCTCTCCAAACCCTTCTCACCCTTAATTTGTCCAGGGTTCCTAAATTATATCGACTGGCATAGCTATCAGCCTTTAAATCAACCTAGTGATGCTTTACATGGGAACCCACACCCCCTAGAGTTTAGAATGTATTTGTTGTTTCTGAAGAAAAGTTTATAAAAGGGAACCCTGCATGGAGCTGACCTATGACTTTTTGTTCAATGATCCTGTGAAATAAATCTTTTATTTTGCAGGAACTGTGATACATACTTTTTTTTTTTTTGAGAGGGTTTTGAGTCATAGCAAAACTGAAGGGAAAATAGAGAGTTTCTTTCTGCCCCTTCCCCCACACAGAGAGAGCCTCCCTGACCACCAGCATTTGGCACCAAAGTAGCACATCTCATACAGTCGCTGAACCTGCCCTGACATATCATTATTACTCAAAGCCCACCATTTGCATTAGAATTTACTTTCAGTGTACATTTGTTGGTTTTGATGAATGTTTAATTAAAGCACATATTCACCATCAGAGTATCATACAGAATAGTTTCACATAGAATAGTTTCACAGCCCTAAATGTCCCTTGCGTTCCGCCTTTTTCTCCCTCCCTCCTTTCAAATCTGACAAGCACTCATCTTTTCACTGTCTCCATAGTTTTGCTTTTTCCAGTATCATACAGTTGAAATCAAACAGAATGTAGCTCTTATAGATTGATTTCTTTCACTTAGTAATGCGCATTTAAGTGTCCCGGGTGTCTTTTTGTGGCGATGCATTCCTGTTTTAGCTCTGAAGAGTG
This sequence comes from Antilocapra americana, assembly GCA_007570785.1. Taxonomy (NCBI): domain Eukaryota; kingdom Metazoa; phylum Chordata; class Mammalia; order Artiodactyla; family Antilocapridae; genus Antilocapra; species Antilocapra americana. The sequence continues at coordinate 1,709,749 of ML660776.1, read as the reverse complement.
TTGTTTGGATGTACCACTGTTTGCTTATTCTTTTGCTAAATGGGAAGAAGACTCACCTAAAGAAGGACATTTTGGTTGCTTCCAGGTTTTGGCAACTTTGAATAAATCTGCTGTAAACAACTGTGTCCAGGTTTTTGTATGGATTGCCATGTTTAATTTCTTTGGGTAAATACCAAGTAGTGTTGCTCATTATTGCTTTTCTGTGTCCTACTTAAGAAAACTTAATCTACCTTAGGCAAGTATTCTCCCATGTAATCTAGAATTTTCATAGTTTTAGCTTTTTTATCTAGGCTTATGATCCCTTTTGAGTTACGCTTTTGTATAGGGTGAGGTAGGGATTAAAATAACAAAGGTTTATTCCTTCCATGTGGATATGTAGATGTAGGAAAATTTCCTACCTTCATTAGATTGATTAGGTGCTTTTGCCAAAAATTAAGTGACTGTATACTTGTGAGATTTTGTATAGACTCTCAGTTCTGTTTTATTAACCTATTTGTCTATCTTTAGAAAAATTATTTAGTCACGGCTCCACTGGGTCTTCTTGCTGCGCGTGGGCTTTCTCTCACTGTGGCGTATGGGCCTCTCACTGCGGTGGTTTCTCTTGTCTTGGAGCGGGCTTTAGGTGTGAGGGCTCAGTAGTTGTGGCTGGCGGGCTTAGGTGCCCTGCAGCACGCGGGATCTTTCCAGATCAGGGATCAAACCTGTGTCCCCTGCTTTGCCAGGCAATTCTTAATCACTGGACCACCGGGGAAGGCCAGAACCACTGGTTTTGATTAAAGATCCCTGAGTAATACGTCTAGTTCCACCCTAAGTGAATTTCACTTTCAGAGTTTTTTTTTTTTTTTAATTTTTGCAAGAATGGTGAAAAGGGATCAAAACCTTAGAAAAAAGGAATCATAAAAAAGGGATTTAAATGAAGAATTTTTCTAAAGAGTCATGAGAGGCAACTAGTTTCTTTATTAGTTTGAGTGGTAGATATAATTAAAGGACTCAGAAGAAAGGTGACATTACATTCTCATTTACTGTCTGCCAGGTTGAATCTAACTCAGGGAGTTATGTGTATTTTTTTTTTTACACATTCCATATTTGGTTAATTTGACACAAATTAGCACTCCCAATTCTAGAAAGGCCTATATACTCAGTTGCTCAGTTGTATCTGACTCTTTGTGGCCCCGTGGACTGTAGCCCACCAGGCTCCTCTGTCCACGGAATTTTCCAGGCCAGAATATGGGAGTAGGGTACCATTTCCTACTCCAGGATATCTTCCTGACCCAGAGATTGAGCCCATGTCTCTTGTATTTCCTGCATTGGCAAGTGGATTGTTTACCACTATGCCACCTAGAAAGGCTTAACCATATTCAAATTAAGCAAGAAAATATCTCATCGTTATTGCTTGAGAATTTGCAAGCATTGTGCCTTATGTATGGGAATAAGTAGTATTGAACAGTGTTGCTGTTTAGTTGCTAAGTCATGCTTGACTCTTTGGCCACCCCAGGGACTCTAGCCCGCCAGGCTCCTCTGCCCATGGGATTTTCCAGGCAAGAATACTAGAGTGGGTTGCCATTTCCTTCTCCAGTATTTAGCTGTCTTGATGCTAGTTTCACATATAGTTTGATAACTGTAATTTCAGAATCAATATGGAAGGCAGGTAGCATAAGCTTAAGTGTTTTTCCTTTTCAGAGTGTTTTTAGATGTTCTAGGTCATTTGCAAGTCTACCTAAATTTTAGAATCAATTTGTCAAGGTCAACAGAAAACCAGCTGCCATTGTGATGTGGGCTGTATTGGATGCACAGTTTGGTTATGAGGCAGAGGCTACTGACAGCTTAGCAATACCAAGTCTTCCATCCCATCAACATGGTATGTAGCTCACTGTATTTAAATTTCCTTTTAATTTCTTTCAACAATGATGTATAGTTTCAGCGTAGAGAGTTTATGTGTCTTTGGTTAACTTTATTCCTAAGTATATTATGTTTTTTGATGATATTAGAGAAAAAAATCTTAAAAAAATTTCAATAAAATTTTTGATGCTAGCATATGTATTTTGAATATTAACCTTGTATGTCAAGGGTGCATGCGTGCATGCTCAATTGCTTCAGTTGTCCAGCTCTTTGTGACCCCAGGGACTGTAGCCCACTAGGCTCCTCCATCCATGGAATTTTCCAGGCAAGAATACTGGAGTGGTTTGCCATTTTCTTCTCCAGGGGATCTTCCCAACCCAGGGATCAAACCTGGATCTCCCGCATTGCAGGCAGATGCAATCTGAGCCACCAGTGATTTGAGGTCTGAAGATACCATCTTGAAACACAGGGCTGAGAACATCACTTTTTCTTCAAAAGCTTTGAAATGCTCCACAATTGTCTCTTGCTTTAGCTCCACCTGAAAATATGATTCTTCTGTCATACTTGGCTTTCTTTGATACCATGATACACCCTTCTCTTTTTACTTGATCTACTCAAAGTGAGTAGGCTTCCTAGGTGGCTCAGTAGCAAAGAATCAGCTACCAATGCTGGAGACGCAGATTTGATCCCTGGATTGGGAAGATCCCGTGGAGGAGGAAATGGCCACCCACTCCAGTATTCCTGCCGGGAGAACCCCATGGACAGAGGAACCTGGCCAGCTACAGTCCATGGGGTTGTAAAAGAGTCGGACTTGACTTAGCAACTAAGTTGAGTCTAAACCAAGTCCATGTCTAGTGACTAAACAACACCGGAGTGAGTTGCATTTCACAGTTGAGTGTACATTTAATGTGTTACTTTGAACTCCTGTTTAATTGCTAGTGCATCTGACGTTAAAGGTGAGAAGAAATGTAACACAGCCTTCCTGGCGTACAGTGAGTACATCCACAAACCTCTGAGGTTTCACTAAACCACTTCGTCAGTGAGGAATGTCTCTTTTACAGATGTGCCTGTTGTTCATTCTTCAAGGACCATTCAAGGTCATAGTTTTTTCTAAAGTCACTGTTTATTCTAGTTGGTTGGAATTAATCTCCTGTTCCCCTATCTTCTGATAGAGAATTATTCTTTTTACCTTATTGTGATGCTTACCAATTTTGCTTTGCAAATGTTGTGTTGTGGGTCTTACTGATCTCTGTATCCTTGCTGGTATCTGGCATAGTGCATATAGTTGTAGGTGATTGCTTCCTAAATTCCTTTGTCACCCACTCATTTATTTCAGTGTCTGGTGATGAATAGTTTCAATGTTAATATATTGACCTATTGTGTTAATGAATTGGGTGTGTGAGGCCATTTAATCAAATGATCATTTGAATTACTAATTATCTCTAGCCCCAGAGGATCCAGTTGACCGTGACAGGAACTTGGGGGTGATCCTTGACTCTTCTTTTTCCCTTAGCTGCTTATCCAGTCAGTCTTAAACTCTTTCCTGTCTCTCAAATCTGTCCCTTTCTCTCCATTTTATAACACCTTATTCAGTATGCTGGATTATTATAACAGAAGCTCTGCTTTCAGGCTAATCTTTCTTCAGTCCTTTTTTCCCTTGCTTCCAGGTGAATGTTTCTATAATTGAAATCTGACCATGTCACTCTCTTGCTTAAAACCGTTTAGTGTGCCTGGATCCCAAGGGCCATTTTGACAATTGCTTTCCAGCCATGGAGATGCTACAAAAGACCCACTATTCCCAAATTTCTTGCTTCATTTTGGGTACAAGGTGGAATTTTTTCTTTTGTAGTGACAGAGAGATTGGGTGATGGAGATACGGAAGGAGGAGGAAGAGACCCGAGGGGGAAAGGGAGACCGGCAGTGATGCGGTGTCTGCCTCGCAGAATGTAGTTTCTGGTGAGGTGATTAGCATGCAGATCAGCTGCTCGAGTCCTGCAGGCATTAGCTCTTGAACAGCAGCTTTCCAAGCCCTTCTCCACTTCTGCTTCTTCACAAATTCACATCCCTTCTGGCTGCTCTACCGTAGCCCTGGTTCAGAATCCATTAACTGAAGATTTAGTCCATGAACAAAAAATGATTCTGCATGCTTATGATTAATGAGGAAGCTGTTTCAAAATCACAAGGCACCATACTGGCTAACTACTATTCATTACTTTTATCCTCATAATACTGAGAAACTGTTTCATCATACCAGAAACAATTGTTCAAATTGACTTGCTTGGATAGAAATTGCACTTGGTTTTGGAAAGCAAGTATTTTCTGATGTCTTAGATTTATGAAAATAATAATAACCATGGCCAACTGTGTAGGCTTATAGTAAGTGCTGCATTGCAGTAAGTTATTTGTTATGTCTTAATTTATTTATTTAATCCTCACAACCACTTTATGAAATATATGTGGTTACTGTCTCTAGTTTATAGATGAAAAAACTAATGTTCGGAGGTTAGATCCTGCACAGGTGGTAAGAGGTAGAGCCTATATTAAAACAAGTAATCTCATGGCAGAACCCACACTTGGCTCTTACCCTGTGCTGTGTTAGGAGAGGAGGCTACTTGTTCAATTCAGTGCACTCGCTCAGTTGTGTCCGACTCTTTGAGACCCCATGGACTGCAGCATGCCAGGCTTCCTTGTCCATCACCAACTCCCGGAGCTTACTAAAACTCATGTCCATTGATTCAGCTACTTGTTAAGAATGCTTTTTACTTCATAGTCAGGGACACCTTGGGCTAAGCTGTATCTTGAGAACTTCTGGTAGGGTAGATGAATTGACTGAGGTTATGCTGTGCAAGAAAGAACCAGGACAATATATATCCTACCCCCATCTGGGGTGAAAGCAGCAGTTAATATAATGATCAGGAAAGTTTAGTGAAATCTAGTTAAATTTGGAACTCTCAAAAGGTCTCATTTGAGGGAGGGAGAATGGAAGTATGGTTATGAGTAAATTAGATTATCAGCAAACAAAGGGTTCTGCCAAAAGGAAGGGAAGGGTGCCAGAAGCAGGGTCTGAGAGGAACCTGGCTTTGGCAGACAGCACCATAATCAGGGTGCTGGGGCTGGGAGTCACATGGAACAGACGTCTGTGCCTTGGCTCAGCCATTCATGCTGTGAAGTTGAACAAGTTCCTTCACACTTTAGTTTCCTCATCTATAAAAAGAAGTTTAAGTCTACCATCCTGAAAGGATTATTGAGTGGATTAAGGGATATGAAGTTTACAAAGTACTCAGCCAAAGTACATAAGCCAAAGCAGGAAGTGGGAACATTTTAGGTGGAAGTGACTTAACAATGATGATGGGTTATAGTTTACTGCCAAGAAGAACTTGCTGAGATTTGGAAAGAAAAGTGAAGGGAGAAGCTCTCACTTTTGGTTCTCAGGCGATTCTCTGACTGCCTTGGAGGATGTGGCAGCTCCGAAGACCTTTCCACTTGCTCCCTCTCCCTAATCCAATCAGCGGTTCCTCAGAGACGCACAGGCACTCTACTGTCTCCACCCACCCTGGTGCCTCAAGCTGATGTCAGTAGTGGCTGTTCTCTTCATCTTCCTGCAGTACCTTCCAGATCTTCTGTCTCCTGGCTCCTTCCTCATTCTTGAAAGCCTTGATTCATGTGTCACATGTTCTGTAATCACAGAATTGCAGTGGCTCATTCCGTTTATCAGACTCAGAATGATGCAGCATGGTGTCTTCTAATTGCCTTGGTGTTGCTTGATTACCAAGGGAGGGGTTGGAAAACCTTATCTAAATGACAATAGTAAATAAATAGTTTTTGCTTTTGTGGACCATTTGGACTCCATTGCAACTACTCAGTCTGCTTTTTAGAGCATGAATGCAGCCATAGGACATGCATGCTGAACCAACATGGCTGCGGTCCAATACAACTTCACCGGCACTGAAATTTGAATGCTGTGTGATTTTTTTAAATTTATTTTTTTAAATTGAAGAATAATTGCTTTACAGAATTTTGTTGTTTTCTGTCAAGCCTCAGCATGAATCAGCCATAGGTATACATATGTCCCTTCCCTTCTGAACCTCCCTCCCATCTCCCTCCCCATCCCACCCTTCTAGGTTGATTCAGAGCCCCTATTTGAGTTTCCCGAGCCATGCATCAGTTTCCCGTTGGCTGTCTATTTTATATATGGTAATGTAAGCTTCCATGTTACTCTTTCCATACATCTCAGCCTCTCTTCCCCTCTCACCATGTCCATAAGTCTGTTCTCTATGTCTGTTTCTCTATTGCTGCCTTGTAAATAAATTCTTCAGTACCATGTTTCAAGATTCCGTATATGTGCATTAGAATATGATATTTATCTTTCTCTTCCTGACTCCCTTCACTATGTATAATAGGTTCTAGGTTCATCCACCTCATCAGAACTGACTCAAATGCGTTCCTTTTTATGGCTGAGTAATATTCTTTCATGTATATGTACCACATCTTGTTTATCCATTCTTCTGTCAGTGGACATCTAGATTGCTTCCATGTTCTAGCTATTGTAAATAGTGCTACAATGAACAAAGGGATACATGTGTCTCTTTCAATTTTGGTTTTCTCCTAGTATATGCCTAGTAGTAGGATTGCTTGGTCATATGGTGGCTTTATTCCTAGTTTTTTTTTTTTTTTTTCTGGATTTTTTTTTTTTTTTTTTTTTTTTTTTTTTCTGATTTTTTTTTTTTTTTTTCAAAATTTTTTACTTTATTGTGTTAGTTTTGCCATACAATGACATGAAACCGCCATGGGTTTACATATGCTCCCCCTCCAGAACCCCCCTCCCTCCTCCCTCCTGATTCCCTCCCCCTGGGAAATCTCGGTGCACCAGCCCCGAGCATCAATCCTGGGCTGGTGATTGATTTCACATATGATAATTAACATGTTTCAATGCCATTCTCCCATATCATCCCACCCTTGCCCTCTTCCACAGAGTCCACGAGTCTGTTCTATACATCTGCGTTCCTTTTGCTGTCTTGCATGCAGGGTTCTTGTTACCATCTTTCTAAATTCCATATATATGCGTTAATATACTGTATTGTTGTTTTTCCTTCTGGCTGACTTCACTCTGGATAATGGGCTCCAGTTTTGTCCATCTGAGTAGAACTGATTCAAATGAATTTTTTTTTAATGCTGAGTAATATTCCACTGTGTATATGTACCACAGCTTTCTTATCCATTCGTCAATTGATGGACATCTGGGTTGCTTCCATGTCTTGGCTATTGTAAACAGTGCCGGGATGAACATTGGGATACACATGTCTCTTTCAATTCTGGTTTCCTTGGTGTGTATGCCCAGCAGTGGGATTGCTGGGTCATATGGCAGTTCTATTTGCAGTTTTTTAAGGAATCTCCACACTGTTTTCCATAGTGGCTGTACAAGTTTGCATTCCCACCAACAGTGTAAGAGGGTTCCCTTTTCTCCACATCCTCTCCAGCATTTATTGCTTGTAGACTTTTGGATGGCAGCCATTCTGACTGGTGTAAAGTGGTACCTCATTGTGGTTTTGATTTGCATTTCTTTGATAATGAGTGATGTTGAGCATCTTTTCATGTGTTTGTTAGCCATTTTTATGTCTTCTTTGGAGAAATGTCTGTTAAGTTCTTTGGCCCACTTTTTGATTGGGTCGTTTATTTTTCTAGAATGGAGCTACAGGAGTTGCTTGTATATTTTTGAGATTAATTGTTTGTCTGTTGCTTCATTGGCTGTTATTTTCTCCCATTCTGAAGGCTGTCTTTTCACCTTGCTTATAGTTTCCTTTGTTGTGCAGAAGCTTTTAATTTTAATTAGGTCCCATTTGTTTATTCGTGCTTTTATTTCCGATGTTCTGGGAGGTGGGTCATGGAGGATTCTGCTTTGGTTTATGTTGGAGAGTGTTTTGCCTGTGTTATCCTCTAGGAGTTTTATAGTTTCTGGTCTTATGCTTAGATCTTTGATCCATTTTGAGTTTATCTTTGTGTATGGTGTTAGAAAGTGTTCTGGTTTCATTCTTTTACAAGTGGCTGTCCAGTTTTCCCAATCTCTATATCATCTTCCATAGTGGTTGTATCAATTTACATTCCCACCAACAGTGCAACAACATTCCCTTTTCTCCACACCCTCTCCAGCATTTATTGTTTGTAGACTTTGATGATGGTCATTCTGACTGGTGTGAGGTGATATCTCATTGTGGTTTTGATTTGCATTTCTCTAATAAAGAGCAGTGTTGAGCATCTTTTCATGTGTGTGTGAGCCATCTGTATGTCTCCTTTAGAGAAATATCTGTTTAGGTCTTTTCTCCACTTTTTGATTGGGTTGTTTTGTTTTTCTGGCATTGAGTTGTATGAGTCGCTTGTATATTTTGGAAATTAATCCTTTGTCAGTTGTTTCACTTGCTGTTATTTTCTCCCATTCTGAGGGTTGTCTTTTCACCTTGCTTATAGTTTCCTTTGCTATGCAAAATCTTTTAAGTTTAATCAGATCCCACTTGTTTACTTTTGTTTTTACTTCTGTTACTCTAAAAGGTGGGTCATAGAGGATCTTGCTTTTTGATTTATGTCATCAAGTGTTCTGCCTGTGTTTTCCTCTAAGAGTTTTATAGTTTCTGGTCTTACATTTAGGTCTTTAATCCATTTTGAGTTTATCTTTGTTTATGGTGTTAGGAAGAGTTCTAATTTCATTCTTTTACATGTAGCTGTCCAGTTTTCCTGGCACCATTTATTGAAGAGGCTGTCTTTGCCCCATTGTATATTCTTGCCTCCTTTATCAAAAATAAGGGACCTATAGGTGTATGGGTTTATTTCTGGGCTTTCTGTCTTGTTCCATTGGTCCATATTTCTGTTTTTGTGCCAGTATCATACTATCTTGATGACTGTAGCTTTATAGTATAATCTGAAGTAAGGAAGGTTGATTCCTCCAGCTTCATTCTTCTTTTGCAAGACTGCTTTGGCTATTTGGGGTCTTTTGTGTTTCCATATGAATTGTGAAATTTTGATTGGTAATTGGTAATTTGAATGGTAATTGGCCATTGGTAATTTGATAGGGATGGCATTGAATCTGTAGGTTGCATTTGGTAGTATAGCCATTTTCACAATATTGATTCTTCCCAGCCAGGAGCATGGGATATCTCTCCATCTATTTATGTCACCTTTGATTTATTTCATCAGTGTCTTATAATTTTCTATGTACAATTCTTTTGTCTCCTTACATAAGTTTATTCCTAGATATTTAATTCTTTTTGTTGCAGTGGTGAATGGAATTGATTCCTTAATTTCTCTAAGTGTATAGAAATGCAAACAATTTCTGTGTATTGATTCTGCATCCTTCAACTTTCCTAAATTCACTGAATAGCTCTAGTAATTTTCTGATACTATCTTTAGAATTTTCTATATACAGTATCACGTCCTCTGCAAACAATGAGAGCTTTACTACTACTTTTCCGATCTGGATTCCTTTCATTTCTTTTTCTTCTCTGATTGCTGTAGCTTGGAATTCAAGAAATATGTTGAATAATATTGGTCAAAGTAGACACCCTTGTCTTGTTCCTAATTTTAGGAGGAATGCTTTCAGTTTTTCACCATTAAGAATAATGTTTGCTGTAGGTTTATCATATATGGCCCTTACTATGTTGAGGTAGGTTCTTTCTATGCCAATTTTTTGAAGAGTTATAATAATAAATGGGTACTGAATTTTGTCAAAGGTGTTTTCTGCATCTGTTGAGATCCTCATATGGTTTTTATCTTTCAATTTGTTAATATGGTGTATCACATTGATTGATTTGCATATATTGAAGAATCCTTGCATTCCTGGAATAAACCCAACTTGATCATGTTGTATGAGCCTTTTGATGTGTTGCTGAATTCTGTTAGCTAAAGTTTTGTTGAGGATTTTTATATCTATGTTCATCACCTGTAGTTTTATTATTTTGTGTTGTCTTTGGTTTTCGTATCAGGGTGATGGTGGCTTCATAGAATGAGTTTGGAAGTGTTCCTTCCTCTGCAGTTTTTTGAAAGAGTTTTAGAAGGATAGGCATTAGCTCTTCTCTAAATGTTTAGTAGAATTCTCCTGTGAAGCCATCCGGTCCTGGGCTTTTGTATTTTGGGAGATTTTTGATCACAGCTTCAGTTTCAATGCTTGTAATTGGGTTGTTCATAATTTCTATTTCTTTCAGTCTTGGAAGACTGAACTTTTCTAAGAATTTGTCCATTTCTTCCAGGTTATCCATTTTATTGCCATATCAGTTCAGTTCAGTCACTCAGTTGTGTCCGACTCTTTGTGACCCCATGAATCACAGCGCGCCAGGCCTCCCTGTCCATCACCAACTCCCAGAGTCCACACAAACCCATGACCATCGAGTCGGTGATGCCATCCAGCATCTCATTCTCTGTCTTCCCCTTCTCCTCCTGCCCCCAATCCTTCCCAGCATCAGGGTCTTTTCCAATGAGTCAACTCTTCGCATGAGGTGGCCAAAGTATTGGAGTTTCAGCTTAAACATCAGTCCTTCCAATTAACACCCAGGACTGATCTCCTTTAGGATGGACTTGTTGGATCTCCTTGCAGTCCAAGGGACTCTCAAGAGATTTCTCCAACACCACAGTTCAAAAGCATCAATTCTTCGGTGCTCAGCTTTCTTTATAGTCCAACTCTCACATCGATACATGACCACTGGAAAAACATTGTAAATCAACTGTACTTCAGTTACAAAATAGAATGAAGAGGATTTTCTTGATCTAAAATATCTGAAATAGCCATCCAACTGCATCCCTTAGTTACTATGCCTCATTGCTCTATGTTCTTCTCCTCATAACACTTTTTACAATCAGATATGATTTGTTTACCTGCTTATCGTCCATCTTTCTCTCAAAATGTGAGTTCCGCAAGAGGTACCCTTTCTGTCTCCCTGGAACTCAGAATGGCATTTTTGACAGACAGGCTGCCCCTGCCTTTACTAGACAAGGAGGAAACTAAAGCATCAGTGTTCTGGGAGGTCAGATTCCTGCTGGGCCAACAGTCTTCTCAGGGCCTGGTTGTATTCTTTTTTTTTTTTTTTTCCTTAGCTAACTTTTAAAGAGGGGGAAACATCTGGAATATTGCCCTGGCCACAGAAAATAAAAAATAAAACTTAAGTCAGGGCAGATGGTACTGTCTAGTAACAACATCTGGAAAATTCAGCTGGCAACAGGGGTAATTGTCAAAGTATTTAACAGCTGCCCAAGTTGTTTATGTTATGTTGTTTATCTCCATCCCTGACAAATTTATAATTCAGCCTGGCAGATAACTGATTGACTTTCTCCAAGTGCATATAGAGAGTAGAGCCCTTTGTCTCACTGCTAAATCCTGTCTCTAGGTCCAAAATAGGAAGGTTTCCTGAAAAGTCCTTTTAAGATCAGCTTCCACCTTAGGGAGGAAAATACTCTTAAGATACAGGCTTCAGTGAGTATCTTTAGCAATGAACTTGCCGGAAACCCTAATATTCTTTTTCTCTGAAGAGATGTATCTTATTATCTTTAAAATCATCTTCAGCTGTCCTGTTAAGGAGGAAATGAGGGAGAGTGGTGAGAAACGTGAACCTTGCAAGGCGTTACCTTGCTGACTAGTGTGTTTGGTTGCTGAATTACTGGAAGGAAGGTGGTTCCAAATTCAGTTCTTAATATACATCAGCTCACAGGTATGAAGAGCTTCCCCGGTGGCTCAGTGGGTAAAGAATCTGCCCGCAGTGCAGGAGATGTGAGTTCTAACCTTGGGTCAGGAAGACCCTCTGGAGAAGGGCATGGCAACCCACTCAGTATTCTTACCTAGAGCATCCCATGGACAGAGGAGCCCTGAGGGGCTGTATAGGGTTGCAAGGAGCTGGACATGACTGAGCATGCTTAGGTATACATAAGTCTCAGTTGCTGCCCAACAGAACACCCACATTTCCGGGTTGTGGACATTTCTCTGGGGTCTATAAGATGATTACTGTTTTTTTGCTCAGATAAAATGGGCTTAAGTTTTATCTGCTGTTTCTTGCAAATAATACATATCTTCTGAAATCTCAAAGCTACTCCTGTCCCATAAGGGGTGATTTTTGGGTGAAGAGGAAGTTATAAGGTAAGTTGATTTTTTGAGGCTGGTTAACAAGAAGTGGTTCAGACTATATTTTATTGTATGACCAGGGCAAGCAAGACCACAGTTTAAAAATGGAGCTATTAGAATATCTCTTGGAAAAGTCTTAATTGACAGAATTCTCCAGCTCCCAAAGCCTAGAAAATGATATTTTCTTCTCAGACTGGTTTCAGTTGAGTAAGTGTCACTTCAGGAACCAAAGCCTAGGGTCAGGCTGACTGGGCCTAAAGCAATCTCATTTCCTAATGGCTTTAGTGATGGTCTCTTTTTCAAAAATCTTTTTGTACTAAGAAGTGTTACTTATAAAGATTGTGATGTTAATGTTATACATTTTCTTGTGGAATTTATCTTTCTTCATGGTTGTCTCTGAAGCTGGATATCTGTTTTTGTTCCACTGTTTTGTTTTTGGTGTTGCTTTTTCCCTACCTGTCTGATGTGGCTGATAGAAAGCTGAAACCCTGAGAAGCCAACAAGTTTGTAAAACCACATTATCCAAAGAGTCTCAAACCAAAGGTTGGTCTCATGGCTCCATAGTCTGCCCATCCTCTCTGTTTTGTGCAAACACTCTAAGAATACAGTTTACCCTAGAAAAATATGAAGTCAAAATGTGTGCTTTCCAATCAATATTTGTTGTATTTTTTTTAAAAAAACCTCTTAATTTAATTTTCCCTTTTCCAATATTCTCATCATTAAAAATGGCATTTTGTTTTGTTTTGATGTAATTAATGATGAAAGGATGCTTTGAAAATATCAAAAGCTCCTAGATGTCCATCGACTGATGAATAAATAAAGAAGTTGTTTATATATATATATATACACACACACAATGGAATGTTATGCACCCATAATAAAGAATGAATTTGAGTCAGATCTAGTGAGACAGATGAACCTAGAGCCTGTTATATGGAGTGAAGTAAGTTATAGACAGACAAATATTGTATATTAACAAATATACATGAAATGTAGAAAAATGATACTGATGAACCTATTTTCAGAGAAGCAGTAGAGATGCAGATATAGAGAATAGACTTGTGGACACAGCAGGGGAAGGAGAGGGTGGGACAAATTGACAAAGTAGCATGGAAACATACACATTGCCTTATGTAAAATAGATAGCCGGTGGGAAGTTGCTGTATGATGCAGGAACTCAGCCTGGTACTTTATGACAACTGAGAGGGGAGGGGTAGGGTGGGAGGTGGGAGAGAGGTTCAAAAGGGAGGGGACATATACCTGTGGCTGATTCATGTTGATGTATGGCAGAAATCAATACAGCATGGCAAAGAAGTTGTGCACCAGTTAAATTTTTTTTTTTTAATGAGAAAAGAAAAAAAATGCCAAGAGCTCACTGAAGTTTGATAATGCTCAAAGAAAAGTGAAGAACTAGAACTGAAGGCATTTAGGTTGGAAGACTGCTCTATCTGTGAAATGGGGACCAGTGGCATCTACAACTCCCAGCTTGAGGAACATGGGACATGAAACCTTCGTCACTGGTGGATGAGGGGCCCCAGTTTGCCTTTTATGTGGCATGAAAATGCCTAGGCTGAATGATTTATTCATAAAATAATCAGACATTTAGAACACCCTTAGACAATGGTAGAGATAAGCATGAAACTGACATACAGGGAAACTGCTCAGCCCAGGTTCTGTGAGGACCCTTAGAAATCAACTTCTGCTTCCATGTTTGAAAATTAAAAGTCATAAGAATCAGAAGATCAGATCATGAAACTCACAGCTCAGTAACTATGAATTATAGAACAGTGAAGGAGACATTCCGAAGAAAGAATGAGTGTTATGAAAAAAACAAAATTTAGGAAAGATTGAATAGAATATTTTAGAGATGCTGAATCTACATCCTTGAGATAGCTTTCATGTATAGTTTACATAGAAGAGTATACAAAACTGAAACTAGCTTTAGAAGATGTACCTTGGAAAACACTCGAAGACAAACAGAGAGAAAGGAAATAAAACAAAGGAGGGCATAGAGATATGAAGGTAACATGAGACATTCCAGCAGGAGAATCACACAGGACAGAACAGAAAGGATGCTAGAGAGGCCAGGGATGCTAGGGAATCACACAGGACAGAACAGAAAGGATGCTAGAGAGGCCAAGGATGCTAGGGAAGTCCTTTGGAGAGAACTTCCCAGGCTTGAGAAATATTCAATTACTCTTAAGATTAAAGAACCTAAAAAAAAATTGATAGAAATGACTAATTTCCTAGGACTTCGTGTATAGCACAGGGAACTCTACTTAAAACTCTGTAATAACATATATGCGAAAAGAATCTGAAAAAGAATGGATACATATGTATATTTTCTAAAAGATGATGCTGTGAAAGTGCTGCACTCAATATGCCAGCAAACTTGGAAAACTCAGCAGTGGCCATGGGATTGGAAAAGATCAGTTTTTATTCCATTCTCAAAGGCAATGCCAAATAATGCTCAAACTACTGCACAATTGCACTCATCTCACATGGTAGTAAAGTAATGCTCAAAATTCTACAAGCCAGGCTTCAGCAATACATGAATCATGAACTTCCAGATATTCAAACTGGTTTTAGAAAAGGCAGAAGAACCAGAGATCAGATTGCCAAGATCCTCTGGATCATCAAAAAACCAAGAGAGTACCAGAAAAACATCTACTTCTGCTTTATTGACTATGCCAAAGCCTTTGACTCTGTGGATCACAATAAACTGTGGAAAATTGAAAGAGATAGGCAAACCAGACCACCTGGCCTGCCTCTTGAGAAATCTGTATGCAGGTCAGAAAGCAACAGTTAGAACTGGACATGGAACAACAGACTGGTTCCAAATAGGAAAAGGAGTACGTCAAGGCTACATATTGTCACCCTGCTTATGTAACTTATATGCAGAGGACATCATGAGAAATGCTGGGTTGGAAGAAGCACGGGTTGGAAGAAGCACAGGCTGGAATCAAGATTGCTGGGAGAAATATCAGTAACCTCAGATATGCAGATGACACCACCCTTATGGCAGAAAGTGAAGAGGAACTAAAGAGCCTCTTGATGAAAGGGAAAGAGGAGAGTGAAGAAGTTGGCTTAAAGCTCAACATTCAGAAAAGAAAGATCATGGCATCTGGTCCCATCACTTCATGGCAAATAGGGAAACAGTGTAAACAGTGTCAGACTTTATTTTTTTCAGGCTCCAAAATCACTGCAGATGTTGATTGCAGCCATGAAATTAAAAGACGGTTACTCCTTGGAAGGAAAGTTATGACAAGCCTAGGCAACATATTAAAAACAGAGACATTGTCAACAAAGGTCCATCCAGTGAAGGCTGTGGTTTTTCCAGTAGTCATGAATGGATGTGAGAGTTGGACTATAAGGAAAGCTGAGCACCAAAGAATTAATGCTTTTGAACTGTGGTGTTGGAGAAGACTCTTGAGAGTCCTTTGGACTGCAAGGAGATCCAACCAACCATCCTGAAGGAAATCACTCCTGAATATTCATTGGAAGGACTGATGTTGAAGCTGAAACTCCAATACTTTGGCCACCTGATGCGAAGAGCTGACTCATTTGAAAAGACCCTGATGCTGGGAAAGATTGAAGGCAGGAGAAGGGGATGACAGAGGATGAGATGGTTGGATGGCATTACCGACTCAGTGTTCATGAGTTTGATTAAACTCTGGGAGTTGGTGATGGACAGGGACTCCTGACATGCTGCAGTCCATGGGGTCACAAAGAATTGGACACAACTGAGCAACTGAACTGAACTGATATGTGTGTATAACTGAATCACTTTGCTGTACAGCAGATATTAAGATGCTGTAAATCTACTGTATCTAATAGAAGTAAAAATTTAAAAAGAGAGTAGCATAAGAATTCTTGCATCGGCAAAACAGACAAGCAAAAATTCACCTGCAGGTATATGATAATGAAAAAGGAAAATTTCAAAGACAAAGATTGAAAAAAAACTCTCACTAATCCAGATCACCTATGAAATCTTAACAGACAGATTGAGAACAAAGCTTTAAGACTGTAAAGTAACTTCTGAGTTATGAAGGAGAATAATGTATGTCTAGAGTTCTATGATAAGCTAAACTGTCATTCAGACTATAAAGATTGACAAGATGGCAATTACAGACCACTCCTGAATCAAAGCAAAATAAGATAAGCAAAATGACAAAAACTAATAATGGAGTTATTTTCCTAAGAAGGAAATTAAACCCTGAAGATGGTATAAGATGCAAATAGCAAGGGTGGGTAGCAAGTTGATAAACATGTTGAGTTCAGTTCAGTTGCTTAGTTGTGTCCGACTCCTTGCAACCCCATGGACTTCACCATGCCAGGCGTTCCCATCCATCACCAACTGCTGGAATTTACTCAGACTCATGTCCATTGAGTCAGTGATGCCATCCAACCATCTCATCCTCTGTCATCCCCTTCTCCTCCCACCTTCAATCTTTGCCAGCATCAGGGTCTTTTCAAATGAGTCAACTCTTCGCATGAGGTGGCCAAAGTGTTGGAGTTTTAGCTTCATCATCAGTCCTTTTAATGACTATTCAGGACTGATCTCCTTTAGGATGGACTGGTTGGATCTCTTTGCTGTACAAGGGACTCTCAAGAGTCTCCTCCAACATCACAGTTCAAAAATATCAATTCTTTGGCGCTCAGCTAAATATTAGCTATACAAATAATCGTGCTTCTCCAGTGGCTCAGCCCTACTACTGATTTTGAGACTTTCCTTCGCAGCACTGAGCCTGGAACAGAATTCAGACTTGGTGTGAGTACACCAATATAGGATGTGTTGCTCAACTCTGATGCCTACCAGAGTCAGCAGAAGCAAGAGAGATGCATAACCTGGGATCTCAGCCCTGCTGCAAGGGGACAATTTTGTCCTCATGCCATGCTCTTGCCCTGTTTTGACATCATTCCTTCCCTGTAGCATGAATCTCTTCCATGAATCTCTTTCCTCCAAAGGAAAGCTAGTGGTGTGAACCAGCCCCTAAAGATTCTTGTAGATTATAATGCCGTTTCCACAAGGTGAGAATCATACCATTAGTGACAGCAGGGAAACGAATCTGCCTGGAGTGCTTTGACGTCACTGGGTGATGGCCTTGTGGTTCAGGTGGTGCCCTTTTTCTTTCCTTACTTTGTCTCGTACCACCAGGTCTAGCTCGCTTTAATAATATTTTCTTTCAAATTTAGTCATTTAAATTCACTTCTTTTATTTCCTTTTATTTTTAAAAAGTTTTCATTGGAGTCTGATTGCTTTCCAGTGCTGTGTTAATTTCTGCTGCGCAGCAAAATGAATCCGTTGTCTGTATGCATGTATTCCATCTGAGATTTCCTTCCTATTTAGGTCACCATTTATTTTAGCTAGACTTATACCCTTTTTCACATTCTCTTTCTGATCTACATCTCACTCTTCTCTTAAACTTTTAGTTTATAAAAAGGATCCAGTTTGTGATTTTTTCCCCATCTGTTTTTCTTGTTTCATTTTTCCTTCATATTACTTTGCTGCTTTAATACACAGCTATCACAGGAAAAGCTATATCCTCTATTATTAAAACTCCCCCTACTAAACCATGTAAACTTGCACCCTCTAATCCTTTCTTTCCAAGGTAATCTTCTCTTAGCCAGGCCCAGGTGCTGGATTCAGAAATAACCTTGTCCCACTGCCAGATAGAGCTGTGACCTGTTTCCTACTCCTATTGTTCTAAGGGTTGCCATGTTACCAGTCCTTTGTGATGCATTGGCTGCTCTAATTATAAATCCATGCTATTCCTGTAATAGCCACCAAGTCTCAGGGTAGATTTGCATATGCCACATCCCGAATACCTCTTCTTTCAGGGACCACTTCTTTTCTCTTCTCTCCAGTCTGGGAACGTGGACTCGGGGACGTGTCTATTTTAGGAGGCCTTGTTCTCTGTATCCCTGCTTTGGCCGAAAGGAGTTCTTGTGCAGTTTTACAGTGCGTCCTTTATAGGGTGATCCAAGGCCTGTTATGCAAAATTATTACTCTGATTTCCAGCCGAAGTTCTTTCTTTCTCTCTTTTATTTTGGCCATGCTGTACGACTTGTGGGATCTTAGTTTTCCTACCAACCAGGGATTGCACCCATGTCTCCTACCATGGATGCAGAGTGCTAACCACCTGACCACCAGGAAGGACCGCCTCTTCTCTCTCTATTGTAAGCCACATTACAACACATTCCTGGTGATTGGACCCTTTGCCGCTTCACTATATTTTTCTTTTTTTTATTGAATTATAGTTGATTTAAAATATTGTATTAATTTCTGCTGCAGCAAAGTGATTCAGCCACACACAAACATACGTTCTTTTCCATTGTGATGCCACTTCCTTATGTTTCCTTTTGAGCCCAGACAACTTGGTACATAACACATACAAACAGGACCCTACAGCCCTGTGGACAGGAGTCCTCATGGGGCTCCCACAGCTTTGCAGACCATGCACCCAAAGTACATAGGCACCTGGGCTACCATGGTTCTCTTCTAGAAAACAAGACCAGAACCAAACACACTACTCATTAGCTCTGAGAGTCTCTTTAGGCTGCATGTCACCACCATGGGCAGAGGCAGAAGCAAAGTCCCACCAATACCAGAGAAGAAGTAAAGAGATTTTTAAAAGTATTAATGTTACATGGCATCTTGAATGTATTTCCCCTATAGATGAGGTGAAATTCCCCTTCAACCTCCATTCCCAATGCCACACTAACTCCCCAACTTTAACTATGGTCATCTTTTTTTCTTTTGGTGTGTATTTCCAGATCTCTGTCTATACATTTTCATACTTGAGCATATGACCTGTAAATAATAATACCATTGTGTATTTAGGTGTATTTTCTTTAACCTAACAACATGCTTAGTTTGACAGAGCTGCCATAACAAAATACTGCAGACTGGGTGGCTTAAACAACAGAGATTTATTTCCTCATTGTTTTGGAGGATTGACATCTGAGATCAAGGATTGTTTTCCTCTGAGGCCTCCCTCCTTGGGTTACAGATGGCTGCCTTCTTCCTGGGTCCTCACATGGCCCTCTGTGTGCATGCTGTGTGTCCTAGTCTCCCTTTCATGTAAAGACACCAGTCAGTATGGATTTGGGTCCACCCTAACAGCCTCATTTCAATGTAATCACATCTTTAAAGGCTGTATTCAAACACTCATGTTCTGAGGTTCTAGGGGTAAGGGCTTCTTTTTTAAAATTTTATTTTGGTTTTCAGTTTAATTTTTATTTTATATTTACAGTTGATTTACAATGTTGTGTTAGTTTCAGGTGTACAACATAGTGATTCCTTTATATGTATACATGTATCCATTCTTTTTCAGATTCTTTTCCCATACAGGTTATTATAGGATGATGAGTATAGTTCTCTATGCTGAACAGTAGGTTCTTTCTCATTATTTATTATATAAACAATAGTATGCATATACTAATCCTAAGCTCCTAATTTATCCCTCCCCTCACCTTTCCTCTTTGGTAACCATATGTCTGTTTTTGAAGTCTATGAGTCTGTTTCTGTTTTGTAAACAGGTTCATTTGCATCATTTTTTAGGTTCCACATATGTGACACTGCATTTCTCTTTCTGATCTGCCTTACTTAGCATGCTCACCTCTAGCAGCGTCTGCCTTGCTGTCGGTGGCGTGTCTGTCCTCTCTATGGCCGACACTCTGCTGTGTGTCAGTGCGTGTCTGTCCTCTCTATGGCTGACACTCTGCTGTGTGTCAGTGGCGTGTCTGTCCTCTATGGCCGACACTCCGCTGTGCGTCAGTGCGTGTCTGCCTTCTCTATGGATAACACTCCCGCTGTGCGTCTCTGCCGCCTCTTCTTTGTCCACTCGTCTGCTCGTGGACACTGAGGTCTCCTCCCTGTCCTGGATTGTGAACAGTGCTACCATTAATAGTGGGGTGCATGTTATCTTTTTGAATTCTAATTTTCTATGGATATATGTCCAGGAGTGGGATTGCTGGGTCATATTGTAATTCTATTTTTAGTTTACTAAGGGTTAAGGTTTTTTTTAATATGAATTTAGGTGAGTGGTGGTGGTACAGTTGAACCCTTAGTGCAAGCCTTTGCTGATCTTTCCATGTTATAATACAACGATTATGTTAGTTATAATTATATTCAAGTGATAGGAACTACCAAATAACTGGTTTCAAAATACAGGAGTTTTTTCTCTCACCCACTTACACATTAGAGAGAGACTCAACCTAGGGCTGGTTTTGTGTTCCCAGGTGTCAGAAATGCAGCCTGTTTCCAGCCTGTTGCCTCGTGGTATGTCAATTCTTCTCAATACCAACTATGATCCAAGACAGCTCAAAATGCATTCACTTTGTCTGAATTCACAGTCAGGTGGAAGGAGGTGCCTTAAGAACAATCCCTGCAGTTAAGGAAATAACTCATTCTTGTGTACCATTGGCTAGAAGCTAGATACATTGTCTACCCAACTGCATGTAGCTCTGGGAAGCCTATCTTTCAGGTGTGATGATCACATTCCCAGCTAAATCTAGGAATTCTGTTACTGATAAAGAAAATGCTCAGTCATGTCTGACCCTATGGACTGTAGCCCACCAGGCACCTCTGTCCATGGGGATTCTACAGGCAAGAATACTAGAGTGGTTACCATGCCCTCTTCCAGGGGATCTTTCCAACCCAGGGATCAAACCCGTCTCCCGCATTGCAGGCAGATTTTTTTTTACCATCTGAGATGAAATATACCAATTTTTTGACTACTGACAAACCACTACAGTGGTTTGGCTGTTTTGATAACTTCTTTAGAAGAAAGCAGTTGGAGTACAGAATAGGGGAATGAATTCCTAGTGTTTGTTGTGATTTCTAGAAATTGCTGGCATTCTTGCGTTTTTTTTTTTTTTTGGTTTTTATGGCTGTTCTTAGCTATGTGGGATCTTAGTTCCCCAATCAGGGATGGAATCTGAGGCCCCTCCAGTGGGAATGTGGAGTCTTAATGATTGGACCACCAGGGAAGTCCCTTGCTGGCCATTTTTGTCTGTTGGTTGTTTCAAGCATTTCCTAATGCCCTTGCAAGTTCACCTCCATTCTTTCCCTCACCCTACTCTCTACCAGATGAGGTGTTTTGTATAGGTTGTACCCACAAGTTCCTTTGCCTTCTAGCTTTCAATTTGGTTCACCCCAGAGGAAGCCCTGATATACTCAGAGGAAAGTGGAGAGTGAGGTCAGAGATTTTTGACCCTTGGATTCCTCCCTGTGAAGTGGCCTCAGGCTGGCTGTATCCCATGAGTAAAGTCACTGCACTTGGCTTTTTTTCCTTTCCAATCTGGACATCTTTTATTTCTTTTTCCTTCCTGATTGCACTGGCTAAAATCTCTAGTACAGTGCTTTGGTTATTTCAGCTTTTTAAAAATTTTTTTGCTGTTGTTGAAGAGTAGTTGACTTACAATGTTGTCACTATGCTTTTTAAGGCTTCCTTTTCTGTATGGCTTTTTCTCTTTGTCGCCTTTCTCCTTTAGACTGATGAGTGGTACCTGTTCTTCCAGTGTTACCAGCTATAAGTTACTACTCAACCTCTTGATGTCTCCTTATACTTCAACCCACATCTGTATGTATGGTGGTGGTGGTTTAGTCACTAAGTCATGTCTGACTCTTGTGACCCCATGGACTGTAGCCTACCAGGATCCTCTGTCCTTGGGATTTTCCAGGCAAGAATACTGAAGTGGGTTGACATTTCCTTCTCCAGGGGATCTTCCCAACCCAGGAAGCCCCATCTTGGGGTTCCTGCATTGCAGGCAGATTCTTTTCCGAATGAGCTGCAGGGAAAGCCTTATCTGTATCAAGTAATGCCTGTGAACAGCCTGATTAATAATAAAAACACTGAGGTCTGAGGTTGTGGTTCTCTAGTATTCCAATAGCAACCTTACTTTGTTCTATGTGAGATTTCCACCTTGTTCTAGTCCTTGTCATTCTGTTTTATCAACTTCTTTCACTTCTGGAGGTCAGTTTGTTCATCTGTAAAATAAGAAACCATCTAGATTAGTGGCTCTCAAACTTCAATGTACACCAGAATCACCTGGAGGGCTGTTAAAACAGATTGATGAACCACACCCCAAAGTTTTAAATTCAGTAGGTCTGAGATAGGGTCAAGAATGTACATTTATAACAAGCTCCCAGGGGATGCACTACTGTGGTTGGTGCCAGGACTTCACTCTGTAGGACCCTGGTCTAGAAGATGACTTCTAAGGCCTCATCCACTTCAGTGTTCAGTGACCTAAATCAGCCGATGTGGCATAACTGTGCTTTTCTGTTCTCACAGAATAGAAATGATGATGATGAAATGATTCTACTGTTGTCTTTTGGAAGAATACATCCAGTAATAGTTACCACAGATGCTCTGTTGTAGATGTCTGAATAAGATGGCCATCATGTTGAATTATTTGGCAAATAATAGAAACTGGGTCAGAGCATACACGCTTGAAGAGAAAAAAATCGTCAATGCCAAGTATGCTTTTACAGCTCACATTCAGGGATTTCCCATGTGTGTCATTCCTTAGTAGATTTCAATGTCCAAATGTTTTCATTTGTCTCTCATTTTCAGAGACATTTGGCTTGCCTCTGAATTTTACATTTGGTCAAAAGCACATGACAATTGGTGAATATGTCTTTGCCATCTGCTAGAGCCTTAGTTTGCAGACTGAGATCTGTACCCAGTTTTTCTTCTTTGCTCAACAACTCCTATCATAGCTCCTAGCTTGTGTTAGGTAGTCAATAAATGTTAACGAATAAAACATATATAATACCTTTCAAAGAATCTTTTTAGGCCAGTTGGATAAACTGTCACAGTTCTGACAGTCAGAGAAGCAATCTTATATTTTGTTTTAATATACTGATGTCACAAGCTGTCATGCACATGGAGTTATACTGTGCAGTGTTTCAGTAATGATGTGATTCTCAGTAAGCTGTGTGTTTCCTATCTGCTGGGGTGTTTGCAGGCTGTTCAGTCCCTGGATGTTACATCAAAGCACTGCCAATCTGAGCTCATTAATGTGAGTTTCCTATTGACAGTGAGTTCAGTGCCAGCCTCTTAGATTTCCACCAGTCTCTAACTGGCTGGCCAGTTATTTATATGTTGGTTCATTAAAGGAAAAATAAGAAGGCAAATATGAAGAGGAGGGATGGAAGCAGGCAAACAACAAATTGTCTTTTGATTCCCAGTTTCTAAAATCTGCAGTCTTGGAGACAAAATAGCCAGACCTGTGTTTTATTAAACCAGACTACATTTTACACGAGATGGTTTAATAATCCAAACTCAAATGGGTTTGTGGTCGACAGCACTCTGACAGGATCTGGTCTGGAGGAGCCATCATCCTAGGGGCCCAGGATAACGATCTGAGGTCTATATCCTTACTCCTTGCCTCCCTTGCTCTTTCCTTCAGAGGTAGGATTGTAAAAAATTCTACTTTACCAAGAATAATTCTGGATTTGGTGATAAGAAAAGAATAACAGGGGAGGGAACTAAGATGGCGGAGGAATAGGATGGGGAGACCACTTTCTCCCCAATAAATACACCAAAAGAACATTTAAAAGCCGAGCAAACTCCACAAAACAACTTTTGAATGCAGGCAGAGGACATCAGGCACCCAGAAAGGCAGCCCATTGCCTTCAAAAGAAGGTAAGACAAAATATAAAAAGTAAAAAGAGAGGCGAAAGAGGTAGGGATGGAGATCCGTCCCTGGAAGGGAGTCTTAAAAAAGAGAGGTTTCTGAACACCAGGAAACATTCTCCCCTGCAGATCTGTGGCGAGTCTCAGAGGGCAAAATAACCGGGAGTAAAAATAGATAAATAATTAAACCCACAGGTTACCTACCTAACTGCAACTCCCAGCAGAGCAGCGGCCCAAGCGCCCCATCCGCCCCATCCGCCCCATCCCCCACTGGCAAGCACAGGCTGCTCAGGAGGGGCTGGCTGTGCTGCTTTGGGTGGGGACTGGGACTGAATGCCCGAGGGCAGCCCTAGGGAACTAGCCTGAGACGGCAACTTAGACTTCGGAATAGCTTTCCCGCAAAGAGCCACCACCAGATCCTTGCACAGAACAAAGGGCTACATGGAGCTAGTCCGCTGCCCGGAGCTGGGCGGCTGCGCGGAGCTGAGCAGCTGCAGGCTGCGGACCGGCCCAGCCCCTGCCGGAGACCTGCATGCATAATTGCAGCCCCAGTGAGGCATCTGCTACCAAACCGCGGGCAGAATTAGTTGCTAACCAAGACTTCTTGGGATTCTGGATGGACGCAGCCAGAGATCAGCTCTCCACACACCTGAGGAGGCATGCCCAGTTGCACACCGAGAAAACTGAGCGGCTGGGATGGGGGAGGGGAGAAGTCGAAGCCCCCAACTGCGCCGGGTGGCTCGGACCTGAGAAGTGTAGGCAGCCCCAGTGGCCACCTCAGGCTGCTACTGGAGGAGCTACCGAGAGCCTGAGCATTGTGGGCTGGGAAAGCGCACACACCAGGAGTGGGGACAAACCCCAGAGTGGCTGAATCACTGTGTGAAATAGACACTGAAGAGACCAGCAAACAGAAGACGCTAAAATAAGCAGAGGGAACCGCTTTGGAACTGACAGCAGTAACAGATTAAATCCCTGCAGTTAGCACCAACTACATAGAAAGGAGCCTATAGACCTTGAGACAAGCTGGACCAAGGAACTATCTGAAAATGAACTAACCCCTCACTGTACACAACAGCTCCAGAGAAAGCCTTAGATATATTTTTACTATGATCATCTTTTAAATTTTTAAAACTTTTTTTAATACTATTTTTTAAATTTTTATATTTTATTTTTTTTAAATTTTTAAGTCCCCTATAACTCCTTCAATTTTCATTTTTACAACCATCTATTACCTAGCAAAAAAAAGACCTAATTTTTTAAGTAAGCTTCATATATATATATGTAAGAATTTCAGTGACTCTTTTTTGTTGCTGTTGTTGTTGTTTGCTTGTTTTCATTTTTTATCTCCTCTTTTTTCCTTTTTTTTATTTTAATTTTTTAATTTTTCTTTTTTTTCTTCTTTTTTTGTAATTGTATTTTTGAGAATCTAACCTTTAATCTAGAATTTTAATATTTGCTTTTGAGTATTTGTTATCAACTTTGTATCTTTAAGAACCCAATCTTCCGTATCCGTTTTTACTTGGGAGTGAGATCACTGGCTCGACTGCTCTCTCCCGATTTTTGACTCTCCTTTTTACTCCACCAGGTCACCTCTATCAACCCCCTCCCCTCTTTCTTCTCTACCCAACTCTGTGAATCTCTTTGAGTGTTACGAGTTGTGAAGAACACTTAGATAACTGATTACTGGCTGGATCTGTCTCTCTCCATCTGATTCCCTCTTTTCTCCCCCTGGCCACTTCTGTCTCCTCCCTCCCTCTTCTCTTTTCAGTATAACTCTGTGAACATCTCTGAGGGATCCAGACTGTGGAGAGCACACAGGGAAGTGATCACTGGCCACCTCACTCTCTCACCATTTGATTCCTCTCTTCTCCTTCTGGTCACCTCTATCACTCTCTTCCCTCTTCTCCACTCCATGTAACTCTGTGTATCTCTCTGGGTGTCCCTCACTGTGGAGAAACTTTTCATCATTAACCTAGACATTCTACCATCAGTGCTATATAGATGGAGGAGTCCTGAGGCTACTGGAAGAATAAGGCTGAAAACCAGAGACAGAAGGCCTAAGCCCAAATCCTGAGAGTACCAGAGAACTCCTAAATCCAGGAGTTAATCGATAGGAGCTCATCAAATGCCTCCATACCTAAACTGAAACCAAGCACGTCCTAAGGGCCAACAAGTTCCAGAGTAAGATATACCAAGCAAATTCTCCAGCAACACAGGAACATAGCCTGGAGCTTCAATACACAGGCTGCCCGAAGCCCACTGACATCTCTAAACTCTTTACTGGACGCTTCATTGCTCGCCAGAGAGAAGAAATCCAGATCCACCCACCAGAACAGCACACAAGATTTCCCAGCCAGGAAACTTTGACAAACCACCCATCCAACCCCACCCACAGTGAGGAACCTCCACAATAAAGAGATAACACAGCAATATAAATAAGATGAAAAGGCAGAGAAATACCCAGCAGGTAAAGGAACAGGATAAATGCCCTCCGGACCAAACAAAAGAGGAGGAGATAGGAAATCTACCTGATAAAGAATTCCAAATAATGATAGTGAAAATGACCCAAAATCTTGAAAACAAATTGGAGTTACAGTTTAATAACCTGGAGACAAGGATTGAGAAGATGCAAGAAAGGTTTAACAAGGACTTAGAAGAAATGAAAAAGAGTCAAAATACAATGAATAATGCAATAAATTAGATCAAAAACACCCTGGAGGGAACTAAGAGTAGAATAACAGAGATAGAAGACAGGATAAGTGAGGTAGAAGACAGAATGGTAGAAATAAATGAAACAGAGAGGAAAAATGAAAAAAGAATTAAAAGAAATGAGGACAATCTCAGAGACCTTGGGGGCAGTGTTAAATGCACCAACATTTGAATCATAGGAGTCCCAGAAGAACAAGACAAAAAGAAAGACCATCAGAAAATACTTGAAGAGATAATAGTTGAAAACTTCCCTAAAATGGGAAAGGAAATAATCACCCAAGTCCAAGAAACCCATAGAGTCCCAAACAGGATGAACCCAAGGTGAAACACCCCAAGACACATATTAATCAAATTAACAAAGATCAAACACAAAGAACAAATATGAAAAGCAGCAAGGGAAAAACAACAAATAACACACAGGGGAATCCCATAAGGATAACAGTTGATCTCTCAATAGAAATGCTTCAGGCCAGAAGGGAATGGCAGGACATACTTAAAGTCATGAAAAAAAAAATAATCTACAACCCCGATAACTGTACCCAGCAAGGATCTCATCCAGATTTTAAGGAGAAATCAAAAGCTTTACAGACAAGCAAAAGATGAGAGAATTCAGCAACACCAAACCAGATATCCAACAAATGCTAAAGGATCTTTCCTAGATAGGAAACACGGATGGGGTATATAATCTCGAACCCAAAACAATAAAGTAAATGGCAATGGGATCATACTTATCAATAATTACCTTAAATGTAAATGGGTTGAATGCCCCAACCAAAAGACAAAGCTTGGCTGATTGGATACAAAAACAGGACCCCTATATATGTTGTCTACAAGAGACCCACCTCAAACCTAAGGACACATATAGACTGAAAGTTAAGGGCTGGAAAAAGATATTCCATGTAAATAGAGACCAAAAGAAAGCAGGAGTAGCAATACTCATATCAGATAAATTAGACTTTAAAGGCTGTGAAAAGAGATAAAGATGGACATTACATGATGATCAAAGGATCAATCCCAAAAAGAAGATATAACAATGATAAACATATATGCACCCAACATAGGAGCACCACAATATGTAAGGCAAATGCTAACAAGTATGAAAGGGGAAATTAACAATAACACAATAATAGTGGGCGACTTTAATACCCCACTCACACTGATGGATAGTGCAACTAAACAGAAAATTAATAAGGAAACACAAACTTTAAATGATACAATAGACTGGTTAGACCTAATTGATATCTATAGGACATTCCACCCCAAAAACAATGAATTTCACTTTCTTCTCAAGCACACACGGGACCGTCTCCAGAATAGATAACATCCTGGGCCATAAATCTAGCCTTGGTAAATTCAAAAAAATTGAAATCATTCCAAGCATCTTTTCTGACCACAATGCAGTGAGATTAGATATCAATTACAGGAGAAAAACATCTAAAAATTCCAGCATATGGAAGCTCAACAACACGCTGCTGAATAACCAACAAATCACAGAAGAAATCAAAAAAGAAATCAAAATATGCATAGAAATGAATGAAAATGAAAACACCACAACCCAAAACCTATGGGACAGTGTAAAAGCAGTGCTAAGGGGAAGGTTCATAGCAATACAAGCTTACCTCAGGAAATAAGAAAAAAGTCAAATAAATAACCTAACTTTATACCTAAAGCAACTAGAAAAGGAAGAACTGCAGAATCCCAGGGTTAGTAGAAGGAAAGAAATCTTAAAGATCAGGGCAGAAATAAATGCAAAGGAAACAAAAGAGACCGTAGCAAAAATCAACAAAGCCAAAAGCTGGTTCTTTGAGAAGATAAATAAAATTGACAAACCATTAGCCAGACTCATTAAGAAACAAAGGGAGAAAAACCAAATCAACAAAATTAGAAATGAAAAAGGAGAAATCACAACAGAAAACACAGAAATACAAAGGATCATAAGAGACTATTGTCAGCAACTATATGCAAATAAACTGGACAACTTGGAAGAAATGGACAAATTCTTAGAAAAGTACAACTTTCCAAGACTAAACCAGGAAGAGATAGATAATCTTAACAGACCCATCACAAGCACAGAAATTAAAACTGTAATCAGAAATCTTCCAACAAACAAAAGTCCAGGACCAGATGGCTTCACAGCTGAATTCTACCAAAAATTTAGAGAAGAGCTAACACCTATTCTACTCAAACTCTTCCAGAAAATTGCAGAGGAAGATAAACTTCCAAACTCGTTGTATGAGGCCACCATCACCCTAATTCCAAAACCTGACAAAGATGCCACAAGAAAAGAAAACTACAGGCCAATATCACTGATGAACATAGATGCAAAAATCCTTAACAAAATTCTAGCAAATAGACTCCAACAACACATTAAAAAGATCATACGTCATGACCAAGTAGGCTTTATCCCAGGGATGCAAGTATTCTTCAATATCCGTAAATCAATCAATGTAATACACCACATTAACAAATTGAAAAATAAAAACCACATGATTATCTCAATAGATGCAGAGAAAGCCTTTGACAAAATTCAACATCCATTTATGATAAAAACCCTCCAAGAAGCAGGAATAGAGGGAACATGCCTCAACATAATAAAAGCTATATATGGCAAACCCACAGCAAACATTATCCTCATTGGTGAAAAACTGAAAGCATTTCCCCAAAAGTCAGGAACAAGAGAAGGGTGCCCACTCTCACCACTACTATTCAACATAGTTTTGGAAGTCTTGGCCACAGCAATCAGAGCAGAAAAAGAAATAAAAGGAATCCAGATTGGAGAAGAAGAAGTAAAACTGTCACTGTTTTAGACTGTTTGCAGACGACATGATCCTCTACATAGAAAACCCTAAAGACTCTACCAGAAAATTACTAGAGCTAATCAGTGAATATAGTAAAGTTGCAGGATATAAAATCAACACACAGAAGTCCCTTGCATTCCTATACACTAACAATGAGAAAATATAAAGAGAAATTAAGGAAACAATTCCATTCACCATTGAAACAAAAAGAATAAAATACTTAGGAGTATATCTGCCTAAAGAAACAAAAGACCTATATATAGAAAACTATAAAACATTGATGAAAGAAATCAAAGAGGACACAAATAGATGGAGAAATATACCATGTTCATGGATTGGAAGAATCAATATAGTGAAAATGAGTATACTACCCAGAACAATCTATAGATTCAATGCAATTCCTATCAAGCTACCAGAGGTCTTTTTCAGAGAACTAGAACAAATAATTCCACAATTTGTATGGAAATACAAAAAACCTCGAATAGCCAAAGCAATCTTGAGGAAGAAGAATGGAACTGGAAGAATCAACCTGCCTGACTTTAGGCTATACTACAAAGCCACAGTCATCAAGACAGTATGGTACTGGCACAAAGACAGAAATATAGATCAATGGAACAGAATAGAAAGCCCAGAGATAAATCCATGCACCTATGGACACCTTATCTTTGATAAAGGAGGCAAGAATATACAATGGAGAAAAGACAATCTCTTTAACAAGTGGTGCTGGGAAAACTGGACAGCCACTTGTAAAAGAATGAAACTAGAACACTTTCTAACACCTTACACAAAAATAAACTCAAAATGGATCAAAGATCTAAAAATAAGACCAGAAACCATAAAACTCCTAGAGGAAAACATAGGCAAAACACTCTCGGACATAAACCAAATCAGGATCCTTCATGACCCACCTCCCAGAATATTGGAAATAAAAACAAAAATAAACAAATGGGACCTAATTAAAATTAAAAGCTTCTGCACAGCAAGGAAACTAAAAACAAGGTAAAAAGGCAGCCTTTGGAATGGGAGAAAATAATAGCAAATGAAGCATTGGACAGACAATCTCAGAAATATACAAGCAACTCCTACAGTTCCATTCCAGAAAAATAAACGACCCAATCAAAAAATGGGCAAAGAACTAAACAGACATTTCTCCAAAGAAGACATAAAAATGGCTAACAAGCACATGAAAAGATGCTCAACATCACTCATTATCAGAGAAATGCAAATCAAAACCACAATGAGGTATCACTTTACACCAGTCAGAATGGCTGGCATCCAAAAGTCTACAAGCAATAAATACTGGAGAGGATGTGGAGAAAAGGGAACCCTCTTACACTGTTGGTGGGAATGCAAACTAGTACAGCCACTATGGAGAACAGTGTGGAGATTCCTTAAAAAACTGCAAATAGAATTGCCGTATGACCCAGCAATCCCACTGCTGGGCATACACACCAAGGAAACCAGAATTGAAAGAGACATGTGTATCCCAATGTTCATCGCAGCATTGTTTACAATAGCCAGGACATGGAAGCAACCTAGATGTCCATTAACAGACGAATGGATAAGAAAGCTGTGGTACATATACACAATGGAATATTACTCAGCCATTAAAAAGAATACATTTGAATCAGCTCTACTCAGGTGGACGAAACTGGAGCCTATTATCCAGAGTGAAGTAAGCCAGAAGGAAAAACAACAATACAGTATACTAACGCATATATATGGAATTTAGAAAGATGGTAATGATAACCCTGTATACAAGACAGCAAAAGAGATGCAGATGTATAGAACAGTCTTTTGGACTCTATGGGAGAGGGCAAGGGTGGGATGGTATGGGAGAATGGCATTGAAACATGTAAATTATCATATGTGAAATCAGTCACCAGCCCAGGTTTGATACATGATACAGGGTGCTCAGGGCTGGTGCACTGGGATGACCCAGAGAGAGAGAATCAGGAGGGAGGTGGGAGGGGGGTTCTGGAAGGGGAACACGTGTATACCCATGGTGGATTCATGTCAGTGTATGGCAAAACAAACATGATAATGTAAATAAAATAAATTAAAAAAAAGAGAATAACATTTTAACTTGCTTAGGAAAAAGAGGGGTATATTACAACCTCTTATTCATTTGTTTGGGAGATCTCGTGTATGTCTACTTTGTATCAGGTGCTGTAAAAGCCAATATGTTGGCAATTGCCTGGTGGTCCAGTGGTTAGGTCTCCATACTTTCACTGCTGAGGGGCCAGGTTCAGTTCCCTGTGAGGGGAGCTAAGATCCTGCAAGCAATGCAGCATGTACCCCTCTGCCCCCCAAAACACATAGAATCCCTGCTTCCATAGAGCAAATGATATCCCATGCCATCACCAAAGGCAGGGTTGAGGCTGGGCCTCTGGAATTGGGAGTCTGATCTCATCCTGCCTTTCTCTGTTTTGGCTCCACTCTAATCACTGTACTCCTGAAAACAGCACCCAAGCCTCTCATCTCCTGCCTTCACCCTTAGAGAAGGTCCACCCCTTTCCCTTCGTTCTTAGTGTGAGCCCGTCTCTGATTGGCCAGGCTGGGGTCACGTGACTAAGTCACATGCATGTTTCCTGACCTATCTGCTGTGGCCGGTTGATAGCCATAGTTGGCTGTCTTCACATTTACCGAGGGATTAGAAAAGGAACAGTTCTTCTGAAGGATGGAGGTGCTATTTCTTAAAGAAGGGTAGTGCTCGCTGGTGAAATAGTAGCAGTCCCTATGACGTTCTCTTATGATACTTATGCAGTCCTTTTTTATTCAAGTTAGTCTGAACATGGTTTATATTACCAGAAATCTTCCGAAGACCCTGAAGACAGTGCTTCTGTCATCTGTGTTTTTCTCAAATCAGGTAGCATGAAACCTTCTCCATGTAACAGAAGTTTTGTGTATTTTTGATGTTAGTAAATGGCCTTGAGTTGTTAAAATGTCTCTACCATCTTGTGATACATTAGGAATTATAACGGAAGCTAATATTTATTGAGCATTTATATTGTGTCAAGTGGTGTTCTAAGTATATACTTTTGTCACTATTCTCTCATTTAATCTGTACAACAACTATATGCTATAGATACATTTAAAAATTATTTCCACATTGTGGTGTTGAAACTAAGGCTTGGAAAAGTTAAGTAAACTTTTAACAGTTACACAAAGTTATAGTCCTCTGTGTTAGTATATCTAGAGCTCCCTCATTTTTTAAAATCAGTTATATAGCATTCTTTAGGTGTTTTATTATATTGCCATTTCCCTTGGATGGACATGAACTGTTTCCAATTTGGAACTGGGACTGTGATTTGAAACCGACAATCTCTGACTTTTAAGGCTCTGTGTGCATGCTAAATTGCAACCATCAGTCATGTCCGACTTTTGCAACCCAGCCCGCCAGGCTCCTCTGTCCATGGGATTCTCCAGGCAAGAATACTGGAGTGGGTTGCCAGGCCCTTTTCCAGGGGATCTTCCTGACCCAGGCATCAAACCATGTCTCATGTCTCCTGAATTGGCAGGCAGGTTGTTTATCAGTAGCACCACCTCTGCTCCAAATCAATCTGCTATAGGATTGGGAAAGCTGTAGTTCCATTTCTTGTATTCTAACAGGTGCATACATGCCATTCGTTATTCCTTGCCATTTCAGCACAAAACTTAAGACATTTTTCTTGTCTGTTTGTACTCGGGAATAAACATTTGAGGAGTGCCCAATGAGACATATGAAAAGATGCTCATTGAAGAGTTTTTATAAAAGCAAATAACTATGAAAAACCTAAGGGTCTACCAACGGAGAAAGGCAAAATACATTGTAAAATCCGTAAGAAATACTATACATTGATGAAAAGGATTGAAGCAGGTCTGTTTCTATGAGCATGGAAAGTTCCATATCCCATGACTAACAAGAAATATTCAGAAAAGTATGTATAATGTGATTCCACTTATGAAACAAATACCACAAAATATATGTCTCTAATATACGTGCTCTGGAGACAAGGGATTGGAGAACCCAGGCAAGCAAGCAAGAGTTGGCAGGAGCCTGGTTTGAGTCAAAGAGAACTTTAGGGGTTTATATAATGATCTAATTTTCTATCAAAGAAAATTTTCAACTGTTCTTGTTACTTATTTAAAGTAATGAAGAATTTCACAAGCTTTGTCAAAGTTTTGTTAATGAGCACGTTTACCGGGGAGACTTTTGTTGTTGTTCAGTCACCAAGTCATGTGCAACTCACTAAGACCCCATGGACTACAGCACACCAGGCTTCCCTGTCCTTCACTGTCTCCTTGAGTATGCTCAAACTCATGTCCATTGAGTTGGTGATGCCACCCAACCATCTCATTTTTCTGTCACCCTCTTCTGCCTTCAGTCTTTCCCAGCATCAAAGTCTTTTCCAATGAATCTGCTCTTTGCATCAGGTGGTCAAAGTATTAGAGCTTTAGCTTCAGCATCAGTCCTTCCAGTAAATATTCAGGACTGATTTCCTTTAGGATGGACTGGTTTGATCTTGCTGTCCAAGGGACTCTCCAGAGTCTTTTCCAACACCACAGTTTGAAAGCATCCGTTCTTTGGTGCTCAGCCTTCTTTATGATCCAGCTCTCACATCTGCACATGACTACTGGAAAAACCATGGGTCTGTATGAGCAAGAATTAGTTAAGACAGGTATTGGTTGAGTCAGAGTTTCCCTTGTGAATCAGGTCGCCACTTGGAAAACTACACCAATATCATATTTTTAGGTTAAAATAGCCGCTCAAAGGTAACGAGAGAAAAGGCAGTTTTCCTCTGTTCAACAATATAGATTTATCCTTCACAAACACATGGCTCTCTTCTTGGAGTTTCTGTAACCCAGTGGAACGGACGAGTGCCGTTGTGGAAGTGAAAGTGTTAGTCGCTCAGTTGTGTTCGACTCTTAGCCACCCCATGTACTGTAACCCACCAGGCTCCTCTGTCCGTGGGATTCTCCAGACAATACCGGAGTGGATAGCCATTCCCTCTCCAGGGGATCTTCCCAAGTCAGAGATCAAACCCTGGGGTCTCCTGCATTGCAGGCATATTCTGGGCCACCAGGGAAGCATGAGTGTCATTAGGAAACGTGTAATATGGAGTTGGACATTTTCTTCAGCCCTTGTCATAGTTTTAAGCCCTGTGGACAAATCCACATTCTAAAGAGCTTTTTTTTCAATAAAAGCTGAAATTTAGGAATGTTATCTTTTAATTATCAGTTTAATTTATTGGTTATTCACTGGCTTCTCTCCTTGCATTGGATCTGTAGTTTTCTCAGTACGTCTGGGAATTTTAATCTAATTTTTTCATCTGCTCCAATTTATATTTCCCAAAGCTTATGTCTTTAATTGATTTTTGGACCTCCATGATTTTTGCACTCGGTTTTTTTAGCGTGCCCATTAGAAATACTGGGCAGAGTTGCCTCATGAAGAATTGAATAAAAACAGACACACTGACTTAGTGTGGCTTTTTTCTCACTTCAACCCAATTGACCAGCAGGCCTAGTTGGCATTTTAAAACCACCTGATGATGCAAAGACCCTTTGAAGTGAGCTGAAATAATTAAAATGAATTTAAAAATCTCTTGGCAATTTCCCCAGCAGTTTCTTAACTGTCCTGTGCAATTCCAATCCATCACTCTGACCTCAACTCTAGCTACAATTTTCTAGGCAAGATCAACCCTGAAACTACCTCTGTTTGAGGAGGAGGATGCTAAGGTGGGAAGGAGCTGCCTGGAGCTGCCGTCTCCAGCTGTGACTGCTTGCAAAGGTCTCATGTTTCCTATTCACAGCTCCATCCTTCCCCTCATGTTGGCTCCACTGTGTGAAAATCGAAGCAGGCAAACATTGCAGGATTCTAATAAGCTTCTCAGTTTTGCAAGCAGTGTGACTTCTCTTACTGTGGAACAAGATAGCAGAATGAAGCTAAACAACAAACACATTTCCATCAACAAAATCTGTAAAACTGCAGTGTAAACGTCAGCTGCAGCAGCCTTGATTTGGCCACTCGAGAAACATCTCCTCTCTCTTTACCTGGAGACAGAGTTACTTCACTTTGCTCAGTCTCTCTTCCTTGCCAAAAAGGCTGTTGGGTTTCTGGTAGAGAAGATGTTTAGTGGCCTGTGATGCAGGATTGACTTTACCTGGGTGCTGTTGTGGAAAGGTGCCTTCTACCATGGAGACCATGACCTGAGGAGGTGAGCATGAATGTCTTCACAGGAAGAGTCTGACACCTGTTTCCTCCTTAGGACTTGCACGGCTAATGGGCTTTAGGCAGAAGAAGGAACAAAATCAACACAGCTCAAAGTAAGTTTCATAAGAATGCCTGTTCTTGGAGAGTTTTCCTCCCAAAGAACACTCTCATAACTGTTACTTCATTAAAGAGGCTGATTGAGTGATCACTGAATTAACTGAACTTTAAAGAGATGCTATAATGTTTATTGAATAAAAAGATATAAAAATATATAAATGGAGCCAGACATGGGGTGGATTCTGTGCGTTCATGAAAAGAATGTATAAAATAAAAAATATATATGGGTAAGAATGTCACCATTCTGAAGAACAGCGAACTTGTATTAAGCAACCTCAGCCAGAACTTCCATTAAAGGATAGAAATTTACTTAAGAGATAGAAGTGATGAAGAGCACTTGCTAAAGGTCATCTTTGGGAGGTTTTTCTCCACTTCTCTACGTCACACTATCCTTCGTGTACCTTTGGTATTTCCTTAATATCTGTGTTAGGCCATTATAACAAATGTCACAGGCTGTGTGGCTTAAGCAACAGATTATTTATTCTATTCTCACAGTTCTGAGGGTCAGAGTCCAAGATCAGGCACCACTGATTCGGTTCTAGGTGAAGAATCTAGCCTTCTCCTTGCTCATTCAGCTCCAGATTTCAAGGCTGTCCAGATTATTCCTTAAATACATCAAATGGGATATGCCCCAGGGCCTTTGCACTTGCTGCCCGCCCCCGTCCCCCCACCCCCAGGTGCAATGCCCCAGGGCCTTCGCCATGCTGTTCACCTTGTCTGGGTGCTCTTTACCTGAGCACTGCTTGCTTGATCACTTTTTCAAAGGCGATAAACACTGGTTTTGAACTGGCATTCATTTCTAGAAACCATAATTACCATTGTAAGCTAAGTGGGGCTCATAATGGTCACATGATAAATAGAGTTTTACATCAGCTTTGAATGGCGGAGGGCCCAGCTGGGCTTTGGACCTACCTTGCAGTTGTTCTCCAGTTTCCATTCAAATGGTGTCTCTTAGACCTCCCTGATCATTCTATCTCCTTATCCTCCCAGGATTCTTTAGTTTCTTTCCCTGACTAATTTCTCTCCACAGCGTATGTCAAACAATGATCATCACTCAAACAGGTACTGGCCACTTGTCTTATTGGAACAAGCTCCATGAGGGCAAGGTTTTTGTCCTAGTCACCACGGTATTCTCAGAATCTAGACCAGTGCCTGGCACTGTTATGAAAAGGAAGGGAAGAGAGGAAAGAAGGAGGGACAGAAGGAAGGAAAGAAGGGAAGGAAGCAGGCAAAGTTCCAGCCTCCTGAGAATGGCAGGTGACTTGTCCTGATAAACATCATCTGGTAGAAATTATGGTCATTTGGATGATGAAGGAAAAATAATTGCTCCTAAGTTAAGAGATTCTTTCTTGGATCTTGTGAAAGACTCAGAAACTTCGATTTCCTCGATTGGAGTTTCTTGCTTCAGGGGAATTAGCAGCATGAATTTCATTGGCAGAGTGCTCCAGAGGAGGAGGAGAATATGTGTTTCTTTTACATAATAAAAGACACCTCTTGAGCATTTTGTGTTTTAATTGCTTGTGTCTTGCCTCGCGTCTCTACCTGACCTCCCACGTAGGGTGGCGATTAGGACCGGCCACATCGCCTGGTGATAACTTTGTAGACATGAAGTCGTCCG
The DNA here is from genome assembly GCA_007570785.1 of Antilocapra americana. Taxonomy (NCBI): domain Eukaryota; kingdom Metazoa; phylum Chordata; class Mammalia; order Artiodactyla; family Antilocapridae; genus Antilocapra; species Antilocapra americana. The sequence continues at coordinate 1,672,737 of ML660776.1, read as the reverse complement.
CAGAGAGCCGCTGTCCTTAGGGGTTTATGATGTGCATGTGGGGGGTAGACGTTCACCTGCAGCCTCTAAGAGAGCATGTAGGATTCAGATCAAAGATGACCTCTGCAGTTTAAAAAGATGGTAGAGATTTACAGGGAAGTTATGGTCTGTGGGCCAGGAAGTTAAGAGATCCTTGTAAGGAAGACAGGATTTGCACATGTCAGGAAGGAGAGAGGACCCTGCCAGCACAGAGGCAGGGAGTGTGGCTGGCACGAATCAGTTGCTGACGTGTTTGAGGGACCAGGAGGTAGGCTGCTGTGTCCACGGCTGCTACATCAGAGTGGGAGCAACGGCTTCTCCATCAGCTTTTAGAAGGGCCACATTGCACAGTGGACCTTGCCATCTGCTTTTCAACTCGGAGTATTAAGTTGGAGCATTTCTACTCTGGGATGTTTTTTGCCTTTGAGCGAAAGCACTCACTGTAAATCACAGGCACCTTCTCTTTCTAGGTGATCACCGTCTCAGGTATGACATTGGCCCCATCAGCCGTATTTATTTTGGAACTTTACTGCCACTGGTGGAAAACGGAAAATAACAACGTCCTTAATCCCTGTCCCTAGAACGACGTTGGGAATGTGAGCCATCGAGGTTGTCTAGTGGGGGGTGGGCTGATGCAATACCTCAAAAGCTATGGGGAGCCCTGAAACCCAGGGCATCTGGGGAGCTGCTGCTGTACTGTGGTCCAGGGCCTTCTGCAGGGCTCTCAAGCCTGCTGGAGCAGGCTCTCAGTCACATGCCTCTTCTGCCCCGGAGAGTTAAAGTGTTTCTGAGCCAGACGTTGCAGTTTCTCTAATGAGGTTCTAGGTGACAGATGTTCCCCCAATTAGAAAATAGTATCACCCTGCCTATTTGCTATTTCATCTTTTCAAGGAAGTTAGGAGGACAATTACTTATGTATTTTTAAAGCAAAATCACAGACTCTGCACGTTGTCATCTGGGATACAGGTTGGGTGATTTAGGAGTAATCTTGGCTTCAGTGATGATGTTGGAACCAGAAAGAGAAACTTGGCTTCAGATTTATGGCTTTGAGAGGGAGGTGCAGGAAACTCTCCTTTATCCTGAATTCCCCTCACCTGGGCACCCAGGGAAGTTTCTCTGCTTACTCGAGCACCTTTGCACTCTTGCTCCTCACTTCCCACCTGCCTGGGGGAGGTGAGTGGTGCCCCTGAGACATGGCTCCTCTGGGCATGAATGCCTCTGAACGCCACTGAGAAAGGTAGCGGATGAGATAGGACTTTGAGATCACAGAGAAGATGCTGTATCACCTGTGTCTGCTCAGTCAGGGGCGAGTCGGGGGTTGAAAACGTGGTTTCAGGCTTGCAATGTCAGAAATGATCCAGTCTTTTTGTTAACTCTTCTGCAGTGATGTCATTTTGTGTAAGAAGTACCCGTATCTTAAGCTTGGGGCTTGTCAACAGTAATTGAGCACAAAAATTTGTGGGAGGATAGGAGAGGCATGATTAAGATCACAATGATCCAACTGTAAAAAGCAAATAAACACACACAAAACTCCTAAAGAAAAGACATCATTTCATATAATGACTCTGTTGTAGGTGTGGGACCTTGCCTGGAAGCAGAGAGGAAGAAAGCAAAGATTTAAAACCAGATTGAATTGGAATTCTTTTTACTTGAGGCTATGGAAAGCTGTTGCAGAAAAGGTCACTTTTGGGAGAAAGTGATCTTTGGAGTCCTTGGGAAAGGGACAGGATTACAGACAGGCGGGGTCCTGTTGAAGATCAGTTCCTCTTTCCTGAACAGTTCTTCTATCATTTTCACGGCACTGGGTTATCTCAGTTCTCTTCCTGTTTCTCCATCCACTTCTCACCTCCTCTTCCTTACTCATCCTCAAGGCCCCCACTGAGGCAGATGCCTCTATTCTCTTCCCAGCCTCTCTTTGCTTTTCTCATCTTCTTCCACAGCCTTGGCGATTATCAACACATGGATGAATTTTGAACCTGTGACTCTTCAATCCCAAGATTCTATCATTTATCTATTATTTCCTAAATCAAGACTCCTGAGCTTCCTTTTGTGTTCACGCTGGTTGGGTGGACTCCACTGAGATGAACCATAAGTGGGTACATGCATGTTAAATTGCTTCCATTGTGTCTGACTCTCTGCGACCCTGTGGACTGTAGCCTGCCAGGCTCCTCTGTCCATGGGATTCTCCAGGCAGGAATACTGGAGTGGGTTGGGTTGCCATGCAGGGGATCTTCCTGCAGGGGATCTTCCCCACCCACGTCTCTTTTGTCTCCTGCATTGGCAGGCGGGTTCTTTAGCACCACCTGGGGAACGCCAAAAGCATGCATTTCCTTTTAAGGCACCCCAGCAGAACTCTTTTTTCCTTTATGAAGTTGAGATATATTTGATTTACAGTATAAGTTCAAGTGTACAACATAGTGATTCATTTTTAAAAGTTATACTCCATTTAGAGTTGTTATAAACTATTGGCTGCACTCCCTGTGCCGTACAGTATGTCTTTGCTGCTTGTCTACTTTATGTACTGTAGTCTGTACCTCTCAATCCCATCCGTCTGTCACACCCCCCACCTTTCCCTACTGGAACTGCTGGTTTGTTTCTTCTCTGTATCTGTGTGTCCATTTCTGTTTCGTTATATTCACTAGTTTGTTGTATTTTTCAGATTCCACGTATAAGTGGTAATATTTAGAGTACTGGTCTTCCTCTGACACATTTCACTTAGCGTTCCTCCTAGTCCATCCCCGTTGCTGTAAATGGTAAAATCTCATCATTTTTTATGGCTTAGTAATATTCCATTGAGTGTACCGTGTCTTCTTTGTCCGCTCATCTGCAGATGAGCACTTGGTTTGCTTCCGTAGCTGGTCACTATGAACAGTGCTGCCGTGAGCGCTGAGCTGTGCATGTCTTTTCACATTGATGTTTTTGTTTTCTCAGGATATATGCCCGGGAGTGGGATTGCTGGATCATCTGGCAGCTCTGCTTTTAGTTTTTTGAGGCGTCTTCACAGTGTTCTCTGTAGGGGCTGCCCCGTTTTACATCCTCATCAGCAGTGCCCAAGAGTTCCCCTTTCTCCACAGCCTTGCCGACATTTGTTATTTGTGTTCTGTTTGATGATGGCCATCCTCATAGGAGGGAGGAGCCATCTCGTTGTGGTTAAGCTTGGCTTTTCATTTCTCTTACCCAGTTTCAAGGTTTGTGGCAGGCAGCTGGCCGATTCTGTTGCACTGACATGATTTGTTTAATGGGCACACTGCTCTTTTGTTTGATTCTGTAAGTTGATTTTGAATACACATTTCCCTAGTTCATCAAAGTCTGCACTGACCTGTTTTTTTTTTTTTCTTCTTTCTACCTGACTCTTATATTTCTGTTACACACTTGTCCCTGAAGGACTTTGAGCTTGGGACTCCAGCCACAGAGGAATTTGATGGCTTTCTTTTCTCCCCATCCACTTCACTCATTCCCTGTCTCATCATCTCAGTAATCCTGATTCATACCATCTGCTCAGTGCCCACTAGATCTGTGCCCCTCTTTCCACTCCTTCCACACTTAACTACCTGAAGGTCTACAGTGGAATCCTAGCTCTGTCCTGTGATTTGTTCTTCTGGAAGCTCCCTCACATGGTGGCAATTCTCTGACAATATTTCAGTGGACCTCACACTTTCACCATGTGTGAGTGCTGAGTCGCTTCAGTCGTGTCCAGCTCCACAGCACTTTGGACTGCAGCCCACCAGGCTCCTCTGTCCGTGGGATTCTCTAGCCAAGAACACTGGAGTGGGTTGCTATGCCCTCCTGCAGGGGATCTTCCTGATCCAGGGATCGAACCGGTGTCTGCTGCATGGGAAGGCAGGTTCTTTACCATTAGCACCACCTGGGAAACTTTTTCTCTCATTTTTAAGCCCAGGAAGATTGCTCACAGCTTCATGAGAGTAATCTGAACTTTTCTGCCTCTGGGCCTTTGCTCGGGTCTTCACTTTCCAGCTCTGCTTGACATCCTGTCTGCACTTTAAGGCAGGCTAACATGCATAATAGTGCAGGACAGATGAAAGAAAGGAATGAAGCAGGCCCAGTTTTGGGTGGAACAGGGTGTGCTGGGGTCTGCAGAAAACTGGGGAACCTGTGTCTGCTTTAAACCCCTATTCTGCTCTCAGTAATTATTGCTGGGGTGGAAAGGGAGCTCAGAGTTTGAAAGATAAGCCAGAATTCCAGCTAAGCAATATTCCAAAGTTTTCCAATGTTGACAACAAATTCACAGAAAAATATTTGTAAAAATATCATGTGAGCTGAACAAACACCAGGGCCCCCACTCAGCCACCAATATTCCATCGGGAGCTCAGAATCCAGCCATCCCTGTTCTTCTGCTTCCTTTCTTCCGTCACCACCACAGCGCCCTTTACCTGTCTTGCTTGTACGTGGGTGAGTACTGTGCTGTTTTCATCTTATCATGCAGCCTCTCTGAAAACTGAGGCTGGACTTTGCTCAGCTCTGTAAGTCTCTGGGTTGGCCAGAAATTGCTTTGTATAAGGTAGGTACGTCTAGAAGGTACATTAAAAATGTGTTAGACAGTGGTAATCTTGCATTATAGACTTCTCATAATTGAGACTTCATAATAGGGGAGTGAGACGTGCTAGGGGATGCACATGTGCCTACATGTCCCACACCTTTGCCCTCCACCAACACTGTGTATTTGCTTTTGGTGGACCCTTGGCCCAGGAATGCCCCCTCACTTAGGCTGAAGTTCTGCTACTCACACTCATTGGTTTTCCCCAAGTCGGAATGTTTTCTAGTTCACCTAAATTCCAGATCCCTGTAACAGAGAAAAGTAGGTTTGGAAATTTCCATTTTTCAGCCTTACATTTTAGGGATGGCTTGTTCTCTGCTTCATGGTATATTTTCTGGTGGGGAGGGAGTGTCTTTAAGGACAATAGTTTAGAAGACAGTCTTAAAATATGTTTCTTATTATGGGTTTATGTTTGGTACTTTCCCCCCCGTTCAGTTCAGTTCAATCACGTGTGAGTCTTTGCAACCCCGTGACTGCAGCACGCCAGGCCTCCCTGTCCATCACCAACTCCCAGAGTTTACCCAAACTCAAGTCCATTGAGTCGGTGATGCCATCCAACCATCTCATCCTCTGTCGTCCCCTTCTCCTCCCATCTTCAATTTTTCCCAGCATCAGGGTCTTTTCAAATGAGTCAGCTCTTCGCATGAGGTGGCCAAAGTATTGGAGCTTCAGCTTCAGCATCAGTCCTTCCAGTGAACACCCAGGACTGATCTCCTTTAGGATGGACTGGTTCTCCCTGTTAGCTTTGTGTACTTAATGCATTTCAGGATCCTGAAACTCGGAACTGGAGGTGTTTTGAGGTAAACCTACTAAGAATCCATTTTCTGTTTCTTTTGTTCTATTTTTCATGCAATGAAAAATGAGAACGTAAGGTCAATTTAAGTGCTTTGTATTAACATTAACAGTCAGTAAAGCCTCACGTCTTATAAATAAGAGGAGCGATCTTTTTGGCAAAGGAAGAAAAGGCAGCAGATGACGGCCACTGCGCCTGCAGGATGAATGGCCGGGTGTTCTCACGGAGCCCCACACCCCATCATCCGCCACGCTTGAGAAATGGAGACGCCATGCAGGCCGCCGTGTTGGCTTGGGTCGTGAAATTCCACACAGTTAGCCCGCAGCTGGGTAACAGCTGAGAGAAACCTGAAGAGAATGACGTGATGGATCATACCTGGGAAACATAACAAGGCATGTTGAAACTAGTATAGAAATAACGTATAACAGCCCCAGAAGTAATCACAGTGTTGAGCCCAGGTCACACTGTGTAACATAACTCAAGGATTTCTGATTAATTTGGTCTCTGGCTGCATTTGCTAGGAAGTCTTGCTGTGTGTGTGTGTGTGAGAGAGAGAGAGTGAGAGTGTGTGTGTGCGTACATGTGCGCTATGCATACTTATTAAGGATTCGGTTACTTTGGTTGGCAAGCTGAAGTCTGCGACTGATTTGTGGAGTTTTTCTTTCTCTTAATTGACCAGCCATGGTACAAATCCCGTTCTGTGAATGCAGAGGCTTATGCATAAGCTTTAAGCATGACGGATCTTCTGGTGAAGGTCAAAGTCTGTTCCTTTTACATTCTGCACTCCATTCCCTTCCCCCGGGGCACTTGATAAAGGTTGAATTTTTAACATCCAGCACCTTTTTCTTTTTTTTTCCAGAGCTTCCTCCTCCTGGATCAAGCTGTTTTTGCTTCAGGGGGATTAGATGTCGATTTCTTTCAATAGACAGATGTATTCCAGATATCCCAGTCATGTTTCTTTCACTATACAAGCAACTGTACTTTAGTTGGAAACAATAGATACTGATACAAAAAAGGGATTTTTTTGGAAAGGCTAGAAAGTGCTGGGTTGAATTACAGAGAAATCAGCCTAACCAACTATCAGACAGAAAGGAAAGGTTTCCTGAAAATGTAGGAAGTGAAAACAAACGTTCTTTTTCGGGTACCATGGATAGGGTGGGTGGACCATGGCAGTCTTCTCTTATGAGCTTCACCACTTGAGGGAAACCCATTAGTGATGACATGGGTGATGGGTGGCTGGAAAGTGCTGCTTCTTAGAACCTAATCTCAGGCCAGCGCTCTGCCACGTTCACTCACGCATATTGGCCACAGCAACCCACACAGCCAAGTCCTCAACCCATGAGGCTGGGAAACATTTCTTGCAGGCAGCAGGAAGAACCCCACAAAGGGCATGGATGTAGGGAGGGGCAGAGTTGTCGCTAATCATTCAATCTATGTCGAGGTCATTTCCTAAAGAGAATGTGGAGTAATGTTATTGAGAGAGGGAACGCACGCAAGGCAGGTAAGTGAAGGTCTTCAGTGGGATGGAGGGGCCACTTCTCACTTGTCTGGCACATGGACAGTGCTGGGTATGAGCAGAAGTTTTGGGTGATTTCAGAGAACAGAGTGTCCAGCCCCTACCCATGTCTGTGGAGAACTGCTTCTCAGGCTGGCCAGTGGGCAGTGGTCCTGGAGTTGCGCTTCCCACCTTTGGAAATGGGAGGAAAGAGCTTGTACTTCTGCCCATCGCATTTGCTGTTTTGTTGCAGGAGACAGAATCGAATGTGCACCCGGCTCTTGGAAATGCACTCCTGCGCCCTGGGTGACCATTCGATTCAGCTTTCACCCCCAAGGTTGCTCTTGGTGTTCATTTTAAGTCTCATTTGCAGAAAGACGTTGAAATGATAAAGAGGGTTACACCCTGGGCACCCATATCCTTTGTGGATATTCTGTTTACTTATAAACGTGCATCAAATTGCCCCAAGCTGAGTGGTTCAGAGCAGCCATGTATTCTGCTCACAGATTCTGTGGGTCAGCAATTCAGACAGGAAACAGCTTGGGGGGGCGGGGCGTGGATTGCCTGTGCTCCGTGAAATCTGGGGTTCAGAGAGAAGACTCAAGAACTGGTGGTGGTTGACAGCTGGGGACTAGAATCATCTGAAGTTTCCACCCCTCACAGGCTTAGTGGTTGCTACTGGGTTGTTGGCTGAGACCTTACCTGCTGGGACTGTTGGCAGGGACATCTACACACTCTTTTTCCTCATGGTCTGGACAGTCCCTGCACTGTTCAAGGCTGAACAGCCCAAGATACCAGATAGAAGCAGTCCTGCCTTTGTAAATCCACCCTTTGAATTTGACAACACAGTGGTGTTTCTACAGGGTTCTATCCATTGAGACAGTTGCAAAGGCTTTCTGAGTTTCAAGAGGAGGGGAATAAATTTTACTTCTCAATGGCAAGATAATGAAAGAACATTTGAAGTCCAAAATATTGATGTAGTTTTATATTTTTAAGTTCTTTAAGGTTTTCATTAAAATGTTTATTTCCTACTGTGCAAAAGTTGTCCTTGATGTAGCATTTTTATAATATTTATTCATTTATTGTTTTTTGGCAGTGTGTGCAGTATGTGGGGTCTTAGTTCCCTCACCAGGGATCAAACCTACATCCCCTGCATTGGGAGGTGAAGTCTCAGCCACTGGACCACCAGGGAAGCCCCAGATGTGTGTCTTTAGATGGTGCAGTTTCCTGCTATAGTCTGCCTGCTGTCTGGTTGCAAATGTGTACATCCCTTCCACATACCCTTCTCTCAAAACCCCTAACATTTGATTTGATTATGCATCAGGTTTGAGGCCCAGGACCCTGCCATCTAAAGCAGGTCCAGGGTTGGGAAGGGCACGAGACAGGAGCAGCCGGGCTGGGCCTCCCCTGAGATCCAGGCACAGATCAGTCGGAAGCCGAGTCTAAACCAAGGGTGTCATCTGTCAGAGTTCAATATGGGGACCCAGTGAGCTGCAGACCCAGACTTCCTCTGAAAGATGGTGATGGTTTAGCCGCTCAGTCATGTCCCAACTCTTGCGACCCCATTGACTGTAGCCCGTCAGGCTCCTCTATCCATGGGGTTCTCCAGGGAGGAACACTGGAGTGGGTGGTCATTTCCTTCTCCCAGGGATCTTCCCAACCCAGAGATCAGACCCAGGTCTCCTGCATTGCAGGCAGATCCTTTACCAGCTGAGCTACCAGGGAAGCCCTCTGAGAGAACTGGGGTGAAGATGTGGTACAGGGCCAAAAACCAGCTGGGGGAAGGGGACGGGTGTCAGGATTGTGAGCGACAGGTAGCATGCTCTTGTGCTTGCCTCAGGGACTTGGGAGCTGTGGATGTATTAGGCTGTGGGGACACAGGAGTGGGGACACAGCGGCCAGGCTGGGCCAGGCATGCTCAAGGCCTGCCCTGTGGGAAAGAGGGCAAGTCCTGAGCACACTGAGGCTGAGGCTTTGCTGGATTACCTGCTCTGTGTTTTCTTGGGGGCTTCCTAGGTGTGTCCTTATTGAACCTTTAAGTAGAATTCCCTAGGAGAAGGAACTGTATGGAGATGCCTTTATAAGGCATAGAAGTATTTCCCTGACTTACGCCTAGCAGTAAAGATGTTACTTCCCCTTCAGGTAAATGATTCTGCTCTCCCCCTTTTCTGGATCCTACCCACTTCTCTAACTTCTCCAAAATCAAAGTTACCCAGAACCACTTAACTAAGATTGAAGATTCTTAACATGAGCTTGGACACTGTTGAGCTCAGGTAAGAAGTTGCTCGTAACAGTGGCTGTGTTCCCCGAGAAACTCTGTGGGCTCACAGGTGTGAGTGCCTGTAAGAGATGGGCAGAGGCTTTGAAGCAGATTTATGAAGAGCGTATAGGCATATTATTAGTCATTAGGAGAACATAAGTCAGAAGCACAATGAGCTACCAGAACATGTCTTGGTGGGGATGTGGAGAAACTAGAACTCTTGCACATTGCTGGTGGGAGTGTGAAATGGTGCAGCCACTTTGGAAAACAGTCTGCCAGTTCCTCAAAAGGGTGAACGTACAGTCTCTGAGAAGCTCTACTACTGGTAATGTACCCAAGAGAAATGAAGCACGTCTACTAATGTTCTCAGCAGCATCATTTACATTAATAATAGCTCAAAAGTGGAAACAAAGTGAATGTCCATCAACTGATGAATGGATAAACAAATGTGGTCTCTGTGAGATGGAACATCATTTGGCAATGAAAAGAAATGAAGTAATGAGACATGATTCAACATGAATGAACCTTGAACACACTGTGAAATGTTTGAAAGCATTCAGGGATTTTTTTAATGTTTGAAGAAGGCCGCATGTCATGTGATTCCATTTGTATGAAACGCCCATAATGGACAAGTCTACAGAGACAGAAAGTAAATGAGCAGTTGTATGGGGCCAGGGGTGGGTAGAGGAAAGCAAAGTGACTACTGATGAGCGTGGGTATTTTGGGGGGTGTTGGGTAAATGGAAGCTTTCTGAAATTGATTGTAGTGTTGGTCACACAACTTAAAACATTGAATTGTACACTATAAATAGGTAAATTGTATGGTGTATAAATTACATCCCAATAAAGGTTTCTTTTAGGATAAAAAATGGTTTCAAAGCTATTTTGTTGTTGTTCAGTCACTATGCCTGCCTGCTAAGTCGCTTCAGTCGTGTCCAGCTCTTTGTGACCCTGTGGACTGCAGTGCACCAGGCTTCCCTGTCCTTCACTGTCTCCTGAAGTTTGCCAAAACTCATGTCCATTGAGTTGGTAATACTATCCAACAATCTCATCCTCTGCTTCCCCTTCTCCTCCTGCCTTCAATCTTTTCTAGCGTCAGTGTCTTTTCCAACGAGTCGCTCTTCACATCAGGTGGCCACAGTATTGGAGCTTCAAACTGTGTAGTGATCTTATTATATTTATTGTGTCTGGAGCAAGGCTAGCTGCCTCCCTCCTCCCTTTCGGTTGCTCTGTCTGAACTGGAAGTTGTCGGGTTGGAGGAGGGGAAAGCGCTGAAGCTTTGGCAAAGTCTTCCAACAAAATCACGATGGAGTCAGGTTTTCTTTGTTTTAAAAACTGTCCCACTCTGTTTCTTGTTCTCTTCTGTGTTCATCTAGTTCAGGAACCCTAAATGCCAAGACTCTTATTTCATTGAAACTCAACTCTCTTGTCATAGAGAAAAACGAGTGCTATTCCTGACTGTCCTCAGTAAAGTTAACACATTAATGGAAGCATGGAACAAAGGGGCTCTGCTGAAGAACTTGGTGTATTTGTTAAAAATGCAGTTTTAGGACACAAGCAAAGAAGAGTTTGTAGTGTTGTCTTCAAATCACAGTCTATAGGTTGTATGCTGTGCCTTGAGGTGCTTGCTTTTCCATATTTTCTCTTTTTCTCTCTCTACCCTCCTTTTTTCACCAAAGATCTAGGGTAGAAAAAAAGATTAAAGCTTTTTGGTACCCCTTTGTCATCAGCCTTTATGAGGCTTTGGGAATATTTGTCATAAAAAAGATTACAAGTGTACCATAACTCTCTGTCACAAATTCAAGCAGGCATGAAGCATCACATTTCTCTCCTTCCTTGTGTCCAACAGTCTGGTGACGAGCAGACTGGCAGAGAGGGAGGTCAGCTCCGTCCTCCCATGCCTCCCTAGACAGGGTCACGCTAAGTCTCCAACATATGTGCTGTCAAGCTCCTGCAGAGGCTTTGCCCCCACCATGTGCCTTGTCCCTTTGCTCACAGTCCCCTAAGGTCCAAAGGCTCTGCCTCCGCTCCATTGTGTCAGAAATGATTGAGAATGTGAACCTCAGAGTATCAGATATGGATATGGCTTTCCTAGGAACACCGCAGAGGCACGCTGGCGTCCAAACTTGGCTTCCGTGCACTGGTGCCGAATTGAATCTTGGAGACAAAGTTTTGGGTGAAGTAGCAAAGGATAGTTTTATTGCTTTGCCAGTCAAAGGGGGCCACAACAAGCTAATGCCTTCAAAACTATGTGTCCCAACTCAGGGGAGTTTGGTGAGGAGTTTTATGGCAATGATTCAAGGATGGGATTGCTGACAAGATTAGCATGTGTGTAGGGGCTGCATTCCTTTAATTTGGCTTTAGGTCATCTGATGGCTCCTTGGTGGCTGAGACCGTAAAGAAGCTGCTTGTAGTGCAGGAGACCTGGGTTCGATCCCTGGCTCAGGGAGATCCCCTGGAGAAGGGAATGGCAGCCCACTCCAGTGTTCTTGCTGGAGAATTCCATGGACAGACCATGGGGGCACAAAGAGTTGGACACAGCTGAGGGAGTAACACTTTCACTTCTTTTTTGAACCTGCCCTTTGGAACTCAGAAGGTTATGGAGGCTGGGATCTGTTCCCTACAAACAAGAAATGGGGGACACAGAAAGGCTTCAGTGCCTAGGAGCTCCACAGGGTCCTGCTCAGTTTCAATACCTCTGAGGCTTTTTGCCTTTCAGGAAGCAAAGCACCAGTCCCCATTGGTCATGAGACCCTGCCCTGTGCCCATATCACTCTTGGTGACTTTCCTTCTCCTCCCTTGCTGCACTTGGAAAGCCACTTCAAGTGACTCAGACTTCAGAAACCAAAAGCCAATGCATGATGTGCGCTGACAGTCTTTGCTCTCCAACCTGCTGCGTTGCTCTGACTGCTTGACTTTGGAAACACAAATATTAATATTTCAGAAATTCAGTCATTCCCCCGAAGAGTCTGCAAATTGCTGTGCGGGGTGGGCAGGGAGGTGGGAGGAGGGGTCCTCTGTACGCTCACCTGGAGAGGTTGTCCTCAGGGAGAGCAGGGACAGTTTGTCTCTGATCCACTGTAGCCACATCCTCTTGAGGACAGAGGAAATGTTTGCAGGAATAAATTTGTGTCTCCAGAGAGTTGCATGCTTGCCTCTGTCGCAGAGAGTGGGTGGGACAGAGGGGTGGGCTTTTTCAACTGCCTGGATTGACCTGGAATTGCTAATACTGGGTGAGCACCGAGGGGATGGTTTTACCTTATTTTGTGTTTTCACAGCTCATTGGATTCAATTATGTTTTTTTTTTTTTTTTTTTTGCTCATGTGCCTTTTCCCACTCTAATTTAGGAATGGAAGTTGTGGTCTTATTTTGTTTTCATGGCAGTAAATGTATAGCATTGTCTTTATAACTCCTCTCTCCCTCTATCTATATACATATTGGCTGCAATGCAAAAGACCAGGGTTCGATCTCCAAGTCGGGAAGATCCCCTAGAGAGGAAAAGGCTACCCAATCCGGTATTCTTGCCTGGAGATTCCCGTGGACAGAGGAGCCTGGCGGGCTATAGTCCATGGGGTCACAGAAGAGTCAGACGCAACTTAGTGACTAAGCAACAACAAATATATATATATATATATATATATATATATATATATATAATATACATGTGTGTGTCTGACTCTTCGTGTGCATCCCCACCTTGTGTGCACATCACTCACTGTAGATTCTATTCACACTTGCCCTTCCCATCTCTGTAGGAACGTCTTCCTGCCTTTCCTGATAGACACTGCTCTTTGTAGGAAGGCCCATCTTCTCTGACTGTGAAAGTCTTTTCATTCTTAAGGGTCTATGGAGCACTTCCTTTGTGAAGCCTTCCATTTTCTCCAACTCAGAGGTACTCATGCTCCTCTTTAACTCTGATAATGTTGAAATAAACAAGAAGAAACGTGGCGTTATACATTGGCCCTTACTTCCTCTCCCTTGTTTTATCATCAATTGTGCATTTGTACTTCTCTGTTGGAGACCATGTTATCATTTTTCTTTTCTTTTTTTTAACTTTTTATTTTGTATTGGAGCATAGTTGATGAACAGTGTTGTGTTGGTTTCAGGTGTACAGCAAAGGGAATCAGTTACTCACATACATATGTCCACTCTTTTTCAGATTCTTTTCCCATATAGGTTATTACCGAGTACTGAGTGGCGTTCTCTGTGCTGTACCGTAGGGCCTTGTTCCCTGTCTGTTTAAATACGGCAGTGCGTGCGTGTCAGTCCCAACTCTGTAATCATCCCTCCCCACGTGCAGCCACTGTAGCTGTGTTGTCACAGTTTATGCAGTAGATATGCTTTGTGAACATGTACTTTACTGCCACCGAGCTCAGACGTCATGATGCTTTTTGCCCCACCTGCTTCAGAACACCATGCCTAAAGACAGGGCCAGATGCTCTCGGAATCATCACAGTTCTTGAGTCATCAGTGTGATTCCCCAATGTCACCTAAGACACAGTCCAAACTCAGTTTGCCCAGTGGAGGGGGACCATGTCTTCGTTCCTAGTTACATCATCGTGGAGAATATCACTTTCTGTCAGAGAAGCTGAGGCTGCTCATGTCATTGGGAGCCATTTGCTTCCAGAAAGCAGCCCCGTTTTTTTTCTGTTACATTTTGAGTCATGTTTCTCTAGGTCTTTTTGATCTTAGCTTTCATCCCCTCTCTCTGTCTCCCCTCCTCCCCAAATATTTGACGCTATGGGAAACAGGCAATAGTTTCCTTTAGAGATGGGGATTTTAGGAAGATTGAGTTGCATTTTCTTTTTACTGGCACGGCGATCTCGTTCACTTTCCTGAGAGTCCTAGTGTTTTTTTCTAAAATCCTGGAAGCCATGACAATATCATCAACTCTAACCTGGGGATTGGTTGTTGAGCCGGTTGGTTATGTAGAGATTTTGCTTCTCCTGTGTTCTGTCTGCCTCCAGGCCATTTCACTGAACTCAGGTATTTTTCTGACAGTGAAAATCAAAGGAAAAGAAACTGAATACGCATTTTCTTACTTTTTTTTTTTTAAACACCTCTGTCTAAAGAGTTGGTAGTGACTGAATTTCAGGCTAAATTTAGGTTTGTGGATTATGACTGAATTTCCTTTCTCAGAATCTCCTCATCCCCTTTAGTGAGAAGAATCAAGAGTTACTTAAATAAATAAAGTGCACTAAGGAATTTAAAGACTTTGCGTCAGTACAAGAATAATTTTTATAAGAACTGTCAGTCAAACTGATACTGCCACTTGTGAGAAAGAAACAGTCTGTCAGGATTCAGAGACATCCTTCCTGTTTAATGTGTCAGTGCTAAACCCACTTTTTAAGTTGAGATTATAATTCATTTCCCTTTCACTATTTTGCTTTTTCATTTTCATGTCTTTGTGACTTTGTATAAAGTGCTTAAGTACTATATCCAAAATATATTAGAACTATTAAAAACATACATTTATGTCTTCCTGGGTATCCTAATAAAAATGGATTTTTTTGTTGTGTTATATTATTTGAAAAAGTAAAGCTTGCAACCAAGCTTTTGCACTATTGAATTATTTACTCTAAAACCCCTGTCTTATTAATAGTTTACTAAAATATGAATTCTGTCATGAAAAGTACTAAAGTACTTTGAGATTAATTTAGATCCATAGACAATCCATCTCAGAAGAAGTATGTTTATTTAGCTCAGAAAAGCTAAATGAATGGCTAAAATGGCAAGAAAGGGAAATGGCAGTAGAAAGAAACATGACGAAACCAATATTTGTTTCATAAAAGTATATATACTAATTAAATATAGACTAAGAATACATGGGCTCCCCAGGTGGTGGTAGTGGTGGAGAATCCATATGCCAATGCAGGAGATGCAAGAGACCCTGGGTCCCTGGGTGGGGAAGATCCCCCAGAGAAGGAAATGGCAACCCACTCCAGTATTCTTGCCTGGGAAATCCCATGGACTGAGGAGCCTGGTGGGCTACAGTCCATGGGGTCGTGAAGAGTCGGACATGCGTGAGTGATTGAACGAAGCACAAAAATATGTGCCTTGTCACATTATACTGTTTTGTTTTCCTTAGTGCTCTTTTCAAGACATGAAAGGTAGCATTCACTGATTGGTCGGTCAGTCAGTCAGTTCAGTTGCTCAGTCATGTCTGACATTGATTGGTAATATGCCCGTTTTCTGTCTTCCCAAAATTTGTTATTTGAATTTCCTTGATTTTTAACATTGTCTATTTCTACCACACAGTAAGAAAGGGTAAGAACTTGAGTGTCTCATCAACTGTTAGAGAAACACTGAGGAATTCTCCCACTGTCTCTCAGTTGGACCTTCTTAATGGAGCTTAATCACAATGTCTGTAATAGTTAGTACATCAAGCACACCACTTGTGTTGTGATCTTAGTTTCAAGTGGTCCTGAAAAAATAGTAGTGATCCAGTTTACAGATCCTCCCTGCCTACAGTGTATGTTGTGTATTAGTTGCTCAGTCGTGTCCAACTCTTGGTGATCCCATGGATTATAGCTTGACAGACTCCTTAGTCCATGGAATTCTCCAGGCAAGAATACTGGAGAGGGTTGCCATGGCCTCCTCCAGGAGATCTTCCTGACCCAGGGACGAGGACCCGTGTCTCTTACATTGCAGGCAGATTCTTTACTATCTGAGCCACGAGGGAAGCCCTACCTACAGTTCTCATTATTATAAAAAGAATTGTAATGTCTCTGAGCCTGGAGGAAACTTGAGTCCAACCAAGTTTATTGATTTTTAATTCACAAGAAGGGAAAAAGTCTAGGTTATTTCTCCAAAGGCCTGTTCTAGGGACACAAAACAGATAATACTGAGCTCTGATTATGGTCATAAAATAAAATATTTCATATGAATTTTGCTTTGAGTCCCCCCCCACACACACACAAAACTGTGGTTCCTACTTTTAAAAACTCCATCCTCACCTACAGAAGCATTCAGCTTTTTGTCCAGGGTTGCTGATTTCTAGGGTCGCCTTCATCTTTGTTCATGTCAGCAGCCTCCTTATTCTTTCGGCAGTTAACTATTTTCAGCTGTTACCATGAAAGCCTGACCTTGGGAATGGCAGAAATGGACTTAGTGGTTTCTCCAGCTCTTAATCTCATGGCTGAGATCTCATTTTTGAACCCAAGTGATTGTCACTGTTCTAACAATGTCTGGCCCTGTGAATGCCACTGGTCACAGGATCAATGGGGTCAACTGTAAAGGTATGATTTCTCCAGAGTTTATTTTTTATGTTAAGTCCAAATAGTGCTTTAAAGATGACAAGTCCCCTCATAGATTTTAGAACCAGGAAGCTCCAAGAGAGAAACCTGATCTCTTGAGAATGGCATTCTCTTTCTGACCCCCAGTTACATGATTCTTTTTTCTTTTGTTAAAGTAGCATATCCCTTTGTATCTGTTCCTTTCTGTAGGCTCTAAGATTCTAAATTAGGAAGAGCATCGGATGCCAAGCTCATAACCTTTCCTTCTAAGATTTGTACAGGTAGCTTTGAAAGCAGGGAGCAGCGTGTGGATACTGTGGTTTGTTTTCTTTTCCCGGAAAGGGAAGACCCCTTGTGTCTGTCGCCTGCCCTCACACACACCACTGGGCTGCTGCCTCCTGTGGGACGGGGCCGTGCTGACCATGTCTGGGCTTCATAAAGAAGATAAGAGCCCAGGCTTTTAATTCTGCTCAGACCCTCAAGCCATGTATGGTTCAGGCGGGAGAACTTGGAGAGTGATGGACAAGTGGCTGTTTCCCCAGAAGGGGAAGCAGGGTCAGAATATGTCCTGGCTTTCTTCTGGATCTTTTTGGTTTGTTTGCACCAACAAGAACTTATTCAGCTGCTACTCTGTCTCTGGCTGGGCTCTGTTCCTTGTCAGTTTTGCTAAAGACAGTGAGGCCCAGCAGCAGCCCTAACCTACCTCCCATCTCCCTTTCAGCCCTCAAGAAAGGTACTCCAGCTGTGTGTCAGGAGGACTGGGTCTGAATCTTGTTTCTGCCACGTTGAGACATCCAGGCCGCGGACTGCATTGTTTGCCCACCCTCCTTCCTAATACCCTCCTTCCTTCTCTCTCCCTTGAGGAAACATCTTCCCTCTTTTCTGGCCTCTCTTGGTGGGACTAAACCTAGGTAAGCTGCCTTTCCTGGCTGAGCCACTGCTCCCTTATGATCTGAGTCCTGAGAAAGGTTTGATAAAGGCTGTGGTGCCCACTTACTGCAGTAGAAACACTGGGCAACTCTGTGAGTGATTCCTGGCTGGGAGTTGCCCTATCCCTGCCTTGTTTCCCAGTTCGCTGTCAGTGCAGGGGGCTGCCACCTTCCTGTCTGCAGACGCTCCTTCCTGCTTGTTGGCCAGTTGGTACCTGTGGCCGGGGATCAAAGGAGTTCCTGCCCACACGACTTTGAGTCTCTCACTCTTAGTTTCTGGGTTTCTAAATTAGAGAAATAATACCTCCCTGTCAGAGTGGGTGAATGAGAGGGCATAGAGAAGAGCTCAGCCCTAGGCTGGGCACATGGGGGGCTTGAAATGCATGGCAGCCGGGGTAACGATGAACATTTGTCATGATGTTGGTGGCAACGTGAGGTGGTGCAGCCTCTGTGGTGGACAGTGTGGAGGATCCTCAGTAAAAGAAAAATAGAATTACCGTATGATCTGGCAGTCCCACTCCTGGGCGTATATCTGGAGAAAGCCATGGTTTGAAAAGACATGTGCACCCCAGCGTTCATTGCAGCAGTATTGACAATAGCCAGGACGTGAAAGTGACCTAAATGTCCACCGACAGAAGAAAGGATGTGTTGTGTATATACAATGGAATATTGTGGTGGTGGTGGTTTAGTCGCTCAGTCTTGTCTGACTCTTTGAGACCCTACAGACTGTAGCCCACCAAGCTCCTCTCTCCATGGGATTCTCCAGGCAAGAATACTGGAGTGGGTTGCCATTTCCTTCTCGGGATCTTCCCAACCTAGAGATCAGTCTTATGTCTTCTGCAATGGCAGGCAAATTCTTTACCACTGAGCCACCAGGGAATAGAATATTACTTAGCCATTAAAACAGAATGAAATAATGCCATTTGGAGCAACATGAATGGACCTTGAGATTACTGTACTAAATGAAGTCAGTCAGACAAGGACAAATGCTATGTGATATCGCTTATATGTGGAACTTAAGGTATGATACAAATGGACATATCCACAAAACGGAAACAGACTCAGAGACATAGAAAACAGGCTTGTGGTTGCTAAGTTGGGGGAGGGAGGATGGAGTGGGAGGTTGGGGTTAGCCCGTATAAACTATTATATATGGAATGGATAAACAACAAGGTCCTTCTGTATCACATAGGGAACTCTATTCAGTATCCTGTGGTAAGCATAATGGACGAGACTATAAAATAACAGGATGTGTATATATGTTTAACTGAATCACTTTGCTGTAAGGCAGTAGTTAACTCAACATTGTATATCAGCTATTTAATATCAATTAAATTTTAAAAAATTTAATTTAAATTAAATTTTTTAAATTTAATTGATTTTTTTAAATTTAAAAAAGATCCTCAAAAAACGTTTGTCACATTCTCCACTTAGGAGCCCTGTCTTGGAGGGGCTCCAGTCCAAATCCCTCTGAGGGGACGTTCCTCCTTCAGAGGTGACCTGACCAAATCCCTCTGAGGGGACGTTCCTCCTTCAGAGGTGACCTGACCACCTGGATCCACCGAGGAGAGATAGGCTCAGATACATAAAAAGTGAAGATGAGTCAGAACCTCAAAAGCAATGAAAACTCCCAACAGAGAGGAGAGGTGTGAGGAGGCCGGAAGAAGCATCTGGAGTTGGGAGGGAGCAGAGTCGGGTAGGCAAAGAGGCGGCTGAAACAGGTGCCCCCTTCCGCATCTCACTCTCCTACTTGGAATCCTTGGCCTTCTGCCACTGTGACTCATTCGTGATTCTGTTAGCGCAGAGTCAGCTGTGTTCTGCCCAAGTCCTGTCCATGGACATGGATGCTTTCACTCTTCAAAGAAGCACTTGTCCCTTCATTATTTTTGATCTTGCTTTTGAACCGTTGGAAATAACATCTTTTCGGTCTTTCCTGCCAAGAAGCACATCACTCCCACCTCAGTAGCTTTAGTGTCACCTGTCTCTGTAGGGCCTAAGAAATGTCAGTGTGCTTTTGCCCAGAGGAATCCTCCAGGGGATATGGGGGTCACCGCAGGTGTGTTCAGGCTAGTCTGTGTGGGTTCAGACTACAGTGTTTCTACCAACTGGCTGTGTCACTTGCAGAAAGTCATGTGACCTCTCTCTGCCTCAGCTTCCCCATCTGTAAAATACAGGCTGATACTAGCAGTACTCTTTCATGAAGATTAGGAGGTAAAAAACATGTGGCCCAGGGTTAGACTTAAAGTAATTGCTCCATAAATATATTTGCTAAGATTTCGTTTGTTGACATCAACAGAAATAAACATTGCTCAACTTGAGAAAAAAGGAAGAATGGATTGGAAAGATGCTAGGGGCATTCACAGAATTTATGACAGAGCTCATATGGAATGTAATTTAAAAAGTGATACAAATGAATTTATTTACAAAAAGAAATGGACTTAACTTGAAACCAAGCATATGGTTATCAAAGAGAAAACATGGGGAGAAGTGATAAATTAGGAATTTGGGTGACATATACACACTACAGTACATAAAATAGCTAATCAACAAGACCTACTATAGAGTGCAGGGAGATCAATATTCTGTAACGACCTATATGGGAAAAGAATCTGAACATGAATGGATGTGTGTATATGCATGACTGAGCCACTTTGTTGTACACCTGAAACTAATACAATATTTTAAATCAACTACACTCCAGTAGTAAAAAAAAAAAAAAAAAAAAAGAAGCACAGGGCAGGGTGGACCCTGGATCTTTCTCAAAGTCTATTGTCGTCACTGCCTCTCCTTTCATGCATGGTGCCTTAAAGACCAAGCAGTGGGAAGAACCAAGTTGTATCCTGTGGGGAAACTATTTCAGGATGGATGCTGCTTCAGCCTTTTGAAGAAGCATAATCGTTGCATCTCTTTTCCTGCTTATCCAGAATGAATTTGATGTTAATAAAGGGCAAGGCTCAGATTGAGCCTAGAAAGCCAGGAGCCCTAGAAAGCCAGGCTCCTTTTAAATCCTCACTCAAGATAGAATCTCTGTGGAGAAAAGGATTTTATCAGCCCTGAAATTACAGTAGGAACACTCAGAAAGCTGCACAACAACGTTCATCCCAAAGGCCTTGACCGAACAAAAAGGTTTCATATTTTCTTCACAATACTGCTAAGCAATTGTGTCAATTATTGAAATACCTTTGTTGGGTTCTGTGTGGTTTTAAATACTGTCTGTACTTTGGGGTTGGAAATTTGGATGGAAGGGACAGATTTGTAAAAAAATTGCTTTGAAATTTATAAATAATCAAGTAGATCCTTTTAGTGGGTGATCTGCAACTATAACTTAGAACCTTTTGGGGGAACCTTTTTGAAGAAAAGGACTGAAGCGATACTTTATTGAATACCACAGTAAATACCACCGTAGTGATCAAGTTAGACACAACTTCCATAAATGTAAAGTGTCAATCTACAGAGTCGTGATGAGGATGATGACAGCAAACCCTTCCTGATGTACTTGCTCTGCATTGTGCCATGTGCACCGCTCGTAGTAATACATTGACTTCTTCCGGCAGCCCTGCGAAGCAGCTGCTGTTATTATCTCCATGTTACAGGTCAGGAACCGAAGCCCAGAAAGGTGAATTAACTCATCCCAAGTCACACAGGGAGCGGCAGCCATAGATGTAACCTCAGGTCGTCTATGACCTCCCAGCCAGCACATAATACAGTAGTTTGTAGCTGGGAGCTTCCCATGTCATGCACACCATGCACCAGTGTACACCAACTCTGCACTGTCTGTTGTCACTCCCAGAAGCCTTTATTCCACAGACAGTGTCAAAAAATTAACTGAGGCATATTAAAAATTCTAGAAGTTTATCAATGTTTGCTAGAAAGGAGCTCTAAGAAGTTGTTCAAGATGGAAGACTTTGGTAGGGAGCCAGAACAAGGAAGCTATACTAGACAGAAAGTGGGTTGCTGACTGCAAGAGTACTTTCCTTTGGGGGCTCTCAGGGATCCATCTGGCAGATCAGATGGTTGGTGTTGGTCAGGTGACCCTTGCTTGACTGGTTCAAGATTCCATTTCCTGGAGAGGTGAGTCTCTGAGAAAAGCCAAGCCTCAGTTTGATGAGGTGGGGTTTAGCATAGATGACTCCATTTGAGAGCTGTCAGTTTGTTTCTAACAAGGGTCAGCAGAAGCTGCTCAAGGCTACGCGGTTGGTGTATGAAGCAGAGCCTGGAGCACAAACCCAGGCATCCCTGACTCTGTTGCCCTTCAATTATTTTTTAAAAACAATTATTTATTTTTGGCTGTGCTGGGTCTTCGTTGCTGCACGGGCTTCCTCTGGTTGTGGCGAGTGGCAGCTACTCTCCAGCAAGCTTCTCATTGTGGTGGCTTCTCGTGTTGCCGAGCACGGGCTCTAGGGTGTGGGCTCAGGAGCAGGGGCGCACGGGCTTTGCTGTTCGGTGGCGTCTGAAATGTGCCCGGACCAGAGATCAAACCCGTCTCCTGCATTGGCAGGTGGATTCTTCACCACTGAACCACCAGGGAAGCCCGGCCTCTGCTTTTTTTTTTTTTTAGGATTATTACAATCTGGGTAAAACTGATTGATATGTTTTCTACCTTCAGCTTCTCTGTGTTCTCCACATTATATTCTGATGCTTCTTATGGATAATACATCAATATGCAGTAGACCCTTGAATGACATGGGTTTGACCTGTGTGGGTCCGTTACTTTTGGTAAATATGTACTATGGTACTACATGGTCCGAAGTTAGTTGACTCCAAAGATGCAGAACCCTGAACAGAAGGGCAGACTTGTATAGTTGTACATGGATTTTCAACTGCGTGGCAGCCGGCACTCCCTAACCCCCACATGGTCTGTGGGTCAACTGTGATAAAAAGAAGACTCTGAGAAGCAGGGTCTCAGAATATGCGACAGAGGTGTAGGCAGAGAATCTGAAATACTAACTTCTCCTAATGGCTTCAACTCGAATTTCTGAGAACAGTTCTTCACAGATTGTTTATGGAATAAAGTCTATCCATGGGGACTTTTGGAAGAGGAAATGATAACCCACTCTAGTATTCTTGCCTGGAAAATTTCACGCACAGAACAGCCTGGCAGGCTACAGTCCACACGGTCACGTACAGTTGGACACGGCTGAGCAGCACAGCCCCGCAATGCGGGGACTTTGGGCCCCCGTCACTGACCACACGAGGGAAGGCACTTGCCAGTCTAGTGGTCAGAGGAACAAAACGGCACACAGACAAGATCTGCCCTCAAAAAAAAAATGAGCGAAAATATCTTAGTACACAATCATCAATTTTCTTTAAAAATAGAACAAAGAAACAACACACGAAAGTTTTTGAGATGAGAAACTTAACCTTTACAAGTCTGCACAAGTGGCTTGGGACTGAAGAACTTGCAGCCTGCAGACTCAAATGGTACTTGGCCTCAAGACACTGCCTAAATTCTCCCCATCTGAAAAAAATGGAGTTGTAAAACTAGCTCATTTTATATGATAAAGGTGATTAATGAGATGCAGTGTCCCTCTGCCACAGAAACTAAATGTTAGGTATTTCAGGATAGATTATCAACTTCCAAAAATAGCCAAAGGAAACTTCAGAAATGGCCAAAGCCAGTCATAGAAACAGACTTCTTGGGGCCAGAATTTGTCATTTCATGACTAAGAGCATGATAAAACACAGAAACCACCTCCCTGCCAGGGGCTTGCATCATGAAAAGGCCACCTATGCGCAAAGGATTTTTTCTAGACACCCAATAACATTATTTACAGCTGAGATCTGGGTTACTTTAACCTCAGGATTTTCTCGAGAGTGTTTCCATCACTGTGAGCAAGCTCAGAAATGCCGATGTAGACCATCAATGCCTGCAGACATCTTCTTTGATCTCACTTGATCGTGGTTTTGTGTGAACTCAGATCCAAGCACAAATAAAGCAGCATTAAGTGTACAAGAGAGACATTTAGTCTTTAAGCATGCCCCCTCCACGTTAAGTCAACAGGCAGGCTTTGCGGGAAATTAAAAAAAGAGACAGCCAGGCAAATTAGCATAGCCAGCCCAGCCAGGAAAGTCAAATAGGTTTTAGTTTATTTGTTCCTTCTTTTATCTATTCACTCTTTTCACTTTTCAACATCGTTTCTTGAATGTCTGTCTTACGGCAAGCGAAAACATCACATCTTGCAGTACTTCGTTCATCCTGTGCAACTGACGAGGATGCTGGTAGCTCAGAGAGCGGAAGAGACTCAGTCAGAGCCACTCAGCCAGGATGTGAAGGAGTCTGGACTGGAATGCCAGGCAGTTTGGTGTCCAGGCCCATACACGTCCTGCCAGGCCAGGCTCAAGCCTTCCAGCATCTGAGTTCTCTGGGAGAAGCATCTTGAGTGCAGGCACCGGGGCTCTCTCTCCAGATATTTTGATTTGGTTGGCCTGGCAAGGGGAACAGGCGTCTCCATGATTCTGAGGACTTTCATCAGCCAACTGTACTTTGATAAACACTAAGTATTATGTTGTCACTCGATAGACAGTAGTTTTTTTTTTCAGAACAGTTCTGAGATCTTCACCCAAAAATGAAAATAATAATATCTACCTTGATCCCTGATGGGAAGATGAAAGATGCTGCATGGACAGCCGTGTCCCTGACACACAGAAACTGCTTTGTAGATGATACCCCTCTTTCCCAGCAAAGCTGGGAGGACCGGAATATTCAACCCTGAGCACTTTAGAGATTGGCCAGTTGGTGAGATGAATAGCTGCGGCCCTAAATCAGGGCTAAGGGACCAAGAAGAGACACAGGAGTGGAGTTTCCCTAAGTAAGGAACGGAGGTATTATAGAATGAGTAATGTGTGTGCTGTGTGCTCAGGCATGTCCGGCTTTTTGCTACCCCATGGGCTGTAGCCACCAGGCTCCTCTGTCCATGGGATTCTCCAGGCAAGAATACTGGAGTGGGTTGCCATTTCCTTCTCCAGG
Organism: Antilocapra americana; assembly: GCA_007570785.1. NCBI lineage: Eukaryota > Metazoa > Chordata > Mammalia > Artiodactyla > Antilocapridae > Antilocapra > Antilocapra americana. The sequence continues at coordinate 1,648,486 of ML660776.1, read as the reverse complement.
GGATCTTCCAGACCCAGGGATCAACTCTGAGTCTCCTGCGTTGGCATAGCGCCATGTGGGGAGCCCCTAGATAGAAACACAGTTGAGAAGTAAGGTTGTCTTCACTGCTGAAGTGCTCCAGAGAGGTCGTCCAACTGCCAGCACTACCGTGGGCCACTGTGTGATGCTGGCAGTCAGTTACGGCTCTCAAAATGTCACTTCCTTCAGCCCTAAAGCTGAGGTGGTAAAAGCTTCTTCATAGCATTGTTGCGAAGATGGAATGAAATAAGAGTACACAGAGGAGTCTGTGCGAAATGGAGATGTTTTCTGACACGTAGGCAGAGTGAGAATAGTAGCTCTGGGGCCTACAGCCATATTATGAGGAGGATTGTTGTTGTTGCCACATCACTGACTCTGGGAGAAGAACAGTACGAGCCCGGAATCCTTTCCAGAAAACCCTTGCAGTCTGAGCTTTTAGATTCTGGAAGGCAATATGGGTAATACACCACGTGTTACCTTACACATTGGAGACTGGACAGCATCCTGCAATCAACATGCCTGTCTTTCTGTAGTGAGACAGAAGAATATTCGCACCAAGTGGTAAGGTAGTGCCTGGTCAGTTCTGGTCAGAGTTTGCCCTCAGATGCTTTGCCAAAAGCTTTTAGTCTTCATAGTGTTTTGGATTTCAGAATTGCAGGTAAAGGATTATAGACCTGACACTTCCATGAACATTATTCTCCCTGGGTGCCATCTCCCAAGTCTACCAAGTCGGCAAAACATTAGTAGCATAATGTTATTTCTAGATTCATTCAGTACATTTTTATAACATTGAAGTTTTAACAGTTAGTTAACCAAGGAGGTAAATTAGAGGATTATTTTGTGCTTTATTTTCTCTTTTGTGCAAATTTTAAAAAGTAAAAAAGGTCAGAGAAAGTTTAGAAATTAAAGAGGAAAAAACCCTGCATCTGCAAGCATCTGAAAACACAACCACTATCATGTTTTTGTGCATTTATAGCTTTTATGTAAATCTTTCAGTTCAGTTCAGTTGCTCAGTCATGTCTGCTCTTTGCGACCCCATGAACCGCAGCATGCCAGGCCTCCCTGTCCATCACCAACTCCCGGAGTCCACCCAAACCCATGGTCATTGAGTTGGTGATGCTATCCAACCATCTCATCCCCTGTTGGCCCCTTCTCCTCCTGCCCTCAATCTTTCCCAGCATCAGGGTCTTTTCCATTGAGTCAGCTCTTCGCATCAGGTGGCCAAAGGATTGGAGTTTTAGCTTCAACATCAGTCCTTCCAATGAATATTCAGGACTAATATCCTTTCGGATGGACTGGTTGGATCTCCTTACAGTTCAAGGGACTCTCAAGAGTCTTCTCCAACACCACAGTTCAAAAGCATCTATTCTTCTGTGCTCAGCTTCTTTATAGTCCAACTCTCACATCCACATATGACCACTGGAAAAATCATAGCCTTGAGTAGATGGACTTATGTTGACAAAGTAATGTCTTTGCTTTTTAATATGCTATCTAGGTTGGCCATAACTTTCCTTCCAAGGAGTAAGCGTCTTTTAATTTCATGGCTGCAATCACCATCTGCAGTGATTTTGGAGCCCAGAAAAATAAAGTCAGCCACTGTTTCCCCATCTATTTTCCATGACATGATGGGACTGGATGCCATGATCTTAGTTTTCTGAATGTTGAGCCTTGAGTCAACTTTTTCACTCTCCTCTTTCACTTTGATCAAGAGGCTCTTTAGTTCTTCACTTTCTGCCATAAGGGTGGTGTCATCTGCATATCTGAGGTTATTGATATTTCTCCCGGCAGTCTTGATTCCAGCTTGTGCTTCTTCCAGCCCAGCATTTCTCATGATGTACTCTGCGTATAAGTTAAATAAGCAGGGTGACAATATACAGCCTTGATGTATTCCTTTTCCTATTTGGAACCAGTCTGTTGTTCCATGTCCTGTTTTAACTGTTGCTTCCTGACCTGCATACAGGTTTCTCAAGAGGCAGGTCAGGTGGTCTGGTATTCCCATCTCTTTAAGAATTTTCCACAGTTTATTGTGATCCACAGAGTCAAAGGCTTTGGCATGGTCAATAAAGCAGAAGTAGATGTTTTTCTGGAACTCTCTTGCTTTTTCAATGATCCAGCGAATGTTGGCAATTTGATCTCTGGTTCCTCTGCCTTTTCTAAAAGCAGCTTGAACATCTGAAAGTTCACGGTTCATGTATTGCTGAAGCCTTTGCCTAAATGTAAATATATAGATCCTATAATTTTGTATCTTTCTTTTTTAAAAAAAAAATTCCTACAGTACCTCACACTGGCCATTTTATTTTATTTTTTTGTCTTTTTTTTTTTTATTAGTTTTGCCATACAATGACATGATATCACCATGGGTTTACATATATTCCCCCTCCAGGACCCCCCTCCCTCCTCCCTCCCCCCGGGAAATCTCGTTGCATCAGCCCCGAGCATCAATCCTGGGCTGGCGATTGATTAGACATATGGTAATTAACATGTTTCAATGCCATTCTCCCATATCATCCCACCCTTTCCCTCATCCACAGAGTCCACAAGTCTATTCTATACATCTGCGTTCCTTTTGCTGTTTCGCGTGCTGGTTTCTTGTTACCGTCTTTCTAAATTCCATATATATGCGTTAATATACTGTATTGTTGTTTTTGCTTCTGGCTTACTTCACTCTGGATAATGGGCTCCAGTTTCGTCCACCTGAGTAGAACTGATTCAAATAAATTTTTTTTTAATGCTGAGTAATATTCCATTGTGTATATGTACCACAGCTTTCTTATCCATTCGTCAGTTGATGGGCATCTAGGTTGCTTCCATGTCCTGGCTATTGTAAACAAAGCAGCGATAAACATTGGGGTACACGTGGCTCTTTCAGTTCTGGTTTCCTTGGTGTATATGCCCAGCAGTGGGATTGCTGGGTCATATGGCAGTTCTATTTGCAGTTTTTTAAGGAACCTCCACACTGTTTTCCATAGTGGCTGTACTAGTTTACATTCCCACCAACAGTGTGAGAGAGTTCCCTTTTCTCCACATCCTCTCCAGCATTTATTGCTTGTAGATTTTTGGATGGCAGCCATTCTGACTGGTGTAAAGTGATATCTCATTGTGGTTTTGATTTGCATTTCTCTGGTAATGAGTGATGTTGAGCATCTTTTCATGTGTTTGTTAGCCATTTTAAAGTTTGCATCCCCAGCCTGTTGCTCTGTGATGACCTTGGGTGGGGCATGGGGTAGGGCGCTGGGAGGGAGGCTCAAGAGGAAGAAGATATATGGGATTCACGTTGTGCAGCAGAAACTAACGCAACATTGTAAAGAACGATCCTCCTATTAAAAAATTTAAAAGTACGCCTTCTATGACAGATTCCTATTTTTGCATAACAGTTCCCTTACTGATGAAGGTTTTCACTGTTATAAAATGCTCTGATGAACCACACTCGTCCTTAGCCAAAATTGTTAGTACCTGGGATTCATCTTCTCGTGATGATGTGAAATTATGGTATGAAAGATGTAACTATCTTGGACCATCCATCCCTTCTGGTTTGCTGCAGTTGGGGTGGAAATAATTTTGTTTACATATTTTATGACCAGCATCAGCTTTCCTCTGTGGGCATTACCGGTTGAGAATTGATGGATGCTCAAACATATGATAACACATTCATTTATTTATTCCACAGACATTTACTGAGGACCAACTATATTTCAGAACTTATGAATACAGTCACAAATCTATGTGCAAAGGAGAGAAATCTAGAAAAAAGTGTCTGTTGAGCAAAACCTTAGCATATGAATGCACTTGTTGAAATACTGTTAATGTCTGATTTTCTTTTCAAAGAACAAAGGGATCCATTACTGAGATTTATAAAATATGCTTTCTATAGATATAAGCTATTGAAGAGGAGGTTGAACCACAATGTCAAAATGAAAAATTAAACCTTCTGCTGAAATATGAAGAGGAATATTAGAACTGAGGAGGGAGAGAGAAATATGATTCAGTGTAAATGATTCTGCCTCCTGCTGCTGTAAAAAAAATTATGTTTGTCTGCTCTGCGAGTACTCCCTTAGTTCTGAAATAATGACTCTTTCATTTTGAATAGGCTCAAACCTTACATGAAAGCCAGCCACAGAATTACAAGAAGTTTCAAAATTTATGGAAAGTTTCAAAATTTATGTACCTCAGGAAGATCACTTCCCAGGTACATAGGAGAGGCGTAAACTTGCGGTCGTCAGTGGCTCTGTGGTCCTGGGTGCGGACTCATCACAGTCACCTGGAGGCAGAAGATTCATAGGGCTGCAAGGCTTCACCCTCCCCTCTCTCTGTGCCTTTCCTCACCCCAGTGTGGGCAGCATGACCTGCATGGTCCTGTAACACTAGGGCTGGTCAGTCATGGAGCGTGCTTTGGCCTATAGAATTTTAGCTCCCAGTGCAAGCAGAAGAGGTTGACTTGGGCATGTGTAGTGGGACTTACCGTCTCTATTGAACCTCTGCCATCACCATGGAAACAAGTCCAGGAGAGCTTGCTGGTGTCAGGGGAGAGAGGAAGACCATGTGCAGCAGTGGAGGGCTGCATCAGCTAGGGGTAGCTTAGATGAGTTAATGGACAAGCATACCCAGAAGAGTGATGTGTCTATATATCAAGACGGTCGGGAGAAGTATCAACAGCCTCAGATATGCAGATGATACCACTCTAATGGCAGAAAGTAAAGAAGAATTAAAGAGTCTCTTGATGAAGGTGAAAAAACAGAGTGAAAAAGCTGCCTTGAAACTCCACATTCAAAAACCTAAGATCATGACATTTGGTCCCATCACTTCATGGCAAACTGGAAGGGCAAAAGTGGAATCAGTGGCAGATTTTATTTTCTTGGGCGTCAAAATCACTTCAGACAGTGACTGTAGTCATGAAATTCAAAGATGCTTCTTTCTTGGAAGGAAAGCAATGACAACCCTAGACAATGTATTTAAAACTAGAGAAATCACTTTGCTGACAAAAGTCCATATAGGCAAGGCTATGGTTTTTCCAGGAGTCATGTATGGATGTGAGAGTTGGACCATAAAGAAGGCTGAACACTCTAGAATTGATGCTTTTGAACTGTGGTATTGCAGAAGATTCTTGAGAGTCTCTTGGACAGCAAGGAGATCAAGCCGGTCAGTCCTAAAGGAAATCAACTCTGAATATTCATTGGAAGGACTGTTGCTGACTCTGAAGTTCCAGTACTTTGGCCACCTGATGTAAAGAGCCAACTCGTTGGAAAAGACCCTGATGCAGAGAGGGATTGACAGCAAAAGGAGGAGGGGGCAGCAGAGGATGAGATGATAACATTAGACAGCATAGAGAGCTGTCTATGCTGTAGATTATATACATGCAGCTATATAGGCTGTAGAGAGATAACATCTTTGACTCAAAGGATTTGAACATGAGCGAATTCTGGGAGATAGAGGACAGAGGAGACTGGCACGCTGTGATCCGTCGGGCCTCGGAGTCGGGCACAGCTAAGCAGCAGCAACTGTGTGTGTGTGGTTGATTTAAGCTGATGTTGTCTTAAGTTCAAAAGCATTCTAACAACTTTGCCTCTTAACACCCCCACACACATTAAATGTTTTGACACCATATTTTATGTCTTTTTTTTTGTCTCCCTTCACTACTTACTGTAGATGTAAATGATTTTACTACTTTTGTCTTTTAACCTTCCTACCTTCTATTAGCTTTATAAGTGGTTGATCTAGTGTATGTTTGCCTTTGCCAATGAGGTTTTTCATTTTGTAATTTTCACATTTCTAGTTGAGGACTTTTCTGCTCATAAAGAAAGAAAGAAAGTGAAGTCACTCAGCCCTGTTCAACTCTTTGGGACCCCATGAACTGTAGCCTACCAGGCTCCTCCGTCTGTGGAATTTTTCAGGCAAGAGTACTGTTGTGGGTCACCATTCCCTTCTCCAGGGGATCTTCCCAACCCAGGGATTGAACCGGGGTCTCCCGCACTGCAGGCAGACGCTTTACTGTCTGAGCCACCAAGGAAGCCTCATAGAGGCTCATTTTAACATTCTTGTGAAGACTCTTCAGTGGTAGTGAATGCTTAGCTTTTGCTAGTCTGTAGAACTCTTCTCTCCTTCAGATCTAAATGATAGTATTGTCAGGTAGAAAGCTCTTGGTTGTAGGTTTTTTCCTCAGCACTTGGATGACATCGTGACTCCCTTCTGTTTTGCAGAGTTTTGCTGAAATGTCAGTTGACAATCTTATGGGAATTTATTTGCATGTGACTGGTCACTTTGTCTCTGCTACTTTTAATATTTTCTGTTTCTTTTATATTTTTACCATTTTAATTATCATGTATCTTGGGCTGACTCCTTTCAGTTGATCTTACTTAGGACTCTCTTGCTTTCTAGACCTGGATGTCTGTATCCTTTCACAGATTAGGAAATTTTTTAGCTATTATGTCTTCATGTATGTCCCTGCCCCTTCTTTCTCTCTTCTCTGTCTGGGATCCCTATAATGCAGTTGTTAGTACAGTTGATATTGGTCCAGAGATCTCTTAAACTGTCCTCATTTTTTTTCTGTTCTTTTGTTTATTCATTAGTCAAGATTTATTTTTTTAAATCAAGTGTGTGTCATATGCCAGGTACTAGGGATAAAAGGCATTGAGAAACAAGAGTTCTGCATTTGAGCAGCTTAGCAGAGGACAAGCATTAATCAGTAAATTGCACAAATAAATGTTTAATTATAAACTGAAAGAAAAGGAACACTGTGTATACAAGCAAGAAGTAGTGAGAAAGGAAACAAGAAAAAAGCTTAAAACATTTTTTTAAAAGTTTCAGTGAAGGAGCTATAAAACATTTTTAAATTATAAAACTAACATCATAAGCATATTATAAGAACACTGGAAAATAAGGGGAAAAGAAATCAAGATTCCAAAACCTTAACAACCATTTTGTTTCCTAGTCTTATTTCCTATGCATTTTCTCCTCTGATACTATGTTAGAAAAAACTGTCCTTATTTAAAAAAAATTTTTTTTCCTGATATTTCCTGAGGTGTCAGTAATAGTCCCTTGGATTCTTTCTTAAAATTTTTTTCAAATTTTATTTTTTAAGTCTAGTTGATTTACAGTGTTGTGTTAGTTTCAGGAATAGAGCAGAGTGATTTGGTTATACATATACGTGCATTCTTTTTCAAATTCTTTTCCAGTTTAGGTTATCACAGGATATTGAGCAGAGTTCCGTGTCCTATACAGTAGGACTTTGTTGGTTATCCATTTAAAATATATTAGTGTGTACATATCAATCCCAGTCTCCCTAACTGTCCCTTCCCATCTTCCTTCCCCGCTGTTAATCAGTTTGTTTTCTATGTCTGTGAGTCTGTTTCTGTTTTTAAACAAGTCCATTTGTATCATTTGTCTTAGATTCCACATAAAGTGCTATCATATGGTGTCTGTCTGTGACAGGAATTTTTTAAGTGTGCCATCATTCAAACCATTCAGACGCCTGTATCCAATACGTTTCCAATGCCTGAGACCAAAGCCCCACACATATCCTCCTCGTATTCCATCACTGACACAGAGAAGGTAGTCATTAGAGAGAGTCTGATGCTGAAGGGTTACCCCAGCGGCCTTTACTGGATAGTTTTGCTTTAGCTCACCAGCATGAAATGGAAACCATTGCATCTTATGTTTATCTCCACAGGCATAGTAAAGCAGATGGTTAAAGCAATCATCTGATTCAGAGCAGTGGGAAAATGCAGTTATTTTGCAGTGAAAGAAAATTCAAGGTTACCTAAATCAATACAGATCAGCCTTCGGTTTGATTAAATTGCAAAATCTGCTCTAGTTAATCTATATATGCAGTCTCTCTTCTCTATGCCACATCCATTGGAAAGAACATTTATGTTTTCTTCAGCTGTTTTTTCCTTTTTGCAACTTATATTTTTAGAAAACACTTGTATCACCCATAATTCAAGTAATTATCATTTTCTAGTAGACTTGTTGATTTTCTTAATTAAACTTAGCTAATGAATCATTTAAAAAAGAAAGAAAAATGCAACAGTTTTTCCTAGTCTAATTAATTCTTTGTTATTTTTTTTTAATACCCCCTAGAAGAGAATGTAAATTGTATGTGAATCAACACTTCTGATTTCACTACTGTCATCTCAGGCTTATGGCTCAAAGTTGCAAAGCAAAAAAAAGCAAAAAAAATCTTAGAATGCTATTGCTTATTGAGAATAGCATAGCCAGCATGTACCTTGAGGCGGATGAAGAAAGGAAGCCATAAAAGAGAAGCAACTTGGGAAGTTTCACAAAAGGAAATGCAGACTTTCACAGACATCTCAATCTATTTCATGGAGGTGCAATTTGTTATAAGGATAATGGGAATTTTAAAAAAATCTCATCATGCTGCCTCATTCATTCTCTGACTTGAAATTGAATACTGTGGTAGTTAAATAAATTCTCTCTCTCTGTTTTCAAATATTTTTTATGACCAAAAGCTCTTTCCTTCTTTTCTGAAACAAATAATTCTTGCTTTGGTCATATTTCTCAAGGAAACCTATTTTTTTCAGTTTTACAGATACCAGTCTAGTACAGGTCTTTAATTCCTGACCTGTGGACGGTTATGGTAATCTTCATGATGGACTCCCCACCTCCACTTTCCTCCTGAACGCAGTGCAGCATAGCGTGAGTGGGCAGGAGCCCTGGGGCCAGCTGGACAGTGGGTTTGAATCTCAGCCCGGCCGAGTGGCCTTAGGCACGTGGCTTTATCCCTTGGGTCCTGAGCTTTTTACCTTGGAAGTGAGGTGGAAGTGTACCAGTCTGCCTGCCCCTGGAGCTGCTGACTGCTCTGCCCTGGGCCCCAGAGGGCGTGCCCTTCCTCCTGACTCAGTTCAGCGGGAAGGGGCCCGGTGGGAGGAAGGAGACGCCAGGCAGGTCTCTTCCCGCCGCACCCACCTCAGCCAGGCTTCCTTCAGTTCTCGTGCAGCTCCAGCTCGCTTGGGGGAGGCCTGCTGTGGTTCCATCCTGACCTTGACCTCGGGACCCCTGGCCCTGGCCTCTTGCAACACTGCCTCCTCCCTTGGTCCCTCTGGCCCAGGGGTGACAGCAGCTTCCTTTCTGTTTGAAAACCTTTTATTGGGGTGTAGTTTCTTTACACTGCTGTGTTAGTTTCTACTCAGCAGCAAAGTGAGTCAGCAACATGTACACCATATCCACTCTTTTTGGATTTCCTTCCCATTGAGGTCACCTCTGAGCTCTGAGCAGAGTTCCTGTCTATATGACAGGTCCTCCTTAGTTGTCTGTTTTGTACATTGTTGTGTCTAGATGTCAGTTCCAATTTCCCAGTCCATCCCATGCCTCCTTCGCCCCTTGGTGTCCGTACGTTTGTTCCCTATGCCTGTGTCTCTATTTCTTCTTTATAGATAGATTTGCCTGTACCACTTCTCTAAGAGATTTCACATATATGTGTTAATATACGATACTTGTTTTTGTCTTTCTGACTTCACTCGTATGATAGCCTCTAGGTCCATCCATGTCTCCGCAAATGGCACAATTCATTCCTTTTTATGGCAAGAGTAATATTCCACTATATACATGTACCACCTCTTCTTTATCCACTCATCTATCGATGGGCATTCAGGTTGCTTCTTTGTTCTGGCTATTGTAAACAGTGCTGCAGTGAACACTGGGGTTCATGTATCTGTGTATCTTTTTTAGTTACAGTATTCTCCAGATATACACCCAGGAATGGGATTACTGGGTCACATGGTGGCTCTATTTTTAGTTTCTTAAACCTCTGTCGTGTTCTCCATAGTGACTGTACTGATTTACATTCCCACTGACTTCCATCCTGATATTGTGACTCCAAAGTGTTTCAGCATCCCTTGTTGGCCTCCTATCAGTTCTGTTTTAAATATTCAAGACAGTGTTTTCCTGGTCAGACCTGGTTAAGCCTGGAGTGATCCAGTACTTCACAGTGTTCTTGGAATTCTAACTCATTGAAACTTCTTAAGAACACTAAAAACACAGGACAGTACTTAGAATTCAATAAATAGCAGTGGTTATTAAATCTTTTATATATTACTGCTCCACTGAGTAATGAGAAATCCTCTGAGCTTTATTCTTCTGTGGGTACAGTTCGGTTCAAGTTAATACTAATACTCAAATTATACAAGCTTAGTTATTTCACCTGTGGGAAAATGATCATACTCCCCAGATTTTCTGAAGTCCCCAAAGGTGGCTCACTTATACTCATGATTAGGCTGATTCTTTCTTGTAAAATTTGTGACTTAGCATAATACCTATTACATCCATTCCTGGAGCTGCCTTGACAAAGTACAACAAACTGAGTGGCTTAAAACAACAGAATCTTATCTGTTCACAGCTCTGAAAGCTGCAAGTCTAAGATCAAGTTGTCTATAGGGTCACGCACCCTCTGAAGGCTCTAAGGAAGGACCTTTCCTTGCCTCTTCCTGGTTTCTGGTACCTACCGGTCATTCTTAGTGGCACTTCTTAGCATCAGTGGTCTACAGTTTGTTGTTCAGTTGCTAAGTCATATCCAACTCTTTGTGACCCCATGGACTGCAGCACACCTGGATTGTCCTTGTCCTTCATTATCTCCCAGAGTTTGCTCAAACTCATGCCCACTGGGCCTTCCCTGGTGGCTCAGCTGGTAAAGAATCTGCTTGTAGTGTGGGAGATCTGGGTTTGATTCCTGGGTTGGGAAGATTACTTGGAGAGGGGAACGGCTATCCACTGCAGTATTCTGGCCTTAGAGAATTCCGTGGACTGTATAGTCCATGGGGTTGCCAACAGTTGGACATGACTGAGTGACTCACTTTGCTTTCATGTCCTTTGAGTTGTTGATGCCATCTAACCATCTCATCCTCCGCTGCCCTCTTCTCCTCCTGCTCTCAGTCTTTCCCAGCATCAGGGTTTTTCTTTTTTTTTTTTGGTGAGTCAGTTCTTTGCATCAGGTGGCCAAAGTATTGGAGATTCAGTTTCAGCATCAGTCCTTCCAGTGAACATTCAGGGTTGATTTCCTTTAGGATGGACTGGTTTGATCTCCTTGCAGTCCAAGGGACTCTCAAGAGTCTTCCCCAACACCACAATTTGAAAGCATCGGTTCTTTGTCCCTCAGCCTTCTTTATGGCCCAACTCTCACATCCATACGTGACTACTGGAAAAACCATGGCTTTGACTACGTGGACCTTTGTTGGCAGAGTGATGTTCCCACTTTTTAATAATGTGTCTAGGTTTGTCATAGCTCTCCTTCCAAGGAGCAGGTGTCTTTGACTTTCATGGCTGCTGTCACTGTCTGCAGTGATTTTTGAACCCAAGAAAAGAAGATCATTCGCTGTTTCCACTTTTTCACTTTCTATTTGCCGTGAAGTGATGGGACCAGATGCCATGATCTTAGGTTTCTGAATGTGGAGTTTCAAGCCAGCTTTTTTTTTACTCTCTTCTTTTATCCTCATCAAGAGCCTCTTTAGTTCATCTTCACTTTCTGCCATTAGAGGGGTATCACCTGCATATTTGAGGTTGTTGATATTTCTCCTGGGAATCTTGATTACAGCTTGAGTTTCATCCAGCCCAAAGTTTTCCATTATGTACTCTGCATATAAGTTAAATAAGCAGGGTGACATGTAAGTTAAATGAGCAGCCTTGTTGTCTATACATAACTGCACTGTCTGTCTTCATAGTCATATGACCTTCTTCCCTATGTATGTCTCCAAATCTAGCTCTACTATAGGGATACCAGTCATTGAATTAGAACCTACCTAATTGTAACTTAATTGCATTGGAAAACCATTTTTACAAATGAGGTCGTGTTCATAGCTACCTGGGGCTAGAATTTCAGCACATCTCTCTGGGTATTATAGTTTGACCCACAATGCGTATGTTTAGCTTTAGACAGACATCTTACCTGTGTGATGCTAGTTAATCACTGTCAAAGGCCTGAAGCAAGTGCTGTTATCCCCATTTTAGAAACGGGGAGCCTGAAGAGAGAGAAGTCAAGGAGTTGTCCACGTGTGACAGATAGCCAGTTTGTCACAAAACTAGAATTTGAATTCAATTTCTGGATCACAGACCATTTCTTTTCAAATTATACCATCTAACCCTTGAAATCAAGGAGAGCACTGATCCTGATATTTAAGCAGATTGAAATTCCTGAGTGTTCCTCTAAACCCTAGGCAAAATTTCTGGGTCCAATCAGGCAGCCAAATGATGGTCCAGAACCTGTCTGGTGTAAGCTGGCATTACTGCATAGCAGCTATGACCTTGGGTAGCAAACAAAGCATTTACTGCTCATGCCTCTGGGATCCACTGGGAGTTAGACACACACTCTCACACACACACTCTCTCTCACACACACAGGAAGATGTGAACACTCAGCCATAAAATATGAAATCTTGTCATTTGCAATAACGTGGATGAGTCTGGTGGGTATTATGCTAAGTGAAATAAGTCCGACAGAGAAAGACAACTACTGTGTGATCTCACTTGTACATGGAATCTAAAAAATAAACAAAGCAAAGTGAAAATAGGCTCACAGATACAGAGAGCAAACGGGTATTTACCAGAAGGAAGATGTGTGAGGGAGTCGGTGAAGCAGGTGAAGGGACTGAAGAGTACACAGCTCCAATTATATAATAAGTTAGTTACTGAATGTGATGTACTGTATAGAAACATGGTGGATGATATTTTAATAACTTTGTGTAGGATCAGATGGCTATTAGAGCTGTTGTGGTGATCACTTCATAAAGTATGCAAATATCAAATGTTTATGTGGTACCTCTGAAACTAACACAGTATTGAATGTCAACTATAGTTCAATTAAAAAAAGAATCTTTTCTCAAAAGAGAACTTTCTTAGGGAGAAACATTAAATCCAGGAAGTTCTCTCCTCTACAGTAACATACGAGTTTATTCAGGGCAATTTACATGCATGAAAATATTTTATCATAAGCATATTCAAAATTATATCTTCCACTATTATCAAGACTCATATGTCAATGACTCAATAGATGAGTCATTTCAAAACAAAGGTGCAGTTTACACTTGGTAAACCTGTGTATATATTTCTTTGTATATGGTTACCTATTATAGATGAAGCTTTGAGTGAATGAGGTTGGTAGACGCGACAAAGATAATATAAAGTCAGATAACCTGTTATAGGGAAACTGTAAAGGCTAGAAAGATTGTACAGAAAATAAGCTCTGAAGCTCTAAATTGAAGAAATGGATAATTGAGGAAAATTATCCATATAAAATGGTTTATATTATAGAAACTGTAAGTAAAGATAAACAGAATATTTAGATTACTTGAATATTTTCAAGATCCTTTATTTCATCTAATCTAGGACATTATATTAGGCGGGGTTTATATGATGAAAGGTGACCCATACCAGGTATTTCCAATTGAGGTGGTGTAATATAAGAATTGATGAAAAAGGTGTTAGAAGGCTAGATGTGCAAAACCTAGATGCTGAAGTTACCTAGACATAGATAGTTAGTGGTTACCACAGTAGGGGATAAAAAGAGGTAGGTTCACCAAACCGAGGAGCTTGGTTATGTGTGGCTGGTGCTTGAGCTTCTGAAGGTTACAGTGTGGCCAAGGTCAGCATGGCTGGGCATCTCTCCAGGGGCCCAGTCTATGGCTGGTTCTAGAATTGCCAAAATAATCTGAAGGCTAAGCCCATGAAAATATGCTCGACATCACTAATTTATTAGAGAAATATAAATAAACACTGCGATGAGATGTCACCTCACACTGGTCAGAAAGGCCATTGTCAGAAATCTTCAGATACAGAGGGTGCTGGAGAGGGTGTGGAGAAAGGGGAACCCTTCTACACTGTTGGTGGGAATGTGAGTTGGTGCAGCCACTGTAGAGAACAGGATGGGGGTCCGCTATAAAACTAAAAATAGAGCTGCCATATGACCAGCAGTCCCACTCCTGGATATATATTCAGAGAACACCATGGTTTAAAAGGATAGATGCCCCCAGTGTTCATAGCAGCACTGTTTGCGAGAATCAAGACATGGAAGCAGCCTAAATGTCCATCAACAGATGAACAGGTAATGAAGAGGTGGTATACATAGACAATGGATGGTTGGCTGGCTATTTGCTAAGTCGTGTCCGACTCTTTTGTGACGCCATTGACTGTGGACCAGCAGGCTTCTCTGTCCATGGGATTTCCAGGCAAGAATACTGGATTAGGTTGCCATTTCCTTCTCCTGGGGATCTTCCCAACCCAGAGATTGGACCTGGATCTCCTGCATTGCAAAGAGGTGGAAATGCAAGCAGTACTGTCTTTACCACTGAGACACCAGAGAAGCTGTATACAATGGACTATAAGCCATAAAATAGAATGAAATATTGCCATTTGCACCAGCGTGGATGAGCCTAGAGAATGTATTAAGTGAAGTCAGAAAGAGGAAAGCAAATATTATATGATATCACTTACATGTGATATCTAAAAAAAAAGGGTACAATTTAACTTAATTACAAAACAGAATTAGAGTCACAGATGCAAAAAGAAAACTTATGGCTAAAAGGGGCGAAAGTTGGAGAAAGTAAGGATAAATTGCTAGGTTGGGATTGACATATACACACTGCCATATATAAAACAGATTAACCAACAGGGCATCCACATAGCACAGGGAACCCAGTACTCTGTAATGACCTATATGGGAAAATCATCTAAAAAACAGTGGATGAATGTATATGGATAGCAGATTCACTGAAACTAATAGAAAATCAGCTGTACCCCAGTAAAAATTAAAGAGAAAAACGGAACCTGGAGGCAGAGGCTACTAGTGTCTGCTGTTATCTAAACAGTGCTGTCAAGAACTGGAAAATAATTCCTCTGTCTGTCTCCCCACCTGTCTCCTTGTCAGCCTCCCCCCGGCAGAGCTGACCAGGATACTCTGGAGCAGGGGGCCGTGGGGTCTGTGGTTCCCACAGCTAGTTCAAGCATCCCAAAGTGCTAAAGGGTGGGTTTGATGCTGAGAAGAATAGATCAGTTAACTGAACAGATGCCACTGATTATAAGGCAGCTCACTATCTACTCCTTAGCAAGAAAATTTGACAAACCACAGCATAAAGCTTTACATCTTTGCATTTTCCACAGATTATTACCCTCTGCGCCATCAAAGCATTGTAAAGCAGTATTTCTTAAAGAGCACTTTGCTTTTGCCTCTTGGATTTTTCTTTCCCATAAGATACATATTCTGCAGGCTTTGATGCTGGCGCTCTTGTAATCTTACCAAAAGATGTCCACTGAAAGGTTTCAGACAACAAACAGTTTGACAGGCTGAGTTGCGTGCCCCCAAAATGTGCATATTGAAGTAGTTCAGAATGTAGTTTGGTTTGGTGATAAGACCTTTAAAGAGGTGATTAAGGCAAAACAGAGCTGTTTGAGTGAGAAGAGAGATAGCAGGGGAGCAGGTGCACAGGAGAAAGCCATGTGAGGATGCAGACAGAGCTGTTTGCAGTCAGGGGACAAGGCGCAGGAGAACTAGCCCTGCTGGCACCTTGACCTTGGACTTCCAGCCTCCAGAACTGTGGGAAATAAATATCTATTCTTCAAGCCACCCACTCTGTGGTATTTTGTTATGGCAGTCCTAGCAAACTGACACAACCAGGAAGATGTCTTAAATGGCATTTGAACAGTACATGAAAGGACCATCAATTCACATAACTTGATGAAGTGTCCACAATGTGGTCAGGCAGGCAATCAGATCTCTGTCATCACCATAGCCTGGCCAGTTATAAGATGCACTGCAATTACTGAAATCTAAAATGGGAAATAAATGTGCATTTTCATCTTAAGAAATGCTGTCATTCCTTCAGTGTTTGACCTGTCAAGTGTTAACAATTCCCTGTCTGGTCTGTTCTCGACAATTTGCTCTTTGTTTTCCATAAAGACTCTTAGGTGAGTTCTAAACACATGGGGTGAGGGGAACCTAAGAGCTATGTTTTTTATGTGATCATTAATTCAGGAAATATGAATAAGAAGAGACAGATAATTCAGTTGTTGTTCAGTTGACCAGTCATGTTCAACTTTATGACCCCATGAACTGCAGCATGCCAGGCCTGTCTGTCCCTCACCATCTCCCAGCGTTTGCCCAAGTTCATGTCCATTGCATCAGTGATGCCATCCAGCCATCTCATCCTCTGATCTCCTCTTCTCCTTCTGCCCTCAATCTTTCCCAGCATCAGGGACTTTTCCAGTGAGTCAGTTGTTCCCATCAGATGACCAAGATACTGGAGCTTCAGCTTCAGCTTCAGTCCTTACAATGGGTATTCAGGGCTGATTTCCCTTAAGATTGATTGGTTTGACTTGCTTGCAGTCCAAGGGACTCTTAGGAGTCTTCTCCAGCACCACAGTTTGAAGGCATCAATTCTTCAATTCTTTGGCGTTCTGCCTTCTTTACCATCCAGCTCTCACAACCGTACATGACCACTGGGAAGACCATAGCCTTGACTGTGTGGACCTCTGTTGGCAGAGTAATATCTCTGCTTTTCAACACACTGTCTAGGCTTGTCATCGCTTTCCTGCCAAGAAGCAGTCTCTCCTGATTTCATGGCTGCCGTCACCGTCTGCAGTGATTCTGAGCCAAGAAGAAGAGCTCTGTCACTACTTTCACCTCTCTCCTTTCTATTTTCCATGAAGTGATGGGGCCGATGCCATGATCTTAGATTTTTTATGTAGTTTTAAGCCAGCTCTTTCACTCTCCTCCTTCACCCTCATCAAGAGGCTCTTCAGTTCCTCTTCACTTTCTGTCATTAGAGTGGTATCATCTGCACATCTGAGGTTGTTGATGTTTCTCCCGCCTATCTTGATTCCAGCCTGTAACTCATCCAGCCCAGCATTTCTCATGATGTGCTCAGCATATACGTTAAACAAGCAGGGTGACAGGAGACCGCCCTGTCGTACTCCTTTCTCAATCTTGAGCCAATCAGTTGTCCCATACAGGGTTCTAACTGCTGCTGCTTGACCTGCATACAGGTTTCTCAGAAGACTGGTGAGATGGTCTGCTCTTCTCATCTGTTTAAGAGCTTTTCACAGTTTGTTAAGATTCACACAGTCAAAGGCTTTAGCATAGTCAACAAAATAGAGGTAGATGTTCTGGAATTCCCTTGCTTACTCTGTGATCCAGTGAATGTTGGCAATGTGATCTCTGATTCCCTTTCTTTATCTAAACCCAGCTTGGACATCTGGAAGTTCTTGGTTGGCATAATGCTGAAGTCTAGCATGCAACATTTTAAACATGACCTTACTAGCGTGGGAGATGATTGCAGTTGTCCAATGGTTAGCACATTCTTTAGTACTACCCTTCTTGGGAATTTGGATGACCTTCTACAGTCCTGGGGCTACTACTGAGTCTTCCAGATTTGCTGACATGTTGAATGCAGCACCTTGATGGCAGCATCCTTTAGGGTTTTGAATAGTTCTACTGGAATTCCATAGCATCCACTAGCTTTATCGACAGCAGTGCTTCCTAAGGCCCACTTGAGTAATTTAGTATTGATGGCAAATTAAAATCAACCTGTGTGGGTGTAACTTTAATACACAACTTGGTAATCCTTTTACCATAGAATAACCTAATCTGTGAAAACAAATGGTATCCTAAAGGTGCCAGGTGAGGGACAGCTGTGACTGAGGAGGGCAAAGTGCGAAGACCCAGTCCCTGGACTGATCTGACTTCTGTCTGCAGAGGGATGGCTGGAGTGGGGAGTTTTGCTGGATGGAATCTAGCAGCTAATTTGGGTTGTATTCTTTAATCTAGTAGTTCAAACATTAACGTTCAAAGTGACTATTGCATATATCAGACTCTGCCAAATCCAGAAAGTGTGTGAAAATATGCGCTTCGTTTCTTTCATTAAGCTGCCGCCTCTGTATCTCCTGGATGTCCTTATTCATTGCCTCTAAGGCTCCTAGAGAAAAATACACCTTTGAAAAATATGTAAGCGAGTTAGCAGAATATTATGGAGCTATCACAGAGAACAATAACACTTAGACAGGGGATTTCAGCTTTTGCCAGTTGCAGAACAGTGAGTCATTTTCTTTTTTGCAATCTCATTGGGGTGAAATGTTCTCCATACAAATACTGTCCCCAAACTCTAATTAAGCAAATGACTTCTCATTTCCCACACTGCATTTTTTCTTTAATCATTTTCTGGACTCTGTTTCAATGAGATTATTTTCGGAGGCATTCAGGGCTCTGTCCCAGTTCCCCAGACTCCATCGCCCTTTGGCTTCTTCGTGCATTAATCCATTCAGATAGCGTGTCAGTTAGAAGCTTTTGGTTGCAAATAAGAACATGGGAGCCAAAGGGCTTTAACAATAGAGGGGATTTAATGGCTCACATTACCAAAAAGCACAGAGGTGAGGCAGGTCTCAAGCATGGTTTATTGAGAGTTCTCCTTTCTTTCTGCTTTGCTTTCCTAGCTTAGCTTTCTGATCCCTCACAAGATGGTAGCCAGCAGAGAACAATTTTCCCATAATTACTGAGCAAAATTGCTGAATACTACACAGAGGGGACGACCCTAAAGCAAATCCTTTGTCTAAGATAAATATCTACTTGCAACCACCAAAATATATTAACAACTTAAGTGTCCATCAATGCAAGAATGGATAAGAAAGATGCATTACACACACGCACACACACACACACACACATACATATATACACAATGGAAAACTATTCAGCCATGAGAAAGTATGAAATTCTGCCATTTGCAACAATATGTACAGAGCCAGCAGGTAGCATGCTCAATGAAATAAGCCAAATGGAGAAAGACAAATACTACGTGGTATCACTTAGATGTGGAATCTGGGGAAAAAGAGGTAAACTCATAGAAAGAGAGAGGAAAAATGGTTGCCATGAGCTGGCAGGAGGTGAATGAAAGGGAGATCTTGTAAAGTACAAACTTTCAGCTATAAGATGAACAAATCTGAGGATATAATGTAAAACATGGTGACACAGTTGATAACACTCTGTTATAATATTGAAATTTAATGAGAGAGTAGAACTTAAATATTGATCCAAAACAAAAAGGTAAGTGATCTGATGGTTGTATAACTAGATGGGAAAAATCCTTCCACAATGTATACTTGGAGCAAATCACCCCAACGTACATATCATTTATTACTTTTTAAATTGAAATATATAACTGACTTACAGTTTTGTGCTAATTGCTGCTGTATAGCAGAGCATTTCAGTCATATATATGTGTATTTATACATAATCTTTTTTAGAAATATTCTTTTCCATTATGGTTTATCACAGGATATTGAGTGTAGTCTCCTGTGTTGTACAGTAGGACCTTGTTGTTTATTCATCTTCTATACAGTAGTTTACGTCTGCTAACCCCAAACTCCCACCCCACCCCTGTCCCAACTCCCTCCCTCTTGTGTCATTATATTTGAGATTTCACATATAAGTGATGCAATACAGCATGTATTTTTTTCTTTCTAACTTACTTCACTTAGTGTGATCATCTCTAGGTCCATTCTCGTTGCTGCAAATGGCATTATTTCATTCGTTTTTTATGGCTGAGTAATATTCCATTGTATACATGTACCACTTCCTTTTTATCCATTCATCTGTCATTAGACATGTAGGTTGTCTCCATGTCCTGGTTGTTGCCAATAGTGCTGCTGTAAACACAGGGGTGCATGTATCTTCTTGAATTAGAGTTTTGTCCAGATGTATGCCCAGGAGTGAAATCGCTGGATCACGTTGTAGCTCTATATTTAGTTTTTTAAGGCACCTCCATACTGTTCTCCATGGTGGCTGCATCGATTTTACATTTTAAATACTAATAATCTTACATTTTGCTCTTCAGTTATACCTCAAAAAAACTGAAAATAAAAAAGAAAAATGTAATTGATTTATCTGGAAAATGGCCTTTGACAAAGGAGGTGGGAATTCTTTGATTAGTTTGCCCCATGAGACTGTGCCCTGGAGCTGGGGTGGGTCGGAGTATAGTAGACAGTTGGGGTTCCCCACAGTGCAGGCTCATGATGACTTAACTTTCCTCTTTGTGTTTCTCTACTCTGCCATTTTTTTTCCTGATCTTTTTTCACGTAAGTAACATCTTTAACTTCTCTCCAAGTTTCATTCGTTAAGTGTCTTGCCAATTGGTCTTGCAGCATAAAGAGCTTTCTGGAGAAGATTCCCTCATCCCAAGTGGACAGTGGCCTGCGGATTTTGTATGCTGCTTCTTCAGACTCCTTATCAGCCTAATCAGCTGCTTTCAGTGGAAGCTGATTTCAGTAGGTTCCTTTTCTCCTACCAGGAAAAGCACAAGTATTGAGAAAAGCAAAAGCAAGTTTTCTCTGCTTTCTCCTGATGCTCCTTCTCACGCTGCCCAGACGCAGTGGAGAAGCAGAAGGTGATGTGAAGGGCTGGCGTCCACAGCTGCCCTCTGCCCTCAGGGACCAGCGATGCCTGGGCCCCTGAGCCAGCAGGCTTCTAGTGGGTGGGGACTGTGCCCACCTCCCTCAGGCAGCCTGGGAGGGCGAGCCGCGTGGGGCGGGCCTGCGGTTACCATCTCACAGGAGAGCCAAGTAAAGCCCAGATTGTTGAGTGGCCAAGAACTCAGCGGCTACTCTGGGAAAGCAGTTTTCCAGCAGTCCTGTCAGACTGTATTACCGAGAGCCGAAATAGCCTTAAATTTTGAATATGTCATTTGTCCTTAAACAAAGACATGCCGCTCCCTCTTTGTATCTTCGTTTTGGCAGGCTTTGGCCAGCTCAGGACCATCTGGTGATCGTGGCTTTCTGAGCATCCCATAAAGCATCCAGTGGACCTGGGTGGTTATTTGTAAACCATTAACACATTTAACTTACGCATTGCAGTATTTTATTATAAATACTTCCAGCTTTGTTGTTCTTTTTAGACCAAAGACTCAGTGAGTCCAAAGATTAACACCTTTTTAATTTAGCTTTTTTTTTGATCAGGTAATATAGGTACATACTTTCAAAATCTAATAATATTGATTTTAGCAGTATCACTGATGCTTTACCTGTCCATTGTCTGAAGCACTTGTATGAAGTTCACCCCAAGCTGGATTGTCTGAATATACCTGAAATATGCTGGTGCATGTACATGGGCTTGCTAATTTGCTTCAGTTGCGACTGACTCCTTGCAACCCCGTGGACTACAGCCCTCCAGACCCCTCTGTCCCTGGGATTCTCTAGGCAAGGAGACTGAGATGGGTTGCCATTTCCTCCTTCAGGGGATCTTCCCGACCTGGGGACTGAACCTGCGCCTCCTGTGGCTCCCGCATTGGCCGATGGGTTCTTTACTACTGGAGCCACCTGGGAAGCCTGCACACCGGTGTGTAGCTATGGAGAGAGCTTGATAGGGATCACACTGACTGAGCATTTACTGTGTGCTGGGCACTCTTGTAGCTGCTGTGTCTCTGTCAACATTATGAGCTCTCATGAAATCAGCATCGCTATGGCCTGCATTTCAAAGACAGGAAAACTGATGCCTAAATGACGTGTTCAGAGCCACACAGCTAATAAATGGAGCTGCTATTCTAATCCCTACAGGCCAAACTCATACTAGGGGGCTCTGGGTAGATGACACCCCAGAGAAAGTGTCTGTCAGAGGGAGAAGCCTGGGACTCTGACTGGGTCCCCTCTGTGGAAAGTCAGTTTTCGAACACCACATTGTGACCCAGGTAGATATGAGCACTCTTTTGCATGGCAGTTGGTGAGCACATGTTTCTGAAGGGCATACCAGACAGTGAAATTGTGAGGTCATATAGTAAGAGTTCGACTTCCCTGGTGGCTCAGATGGTAAAAGCGTCTGCCTACAATGAGGGAGACCTGGGTTCGATCCCTGGGTCAGGAAGATCCCCTGGAGAAGGAAATGGCAACCCACTTCAGAATTCTTGCCTGGAGAATCCCATGGATGGAGGAGCCTGGTAGGCTACAGTCCATGGGGTTGCAAAGAATTGGACACAATTGAGAAACTTCACTTCACTATAGTAAAAGTACATTCAAATTGGGTACATGCTGCTCAAGATTATCCTAAGAAAACCAATTTATATTCCTTTCATCAGCAATATTTGACATTTCCAGTTAGGCCCCTCACATGTCAGCAGTTGAATTACAATGTCAATGTAAAATGTCTTTCCCATTTTAGCCATTTTGGTGGTTTGTAAATGGTGTCTCTTTGGAGTTTTAGTTTACATTTCTAATGAAGTTGAACATCTTTTCATATGTCTATTGGACACTTGGATTCCTGCTTTTGTGAAGTGACTGTTCTGATCTCTTGCCTATTTCTCAGTTTGGTTTTATGAATAATATTTAATAGACTAGATTGTAATCTGGGGCCATATTTTCAAGAGCATGGCACAGTCTCACTACTGTTTGGCTATATATACATTTTCCCTGTATATCGTAGCTGCAGCTTATTGAGTATAACTGAGTGGTTCTAGAGAGTTGCCTCAGGAAAAACTACCTCTCTACTTTCCTCCAGAAATTAAAAAGCTGTCATAAATAACATATATTTTTTTTGGCAAATGGTATTGAACACCTGGCATGTTCGTGGGGCATTTTCTTCTATCCCAAGGGCCATATGCTCCCAGGTGACAACTTTGAGAGGGCTTACCTCTTAGGCGAATGCTGACCTGTCCGCCTTGACATGTGGTGCGTGTAGGTGGACCCTTGCTGCCCTCGAGGGCCTCTGCTCCCTGCTGCTTTCCCGGAGCAGTCGGCGGGCCTCTGGGCACCTGCATACGGAAGCCTTGCAGCAGGGACACGTGCCTTCCTAAGAGGGCAAGAAGCCCGGCTCTCCTTAGCGTCTGCGCCGGAATCTCCTTCTGTGGCACACTTTGGGAAATGACCTTTCAAAACTCAGAGGTTCAAGTGTTGTTTTATTATTAAAAGGCAAGAGTAGAGATAACAGGAACATTAGTGGTAGATATATATGAGTTGCTCAGCCTCTGTGAAACTCACTTTCCTTATCTGGGAAATGGGATAATTCTACAGGACTGACCTCAAGGTTGTGGTGAAGCTAGAGACTGTGCATGCAACGCACTTAATCCGGGCACGTGTTGCCATGTGAACAGGGCACAAGGGCTTGTTTCAGTGAGCTGTGCTGCATGGCAAGCCTCACCAGCACTTGGTGGCCTGAAAAGTCCTCAGGAAGCCAGCGTCAAGGTGTTGGCTAACTGGCATGTCTCTGGAGGCTTGGGGAAACATCTATATCCAAGCTCCTGTGGGTTGTTGGCAGAATCTTGTTTTCCTTTTCCCTGCTGGCTGGCTGTCAGTAGGGGACCCCACACGGCTTGGCTTCTAGAGGCAGTTGCCCCCCTCAGTCGGTCTTCAGTCCAGCAAGAGCTCGCTGAGTCCTACTCAGACCTCGGACCGCTCCTGTTCTGTGAGCCATCTGGAGAGCTGCCGCTGTCTTGTAGGCAACACGGAGGTGAAGCCCGACTCTGATCTCTCAGACTGTGTTGGTGTGCTCCAGTGGCCACGTGGGTGTCTCTACACTGAGGACTCTTCTGGAACCCAGAAAGGCTGCTCTGTCTGTATCTGGAAGTCCAGAGGAACTGTGGGCCTGGCTTTCCTCGGCCATTGGTAGAGCAGTCCTCCACCGCTGGCAGATGGTGGTAGAAAAATAGCCCAGACCCTTACAGTGTCCTAGGGACTTCTGCAACAAAATGCAGTACTCTGGGAGCCTTAAAACAGCAGAAAGGGACTCTTGCACATTTCTGGAGGCTAGAGGCTCAAGATCAAGGTGTTGTCGTGAGGACCGCTCTCTCTGAGGCCGTAACCAGAAGCCTAGGTGCTGGCAGTCCTTGGCATTCAGCTGTGTCGCTCCCCCGTCTCTGCTCCATCTTCACAAGGTGCTCTTCCCAGTATGTTCCCATCATCTTCTTGAAATGGCACCTGTTATATCGGATAATGTGCTTCCCTGTTGGCTCAGCTGGGAAAGAATCCGCCTGCTATGCGGGAGACCGGGGTTTGATCCGGAGTTTGATCCCTGGGTCGGGAAGTTCCCTGGGAGAAGGGAACGGCTACCCACTCCAGTATTCTGGCCTGGAGAATCCCATGGACTGTATAGTCTGTGGGGTCACAATTGGATACGACTGAGAGACTTTCACATTATTATTATTATTATTTTTTACCGCATATTGGATGAATGGCCCGTTCTGTTCTGATGGGGCCACATCTCCATGTAATTAATTCTGTCTGCAGTGAAACTATTCCCAGATGAGATCACAGTCTCAGGTCTTGAGAGTCTGGACTTCAGCGTTTCTTTGGGGATGTAATTCAGCCCATAACACTTACATGGGAACTTGCTTTGGTGTGAATGTTACACTGTTTCCCGGAGTCTCCACAGGGGTGAGCTCCAGTCGCCCCTCTGGTGACTTGCTCCATAATTCTTGTTGGCCACCTTCTCTTCCCCCTGTCACTTTCTACTCCCCTTCTGGTGTTTTTTTTGTGTGTGTGTCCTAAAAAACTTTCTATACTGGAATCCTTGTCTCTGAGGATCTGCCCCCAAATAATTTGTTTCTGTGGGAACACAAAAGTAATGAAGAAATTTTATGGTGGGTTGACCCATTCGAAAACTCTCCTTTTGGACTTTAATTGACCCCGTGATGATATTTGGGGCCTTATGGGCAACACTTCAGGATTTACTGGCATTAAAAAGAAGCAGAGTGATGTCGGATTTATTTCCATTCTGGACTGGGGAGAAAAGAAACAGGTCCTCTTGGTACGCTGGAGGGTGTCTTGCTCTCTGTAAATCCTACTGGTGCCTGCTTCTCCAGTTGTAATTAGAACCAGAAGGTTGCATGTCTCCCATCAACCACCCTGATAGACAGTTCTGAGCCCTTCATTGTATTATCTGAGATTTATTCTGTGTATAAAATGAGTCCTGTAGGGGTTCAGCTGTGGTAAATTTAAAGATCATGCCTTCCTGTGAATTAGCCTCAGAATTTGTTATCCTCTTAGCCTACCTATAGATTCCTAAGCATGTAATTTACAAAAAAAAAAATTCTTTGTTGCAATCCCTCCATCCATTTAATTTGGTGCTTATGAAATACAATGCCAGCAGCTGTTATTTCACAGCAAGGAAGCAGAAAGCAAATTCTTATTCCTTAAAAATGAGAGCAAGAACAAGAATAACAGGAATAACAGTCACACCATCAGAGACCGGTCATGGTGTGGATCCAGGTGGGGGAAGGGGGTGGCAGTTGTGGGTGCAGGAGGTGGTTTTCACAGTTCAGTCTCTGTCTCCCGGGCATGTCAGAGAATTACCCGGGAGTGCTCATGAGTGAACGGCCATAAACCCCTTTCATATATGAGGAATCACTTGTGACAACCTTGCAACCAAGATCTAGAGGAGTGAAGAAATAGGCAGTCAACCTTTGACCCCGTGTGATGGTTCTTTCTGCTTTCTTTAGCAGCAGAATTCTTGAGACCATGCCCCCTGTCTTCTTAGCCAACTCTCCCACCACAGATGGAGCCCTGCGTCTGAGGGTCACGTCTGCCTGGGCAGGACATCTGAGGTCACGGCTCTCCCCTGTTCTCCCCGGTGTGCAGCCTCACTGTTGGAGCACGGGGGAGGGACTGCTCAGAAGGTCACTTCGGATGAGACGTGCGGTTCCCATGCTGCACCGGGGCTTAGAGCTCGTGCGCTTCCAGCAGCTATTGTATCTGGAGTCGTATTCCTCATTTATACATGGATCTTCAACTCCTAGCAGAAACTCTTCCTCTTAGGTTTACTAAAGGAATGAGTCACTTAGAAATTTCCTAAGAGGAGCTACATGACAGAGGCTAAAACCCCAAGGGACGAGCTTAAAGCAGAACATGCACATTAAAGATGAGACTGACCAGCCAGGAGAACAAGCCCCATAATCAGATGCTGAGGACTCTGAGTACGTGGCAAGGAAATATGCAGAGTCCCTCAAGAGCCATTGCTTTGCCTGGGTCCCTGTTACCAGAGACGTGCTTATGAGCTGCTTCTGTTTCCTTCAGCCGGGCAGATGATAGGCTCCTCTGAGCAAGCAATCTGGGAGTAATGAAGAAGTGAGAAAAGGAAACTGGGGTGAACAGGTCTCAGCAAATGTGTTTCGCCTAGTAGTAAGCGATGCTTTGTATCAAATAGAGCTCAATTCCTAGTGAAGGTTATTTTCACAAAAGCATCTGTTTTACCCCCTGAGACGTGTATGTGTGTTTAATTGACTGTTATCATCACAGCAAACAATTCCATAGCCAACACCGCATCAGGCTTGGGATGGCTGTCATGTCTCTGGCATGCTCTTCTGGTGGGATGCTAATGGTGTTACCTGCGGAGCATCACTAAGTGGTCCAAGTCAGAGCCATCCTGGGCCTGGAAGGGTGCTCTTGTGTACTGCCTGCAGACCAAGCAGAGAGGTTTGTTTTTTTTCTGGGTTAGTAAATAAAGCAGGTGGCTAGCATTTTGTCTTGAGGGTTAGATGAGGAAAGCTTCTGTAAGGATGAGAGTGAAAGAAAATGTTATATGGTCACTAACACAGAAACCAAGGATTATTTCAAGCGGTAAGTGGGAATCCTGAAACAACTCAAGTGCCACTGTGGGTTGAGCTCCCGTTTTGCCCAAACACAGCGCAGACTCACAGGTACACTTCAGCACAATGCTGTTAAAGAGCTGTTCCTACATTTCAGAGACAAGAAAATAGATGTGAAATATGTTTCAGGTCACAGACTTATGAGAGTCAAAACAGAGATTCCGAATGAGCCTCTGGAGACCTGAAGTCTGCAGGACACTGCTATGCAGTGCCTTAGTGCAGAAGAGAGCAGGACAGAGCTTGATGCTATGCGTCGGCAAGCTCGCAGAGTGGGAGAGGACCCCGAACCAGAAAATTACAGTGGGAATGCAGGCTTGTTACGAGGTTCCGAATGAGAAGCAACCTGGACTGGCATTCCAATCCACTGAATATTCTTATTCTTGTAAACGAACAGCTCTCTTGTTATCATTTAGGAACGTGCGCACTGAAAGCGTTCCTTTCAGGCCCATCCCAGACACTGGGGACCCAAGACTGCGTTTGCAGAGCAGGCGAATCCCTGGGCCCGCAGACGCTGAAGCAGATGTCGTCAGCACAGGCTCATTCCTCTACAGACACTCTGCTGTCTTCGATGAACAAAAGTTGCTGTCCTCAAGGAGCTTTCACTTTAGGCAAAACAGCTGTAAATCTATGAGCACAGACCAGCCTCTGCATTTTCACATGAGCCCCTGCAGTGTGTCATATGGTGAGAATAGAAGGGTGCAGGTTTATAAGGG
The DNA here is from genome assembly GCA_007570785.1 of Antilocapra americana. NCBI lineage: Eukaryota > Metazoa > Chordata > Mammalia > Artiodactyla > Antilocapridae > Antilocapra > Antilocapra americana. Next base: position 1,621,206 of record ML660776.1, on the reverse strand, counting down.
ACATGCAGCTGTTCCTCTCATATCCTGAACAGTGTGTCACCTGAGATGGATGTGACAAGACATAGTCCACAGAGAAACCCTCAGAAAGACTTTATACAAGGAATCAGCATTTAAACAACTGAAAATCGCACCTATGGTCTCATTAGGAACACTGTACTTTGAAAACTTCATCCTTAATTAGATAAAGGGTCACTGCAGATGTAATCAGTAAGATGTGGTCACACTGAAGTCAGGATGGCCCCAAATCCAGTGTGACTGATGTCCTAATCGAAAGAGAATCTGTGGACACTGGGCACAGACATGCACACAGGGAGACTGCAATGTGAAGCTGAAGACAGAAATCACAAAAAGCATTGTTTCTGGACATAAATTAGAGGCTCAGACTGTAAAGAATTTGCCGGCAATGCAGGAGACCCAGGTTCGATCCCTGGGTTGGGAAGCTCCTCTCGAGAAGGGAATGGCAACCCACTTCAGTGTTCTTGCTTGGAGAATGCCATGGACAGAGGATCCTGGCAGGCTACCATCCTTGGGGACCCAGAGAGTTGGACACGACTAAGTGAATAACACTTCTTTTTCTTTTTTATTTTCTGGACATCAGTTGCTTACTAGCTAAGTCAGGAAGAAATGTGCTCCTCCCACTGCCTGGCCAAGATATGGTAAGTCTTCCTCCCTGTCCTCAACCTGGCAGTTAGCAGACCCCGCCGGGTCACCGTCCGTCAGCGTGTGAGCAGCAGAAAACAGAAATTGTCTGTAATCAAGCGAGAAGGAGCCGGTCCAAGTCTGAATTTACCCCAGGGGATCTTCAGAAAGGGCAGAATGAAGGCAAAGGTATGCAAATAGAACAAGGCAGGGGGAAAGATTAAACGCTGTTATTTGAATGCATAAAACTCTTCATGTTTAATAAATGCTCACAGATCTGGGAAGGAAAGTTTGAGAGAAAACAGTTATAAATAGTATTCCATCTGAGCAGTGTATGCCCAGAGGCCAGCACTGGGTCTCTGTATTTATACCAGAACAAGAGCCCTTACTTTGATTTCTTGTCTAGCGCCTTGGTTTTTCTAGGCTCGACCTGCTAACTTACTCAGTTTCACCCATCCAGTGCCCCTTTCTGGTATTAGCCTCTTGAGAATTTCTTTTGGGAGCCATTCCAACCTCCAGTGATAATCTAGGTGCCCTGGGTGAAACTCCAAATCCAGGAGAGACATGTGACTCAGAACTGATTGCTTGGCATGCCCCACAACTCATCAGTTTCCTAACTTTGATTGACCTGAGATGAGACACAATGGTCCAAAGAGACCCAATTTTGATATTTAAAAAAAAATATGTATTTTTTAATAGAAGGATAATTGCTTTACAGAATTGTGCTGGTTTTTGCCAAACATCAAGGTGAATCAACCATAAGCATACATTTTTTTTTTAACCTAGAATATTGAGCAAGAGAAGCTCTCTCGATGTTGGGGTTGATTTCTGAGCTGGTGGGATGAGACCTGGAGTGGTGGGGCTTTCCACCATGAGAAGGGGCCATGTGGTACAGGAAAGCAGTGAGCGGCAGAGGAGAGAAATGGAGTCCTGGTGTTGCAGGCAGGGGGACCCCTTCCAGAGTGGGCTCTTGTCTAACACTCAGAAATGAATTGTCCGAGGAGACACATGTGATGACAAAGCAAGAATTTATTGGGAAAGGGTGCCCGGGTGGAGAGCAGCAGGGTGAGGGAACCCAGGAGGACTGCTCTGCCATGTGGCTCAAAGTCTTGGGTTCATGGTAATGGGGTTAGTTTCCTGGTTGTCTCTTGCCAGTCATCTTGCTTGGTCCATGTTTGTTCTGACTCAGGGTCCTTCCTGGTGGCAAGTATATCCCTCAGCCAAGATGGACTCCAGTGCAAAGGATTCTGGGAGATTCATAAGACATTTTATGGGCTGGCATCTTCCCCCTGCTTTTGGTTCCTCCCAGATTCTCCCAGTTAGTTTTCAGGAGCAGCACCATGTTCCTTGTCGGGACCTCCTATTGTGAGACAACTCATGCAAGCAGTCATCTTTTTGGTCAGCGATTCCCTGACGCGGATGCATTACTCACAAATCTGAAGTTAGCTTATCTCTGGATGTTTTAGGTCCTGTGCTAACAGATAATCTTTTATTGCTCAAGACACTTCAGGTGAGGCCATTTTCAGCAGTTGGGATCCTGATGGATATATACCCCACATCTTTTCTAGGGTCTAGAGTTGTCCCTGCACCTCAGCCAGCCTGCCTGAGGTCCTACTGTCAGACGTCTGTAGTTCTGGGAGCCTCCCTAAATCTTCTGCCCTGGTCCTTTAGATAAGTGGTCTTAACTGAGGTGATTGTGCCCTTGAGGGGATCTCCAGCAATATCTGGAGACATATTTGGTTGTCATAAAGGGGGTTAGGTGGATAAAGGCTATGCACAAAATAACCCACTGCAATGAAGAATTATCCAGCCACAATGTCAACAGTGCATGTGATGCTGTGACTTATAGTGGGAAATATACATTTGGTTTTTGTTCCCATCCCAGCACAGATCTCTTGGGATTTCTTTAAAAAACAAAATGTATTGAAGTATAGTTGATTTACAGTGTTGTGTGTATTTCTTCTATACAGCAGAGTGACTCAGTTTTTTATATATGTGTATCCTTTCTTAAAATGTATCTGTTTATTGTCCTTGATTGTGCTGAGTCTTTGTGGCTGCACGTGGGGTCTCTCTGGTTGCCCAGAGCAGGGGCTTACTCTAGTCGTGTGCAGGCTGCAGCTGTTTCTCTTGGTGTGGAGCACGGGCTCTCGGGTGAGTGAGCCCCGGTAGCTGTGGTTCCTGGGCTCTGGAGCACAGGCTCAGCAGTTGTGATGCATGGGCTTTGTTGCTCCGTGGTGTGTGGGATCTTCCCAGGCCAGGGATTGAACCCATTTCTCCTGTATTGACAGGGTTTGATCCCTGGGTTGGGACGATCCCCTGGAGTAGGAAACGGCAACCCACTCCACTGTTCTTGCCTGGAGAATCCCATGGACAGAGGAGCCTGGCAGGCTGCGGTCTAGAGGTTCCCACCGAGCTTGTACCCCGACACCACCTGGAGATTGAGTTCAGTCACCAAAGGCCAATGATGAATCAGTCATGCCTGCAAATGAAGACTTCATAACACCCAAAAGGACAGATATGGAGAGTTTCTTTTTTTTTCTTGTTTATTTATTTATTTTTAATAGAAGGAGAATTGCTTTGCAATATTGTGTTGGTTTCTGCCATCCATCCACAAGAATTAATCGTAGGTATACGTATGTCCCCTCCCTCTTGAACCCATCTCCCCTTGCCCTGGGGCGTTTCTTTTGGTAAACACGTGGGCATGCAGCCAGAGTGTTGGCCATGGAGGCCTGGCCCCTCTTCCCGCAAATCTTGCCCTTTGCATCTCTTCCATCTGGCTGTTCCTGGTTATGTCCTCTGGTAATCAGTCTGTGGTCCTGAGTTCTGTGAGCCGCTCTAGCAAAGTAGTAGATTGTCGGGAGGGGCCTGAGAACGTTTGAGCTGCGCAGCCAGGTGGTTGGAAGCGCAGAAGCCAACCTGGGGTTTGGATCCACATCAAAGGGTGTATGGGGGTGCTGGACGTCTTGAGTATGGTCCAGAATGAACCGGAGCCTCTGAAGCTGATTCGTGACAAGTAACATTCATCATCCCAAGCAGCTGTTTTTAGCACAGCAATGCAGCATTTATGAGGGCAGTGGAGAATTTGTATCTGATTCTGTGTGGTCTAAAAGAAGTGGAGCTTCTCCTGTCTTTCAGGTCTGGGTGTGCATGTGTCTGTCGCTTACAGAGATCTTCCCGTGGAGAAACAGACCATGGCATGTCTTTTTGGCTCCGTGATGTGGTGAGTGTGGACACTGAGGCTGATTACAAATGGAGGGGAAGGAATGCAGACTGATGCTCTGGCTAGAGAATCCTGGCTACGGAACCACTTGCCCGTGTCTGGTAGATAACCTCTCAGGGTGTCCCTTTAACATTATCAGGCGAGCAGCATGTTTCTAAGCTTAGAAATTTGATCGAAGAATGGATTTCTGTGTGTGAACAAAGGACAGAGAAGGATTACAGGGAAGTGTGTTTGTCCCAGGTGAGTCAGTTGGAATGCTTTGTGGCTCCTGTTTTAGAAAGCTAGTCATGTATTTTTGGCTTGGGAAACCTCCGTTCTGACACGATTCCCCTGGAGGACACATCGCAGGTGCTGGGAGAAGGGAAGCCCCAGCTCTGATTTCTCATCAGATCACCACAGACCCCACAGGCGAGCAGGAAACACCTTTCAAATTCTGGTCGTAATAATCTAGAGTTCACATGGCCAAGGACTCCAGCTTTGTAAACTTAGTTTTTTAACCTACCTCAAAGGTGTCTTTGGGGACTTACCAGGTGGCGCTAGTGTGAAGAACCTGCCTGCCAGTGCAGAACACATAAGAGATTTGGGTTCAATCCCTGGGCCAGGAAGATCCCCTGGAGGAGGAAATGGCAACCCACTCCAGTATTCTTGCCTAGGAAATCCCATGGACAGAGGAGCCTGGCAGGCTACAGTCCATAGTGTTGTAAAGAGTCAGACATGACTGAAGTGACTTAGCATGCAGAGGTGTCTCGGGGTCAGACTGGAGGCTAAAAAGGAGCTAGCAGTGGAGGCTGAGGTCCGGAGACCATGGGGGCTGCAGGCTGAGCGGGCAGGTCAGCATCACTGCTTCTGGGCAGCACGTTGTGATCCAAATGGACAGCAGGCAGTGAGGTGCTGGGCTTCTTAGTTTGTCATCATTAAACATCCCCACTTCCAGTTAAGCCAGAGAAATAGTTCAGCCTCCCCTGATTTCCACAGAGCTGTGGGGAGGGAGGAAAACGGTTTCCCAGACCCTTCTTTGCAGGATTCTTTGTTATCAGTAAAACTGGGATGTGTCCTGTTGGTTTGGTCATTTATGAACTCCAAATGCTTCCAGATTTAAAATATCTTCTCTTTTCTTTCCTTTTATTTTGTGCTGGTGTACAGAGTATATTAAAATGGAGTCCAGTTTTCCCTTCTTAAACCAGGAACGTGAGGAAGGCACACACAATAACTGAAATATGTCTCAGGGCCTTCCCTGTGGTCCAGTGGTTAGGACTTCGTACTTCCATTGCAGTGGGCACAGGTTCCATTGCTAGTTGGGAAAGTAAGATCCTGCAAGCTGTGAGGCTGGAAAAAAATAAAACATACAGTGGAATCAAACTTTTACGTACATGAAAGTGAAAGTGTTGGACACTCAGTCGTGCCCGACTCTTTGCGACCCCAAGGACTATAGCCCACCAGGCTCCTCTGTCCATGGGATTTCCCAGGCAAGAATTCTGGAGTGGGTTGCCATTTCCTTCACCAGGGGATCTTCCCAACCCAGGGATTGAACCTGCGTCTCCTGTAGGAGATCCTGCATTGGCAGGCAGATTCTTTACCACTGAGCCACTCGGGAAGCCTTTAGGTACATCAGTTCAGTTCAGTCACTCAGTCATGTCCGACTCTTTGTGACCCCATGAACCGCAGCACACCAGGCCTCCTTGTCCATCACCAACTCCCGGAGTTTACCCAGACTCATGTCCATTGAGTCGGTGATGCCATCCAGCCATCTCATCCTCTGTCGGCCCCTTTTCCTCCTGCCCCCAGTCCTTCCCAGGATCAGGGTCTTTTTCAATGAGTCAGCTCTTCGCATGAAGTGGCCAAAGTATTGGAGTTTCAGCTTCAACATCAGTCCTTCCAGTGAACACCCAGGACTGATCTCCTTTAGGATGGACTGGTTGGATCTCCTTGCAGCCCAAGGGACTCTCAAGAGTCTTCTCCAACACCACAGTTCAAAAGCATCAATTCTTCGGCGCTCAGCTTTCTTCACCATCCAACTCTCACATCCATACATGACTCCTGGAAGAACCACAGCCTTGACCAGACGGACCTTTGTTGGCAAAGTACAGGAGAGATAGCGAATGTTAGTTTCATTGCCAGCACAGATTTCAAAATGACACGGTCCAGGCAGAATGAACTATAACACAATCATATCCACAGCTCAGGGGCATCTATAAAACATCCACACTTTTCTTTTTGCTCCTTATAGCACCAGGCTGTTGAACAGAACAGCTTGCTACCCTGATGTCAGACTCTAATGCTTGGCAGAGAGTGTCCTTGTGTTCCAGAAGACACGGAGTTGACTGGCTTAACAGTCTCCAAGCCTCTGCCTCTGAACTCAACAACAGTTGTATATATGCCCAAAGAAAGTAAAATAAGATTTTATTTGTTGATCAAAAGAACAGTATGCTGGTAAAAAACTCCCTCTGAAGTGTTGTTGTTTAGTCGCTAAGTTGTATCCGACTCTTTATGACCCTGTGGATTGTGTAGCCTGCCAAGCTCCTTTGTCCATGGGGTTTTCCAGGCAAGTTTATTGGAGTGAGTTGCTGTGTCCATCTCCAAGGTATCTTTATGACCCAGAGATCGAACCCACATCTCCTGTTTACCCCTGAGCCTCCAGGGAAGCCCAGCTAAAGTATTATATGTGGTGTTTTCGTTGACCGTGTTTAATTCTGCTGGGAAACTCTACAATTGCATGTAAATTCTTGTCCTTACTCCATTTGTCTCTCTTCCTTTAACCATCCTGGTTAGTATCAACTTGTTTATTTTCACAGATGAAAGAGGGAATGAGGGAAGAGAATGACTTCCTGAGCTGTCTGGTTTTTAAAAACTGATAAGCATTGTGTGTTTAATAGATCTGAACAACAGCAACCACCTAATAATGTGTGCATCGCGTTTAAAGATCCCTTACAAAGAGCAGGATACATGGTCAGCCCTAGTTTTTTGTCATTTCACTAAATGTTTATATCCTGGAGTGAATCTATTTTAGTACATGTAGCGTCACCTTAGTTCTTTTTTTTTCCTGAGTATTTTTTAATCTGAGGCTCATTGCTTTACAATTTTGTGTTGTTTTCTGTCAACATGAATCAGCCACCGGTATATGTATGTCCCCTCCCTCCTGAATCTCCTCCCATCTCCTTTCCCATCCCACCCTTCTAGATTGTCACAGTGCACTGGATTGAGTTGCCTTTGTCACACAGCAGATCCCCACTTGCTGTCTGGTTTACACAGGGTAATGATACAGCCACGTTGGGCTTCCCTGGTGGCTCAGCCGTAAGGAATCTGCCTGCAGTGCCGGAGCTGCAGGAAACACAAGTTTGATCCCTGGGTCGGGAAGATCGCCTGGAGGAGGGCATGGCAACCCATTCCAGTATTCTTGCCGGGAGAATCCCATGGACAGAGGAGCAGTCCATAGTATTGCAGAGTCGGACACGACTGAAGTGACGTGGCACACACAGCCACTATGGAGAACAGTATGGAGATTCCTTAAAAAATCTAGAAACAGAACTACCATATGACCCAACAATCCCACTATTTAGCATATACCCTAAGAAAACCATAACTGAAAGAGACACAGGTACCCCAGTGTTCGTTGCAGCACGTGTTACTACCTTAGTTTTTAAAATAATTTCATACTGTTACATATCGTGGAGCTATCATAATTTATTTAATCAGACTCCAAACAGTGAGCATCTAGGTTGCTTCCACACTTTCCCCACTGCAAACAGCTCTGTAAGTCATGTTTATAGGTTAATTTACAGTCTGCAAGCTACCTATAATAAATATAATGTTTGAATTTCCCCAAGTCCCGTGAATTTATCCTGGGTTTATAACACAGATTCCCAGGTAAACGAGGAGAAACTAGGAAAGTAGGTTGGCAGGGGCGTCAGAGGTGACTTTTCTCGTCGATCCCTGCCATTGCAATCACCATCCCTCAGGGTTATTTTTCTTTAAAGTCTCACTATTAGGTGTTTCCCTTAATACAACATACTGGTTCAGTCCTCTGCCTGCTGCCAGAAGCATTTCTCTGCATTGAGCACCTAACAAATTTCAACTCACTTTTTAAAATTGGTTTGGCCAAAAAGTTCGTTCGGATTTTCCCGCAAGCTGTTACAGCAGAGAATCTTGGGTCCCAGGTCCCAGCCTCTCTCAGAATCACCTCCTTCTTTGCAGTGCCCTCTACTTTACATACTTTATCACAATTATGTGTGTACCTGGCTGTCTCCCCAGTTGGACTCTGAGCTTCTGGCAGGTTGGGACTGGGACTGACTTGTTTTCCCCACTTTAATGCTAAGCAGACTGTCTGACATATAGTCCCACAACTAATGTTTGCTAATGGCACAGGGGAAAAAAATTCTAAGTCAATTTGGTTGCGTTTAAAAGAAAAAACCATTAGGAATCTGCAGTCAAGTGTTAGTCTTAGGTCTTTAGGAGTCAGTGTGGAGCTGCTTTAGTAGAAAAAGCCTGGAAGAAATGGTAAGGTCAGCTTTCCATCCTGTCTACTCTGTGTAAGTTTTGACATTTTATTTTCTCTGACAGTCTTCAGCTCCTTTGTGCTTCAACCTTGGAAGTTTTGTTAACTAGACATTTTCAGGTTTTTGAGGAGACATAATAAAATTAACAGAAAACATAACATTGACACCAGCGTAAAAAAAAAAAAAAAAAAATCCCAGGCAGGACAGAAAGGGCTACCAAAAAAAGGCTTAAGAGACCTAGAATTTTTGGTGTTACGAGGTCTAATAAGGAACATGTGTCTATATGAGACCATCCAGGGAAAAAACTGTGCTTCAAGGATGCTGAATTACCATTAACTCTATGAGAGCAGGAATAAATGATTTCTGCTCTCAAAGTGTTCATCAAAGAAGTTTTTTTTTTTTCTTTTTAGTTTCTAGCATAATTATCCCCTGAATTTCTAACAGTCTGAAATAATATTCTGAAATTATTTTTTTACAACATGAATTATAGGAAAATAAGCCCTCAATTTAAAAAAGTTACCTTAAAATGGAATGTTTGATTTTTCAAAAAATAATTCCATCATACAAAAAGTCAAGCTTGAATTAAATAACTTTTCTAGTACTTAAATAGAAATTTCTCCCAAATAGAAGTATTTTAAAGTCCAAATGTGTAGTCACTGCTATAGTGACAAGCAAGGACTTGTAAACCAGGATATTAATCAATGTCTTAATGTTTTAGATTAATAATCAGAATGGAAATATTCTATTCCATTTAGCATGGGCCCTCTTGAAATCCCTTTTAAGCTTATTCAAAGCCCCTTTGTAAAGGTAATTATCATGCTGTGATTGCTTTTGATATTTTGTACATAATACTAAATTTCAACAGTACGAAAGAGTAGACAGTGAAAATGAAGTTTTATTATTTCTGTGTTTTTAAGGAACTCATATTCATTCCCTGAAGATGAGTATAGAACATATCATTAATGCTTTTACTTCATAACCCTATACTTATTCATACTTCACAAATGGCAGCTTGCACTGTCTTGGTTTTACTTTTGGGCACTAGAGATTACAAATCTTTTCCAAATACCTCACATAGAGCTGCATAGTTTCACAAATACGTTAGGTTCTACTCATTGGTTATGCCATAATTTATCTTAATCTACTGTGGATGATGGACTTTTGGATTGTTTGCAATCTTTTGCTTGTAGCAAATGGAATGTAAATTCATTATATGGCATTAGTGGGAGTAGGATGTAATTAGTGAGTCAAGGAATATGTAATTTAAAATTTTGATAGATAAAGCCAAACCACTCCCCATGGAGGAGACACCAGGTCAATATTGCTCCCAGCCATAAATAAGGCTACCTACTGCTCAAATTCTCCAAGCCAGGCTTCAGCGATATGTGAACCATGAACTTCCAGATGTTCAAGCTGGTTTTAGAAAAGGCAGAGGAACCAGAGATCAAATTGCCAACATCCACTGGATCATTGAAAAAGCAGGAGAGTTCCAGAAAAACATCTGTTTCAGCTTTATTGACTATACCAAAGCCTTTGACTCTGTGGATCACAATAAACTGTGGAAAATTCTTCAAGAGATGGAAATACCAGACCACCTGACCTGCCTCCCGAGAAGCCTGTATGCAGGTCAGAAAGCAACAGTTAGAACTGGACATGGAACAACAGACTGGTTCCAAATAGGAAAAGGAGTACGTCAAGGCTGTATATTGTCACCCTGCTTATTTAACTTAGAGTACATTATGAGAAACACTGGGCTAGATGAAGCACAAGCTGGAGTCAGGATTGCTGGGAGAATATCAATAACCTCAGATAGGCAGATGATACCACCCTTATGGCAGAAAGTGAAGAGGAACTAAAGAGCCTCTTGATGAAAGTGAAAGAGGAGAGTGAAAAAGTTGGCTTAAAGCTCAGCATTCAGAAAACTAAGATCATGGCATCTGGTCCCATCACTTCATGGTAAATAGATGGGGAAACAGTGGAAACAGTGTAAGGTTTTATTTTTCTGGGCTCCAAAATCACTGTAGATGGTGATTGCAGCCATGAAATTAAAAGACGCTTACTCCTTGGAAGGAAAGTTATGACCAACCTAGATAGCATATTGAAAAGCAGAGACATTACTTTGTCAACAAAGGTCTGTCTAGTCAAAGCTTTGGTTTTTCCAGTAGTCATGTATGGATGTGAGAGTTGGACAGTGAAAAAGGCTGAGCACCGAAGAATTGATGTTTTTGAACTGTGGTGTTGGAGAAGACTCTTGTGAGTCCCTTGGACTGCAAGGAGATCCAACCAGTCCATCCCAAAGGATATTAGTCCTGAATATTCATTGGAAGGACTGATGTTGAAGCTGAAACTCCAGTACTTTGGCCACCTCATATGAAGAGCTGACTCTTCTGAAAAGACCCTGATGCTGGGAAAGATTGAAGGCAGGAGGAAAAGGGGCCGACAGAGGATGAGATGGCTGGATGGCATCACCGACTCAATGGATATGAGTTTGGGTTAACTCCGGGAGCTGGTGATGGATAGGGAGTCCTGGCCTGCTGTGGTTCATGGGGTTGTGAAGAGTTGGACATGACTGAGACTGAACTGGCTGTATACTTATCAGTCAGGTGTGTGATAAATTTATATCTTAGCAAAACTGAGCTATAAAACTGTATTTCAAATACACTTTTAATTAGCATTTTCTCTTTATAATGAGAGCAAGCATTTTCAGCCAAACAGAGCAGCTTATTTTTCTTTTTCATATTATTTATTGGCCATTTAAAACCCCACAACTTTATTGAAATATAGTTTGAGTTGGTTGGTAGTCCTTTTTAAGTCTTCTATACCCTTGCTGATTTTTTATAAAGTAGCTCTGTCAATTATTGAGTCTTGGTTATTGAAATCTCCAACAATTTCTGTTGAATTGCCTATTTATTCCTCTCTTCTTTTACTGCCTTCTTTTTTGTTAAGAAAATATTTTCGAAGTACTGTTTTAATTCCTTTGTTGATTTTCTAAACTTTTTTAAAAAGATGATTCCCTCAATGCTTTCTCTAGGAGTTATAAAATCCATCTTAATTTATCACAGTCTCCTATAGGTTAAGACTAACTCAATTTTCATATAAAACACAGAAACTTTGCTCCAATGTAGCTCTATTCCTTTCCTCTTCTTTATCTTATTATTCTTATACTATAATTGTTATATCATTATATGTTAGATTTCTTATGAGAAATCTGACAACACAGTGTTAATAATTATTACTTTATACAGTCTGTGTATAAGAAGTTAAGGGAAGGAATTGGCAATCCAGTGGTTAAAACTTTGAGCTTCCAATGCAGGGTATGTGGGTTTGATCCCTGAGCTGGGAACTAAGATCCCACATGCTGTGGAAATATGCTTTTAAAGTATTTACTGTTTACCTACATATTTACCATTCTGGCTCTTCATTTCCTCTCGCCTATTTGAGTTATCATCTTATGTCGGTACACTTTAGTCTGAAGGATTCTCTTTTAGCCTTTTAAAGGTTCTTTTCCTCTCTGCCCAAGAACTCCAAACAGATGAATAAGTTCTTCAAGAACCTTTCTTTCACCGGGATAAATAGAGTGACTTGGCCAGGAAGATAGGCCAGCCCTTAGCCTGGAAATCAAGGTAGTTTCCTATTTAAGGGGAGCTTGATTGTGACCAGATGGGAGGATCTTTAACTTGAAGGCAAAGTAGGAACCTAACTGAGGCACGAGGTGGCTGCCCCCCTCTATTGCCAGGTTAAGGTGTTTGGAGAGTCGTCCCCTGTGGACTGAAACTCCAAAATATCAACAGCAGGACAGTTGAGAGAGGAGGCTGGTGCTTGCCCAGATAGAAAATAAGAGACCATTTTCAAAATCAGGACACTTCCCTGACCATGCATGCACAGAAAAGCTCCATGGTGGTCAGAGTGGAGTGATGCTAACTGATGCTCACTACCCATAAGCCTCTTTGGTGGAATCCATGTTGACTCATAAGGGAGGTCCCTGAGATAAACCAAATATGGACTGTGAACGAGGCAAGTCAAAATTATTGGCCAAAAGAAACCTGGGAGAAATGCCCCATAGAAGTGATTTAAACTGCCACGAGGGTGAAACTAGGTCTAGAGTCTGCCCATGTGTTTATCCACTCGTATTGTAGATAAACTACCCTTTGACTCACTACTTTCCATCTTTGTGGAAATTCATTTTCTGCAAAGAAAAGGGCCAGGGTCCTTGTCACTGGCTACTGGTCTAATGGCTAAGATTTGGTTCTCTTGCTGCCAAGGCCTGACTTCATCTCTGGCTGGGAACTGAAGTCCTGCTTCAAGCTGCTGCAGGCTGAGGTCACCAGAGATCATGACCAAAAAACCTGTATCTTAGGCTTGGGGATGCTGAATTCATTGTGACTCTAGTCATGCTGCAATGGAATATTCTTGCTTGTATAACTTGTTTGAAGAAAACAAATGATTCCCTGTGATTGATGATGATTTTGCCCTATTAGATAAATAGGAGCCGACAGCCCATGGTTTACTGGCTCATTTGTACTGCAGGTTGGAAACTCAAACATATGGCTAAATTTTTTAAGAATGTTATCAACGTATTTGATCCAAGCATGTAAGGAATCAAAACTGTGTATTTCAAAAAGCGTACTTTATAAAATTTGTCTATGTGAAGGTTTGAACTAAATCATGGATTAACCAAAAAGACAGCACATTCAATAAAGAAAACTGAAAACAAAGTTTAACAGTGTGGCACTGCTTCATTTCTGCATTGTTTACAATAAACAAAACTGTGAATGAAAAGGGAAGACAGTTATCTTGACAAGATACAGGGTTGATTTTTTCTGTATGGCTTTCCTCTTTAAAAGAAGTATTCAAATTCTGCCTCCACTAACGGGTGGGATAATCCATGAATGCTTTGCTTGGTAGGCATGCTCTCTGGGTGCTGACTCTATTATTAATCATCTTGAATATCATCATTACTGTTACCAAGGCCCACAAAGGGTTTGTTTTTCAGTTTCAGGAGTTCTATTTTAAATCTTTTGCTCTACATTTTTCTTGGTGACACTTTCTTATTTCTTTGAAATTTATATTCCTCTCTTTTATTTTCTGAGAAATGTCATAAAGTATTTTATATCTGCTAACTTTTCCATGATGTTGGAAAGCTGTAAAGATTTTTGATGCTGAAATGAATCCCTTCTTAATAATTTTAGACATTTCTGTAATAACATGTATACATAATTTCTCACTTCTCTGACTCATGGTACTTTAGAAATATTCCTTTAAGATTTGTGGGTGTTAGTCTCACTTTGTGGTAGGAGAAAAGCGTACAGAGGAGTTTTACAGCTATTTTAAGAGATGGGAGAATTTTGCGTATGTGTGTGTGGGGTGAGCTTAATGGAGAATGTTTATGCATTCAGCTTTGTGAGGAGGCAGGCCTACCAAAAATGATGATTATGGGCTGACAACTTTTACTAGTTGTGAAAACGGCTTCAGGAGCCCTGGGGTTGGATGGATATTTGTTGAGGGCAGGATTCATTCTCTTTTCCTAGGGACTCTATTGGATTTTGCACTTAGAGTTCCCCAGACTCTTGGTGCCCAGATCAGCTGCACTGATTCTTCTCCCTGTATCTGAGAGGGATATGCTGTCTTGTGGTAGAACACTACTATGGAAGGGAGTGACCTCTAGAACAGCTGACTCACTAGCGCTCTGCTTGCAGTGCTAATGCCCCACGCTAAAAGCGCCAGGGTCCTGACCCCATGGCTCCACCAAATGTATGTCATCAAACAAAGATATACTGAACAAGGGACTGAGGTAGGGTGTACATGATGTGTTACTTCAAAGGGCTTTATAGACATTCTTTTGTAGACTTCATTTTTTGATAAGGCTGGTATAGCTAAAATGGCACTGCTTGTCTTTCTCTCTGAGAAAATGCTGGACTATTGATGACTTTTCCAAAACTTGAAAACAAAATTTTTTTTCAGTTTACAATGTAGTACTCCTTTCTTCAGTATAGCAAAGTGACTCAGTTATACACATACATATACATTCTTTTTCATATTCTTTTCAATCAAAGTTTATCATCAATTCAGTTCAGTCATTCATGTTTGACTCTTTGTGACCCCATGGACTGAAGTACACCAGACATCCCTGACCATCACCAGCTCCTGGAGCTTACTCAAATTCATGTCCATCAACTCAGTGATGCCATGCAACCATCTCATCCTCTGTCGTCCCCTTCTTCTCCCACCTTCAATCTTTCCCAGCATCAGGGTCTTTTCCAGTGAGTCAGTTCTTCGCATCAGGTGGCCAAAGTATTGGAGTTTCAACTTCAGCATCAGTCCTTCCAATGAATATTAGGAGTGATTTCCTTTAGGATGAACTGGTTGGATCTCCTTGCAGTCAAGGGACTCTCAAGAGTCTTCTCCAGCACCACAGTTCAAAAGCATCAATTTTTTGGCACTCAGCTTTCTTTATAGTCCAACTCTCATATCCATACATGACTACTGGAAAAAACATAGTTTTGACTAGACAGACCTTTGTTGACAGCAAAGTAATGTCTCTGCTTTTTAATATGCTGTCTAAGTTTGTCATAGCTTTTCTCCCAAGGAGCAAGCACCTTTTAATTTCATGGCTACAATCACCATCTGCAGTGATTTTGGAGCCCAGAAAAATAAAACCTTACACTGTTTCCACTGTTTCCCCATCTATTTACCATGAAGTGATGGGACCAGATGCCATGATCTTAGTTTTCTGAATGTTGAATTTTAAGCCAGATTTTTCATTCTCCTCTTTCATTTTCATCAAGAGGCTCTTTAGTTCCTCTTCACTTTCTGCCATAAGGCTGGTGTCATCTGCATATCTGAGGTTATTGGTATTTCTCCCAGCATTCTTAATTCCAGCTTGTGTTTCATTCAGCCCAGCATTTCTCATGATGTTCTCTGCATATAAGTTAAATAAGCAGGGTGGCAATATACAGCCTTGACATACTCCTTTCCTGATTTGGAACCAGTCTGTTGTTCCATGTCCAGTAACTGTTGTTTCTTGACCTGCATACAGAGTCCTCAGGAGGCAAGGTCAGGTGGTCTGGTATTACCATCTCTTGAAGAATTTTCCACAGTTTGTTGCAATCCACACAGTCAAAGGCTTTGGCATAGTCAATAAAGTAGAAGCAGATGTCTTTCTGGAACTCTCTTGCTTTTTCGATGATCCAGGGGATGTTGGCAGTTTGATCTCAGGTTCCTCTGCCTTTTCTAAAACCAGCTTGAACATTTGGAAGTTCATGTACTTTTGAAGCCTGTCTTGGAGAATATTGAGCAATATTTTGCTAGCGTGTAAGATGAGTGCAATTGTGTGGTAGTTTGAACATTCTTTGGCATTGGCTTTCTTTGAGATAGGAATGTAAACTCACCTTTTCCAGTATTCTGCTGCAAGATGGCCGAGTAGAAGGACGTGCACTCATCTTCTTTGAGAACTCCAAAATTACAACTCACTGCTTAACAACTGTTGACAGGAGAATGTTGGATGCCACCAAAAAGATACCCCACATCCAAGGGCAAAGAAGAAGCCCTAGCAAGATGGTAGGAGGGGCAAAATCACATTTAGAATCCAATCCCGTACCTGCCATAGAGGTTCATGACACTGTGCAGGAAGCAGTGATCAAGACCATCCCCAAGAAAAAGAAATGCAAAAAGGCAAAATGGTTGTCTGAGGAGGCCTTACAAATAGTTGAGAAAAGAAGAGACACGAAAGGCAAAGGAGAAAAGGGAAAACATACCCATTTGAATACAGAGTTCCAGAGAAGAGCAAGGAGAGATAAGAAAGGCTTCCTCAGTGATCAATGCAAAGAAATAGAGGAAAACAATAGAATGGGAAAGACTAGAGATCATTTCAAGAAAATTAGAGATACCAAGGGAACACTTTATTCAAAGATGGGCACAATAAAGGGCAGAAATGGTATAGACCTAAGAGAGGCAGAAGATATTAAGAAGAGCTGGCAAGAATACACAGAAGAACTGTACAAAAGAAATCTTCATGACCCAGATAATCACGATGATGTGATCACTCTCCTAGAGCCAGACATCCTGGAATGCGAAGTCAAGCGGGCCTTTGAAAGCATCACTACAAACAAAGCTAGTGGAGGTGATGGAATTCCAATTGAATGATTTCAATTCCTAAAAGTTTATCATGGGGTACTGAATATAGTCCTCTGTGCTATGCAGCAGGACCTTGATGCTTATCCATCCTGCATATAATAGCTTGCATCTGCTTATCTCAACCTCCCATTTCTTTCCTCCTCCCCACCTTGGCAGCTACAAGTCTCATTTAACAAGTTTTATTGAGAAGACCAGTTTTAATTCCTGGGTCAGGAAGATCCCCTGGAGAAGGGAATGGCTATCTACTCCAGTGTTCTTCCCTGGAGAATCCCATTGACTGAGGAGCCTGGCAGGTTATAGTCCATGGGGTCTCAAAGAGTCAGACGTGACTGAGCAACTAACACACAAACACTCACACACACACATACAGGCATAAAATCAGAACTGCTGGTCTGGTCTAGAGGCTAAGGGGAGACTTCACTGCCCAGGAGGGGTCTTTGGAGGAAGCGTGTGGTCAGAAGGAGAGAGTGGCTGCAGGGACCTCACAGTGGAAATGAAATCACATGCCCCAGGACCCCACCCTACCTGCCACCCCCCAAAATGTCTAAGATTGCAAAGTGGGAAACACAAGGGGACAGAAATATGAGAAATGAAGCTAGAAATGAGGCGGATAAAGGGTATTAAAGGTATAAAAGAGGTTGGTCTTGAGTAAAACTCCCAGCCTCTACAGTTGAAGAAAATAGTTTTGATTTTTGAATCACTGGTTTGGTAGGCAAATTCAGCATGATTTTCAATAATTGAGACTGTCTCTTGAGGGAATACTAAACTCAGTGATTTGTACGTTGTTATACACGATTCAAGAACTATCCCTAATATCCACTTGAAGGGAAAAAAGAACAATTTTGCCTTTTGGTGTGGTGTTTCATTATCCATTTCTGGATGCAAAGCCAATTATTTGTCAAATTAAAGCCTATTATTATCAGCAATATTATTACCACTGGAAAATAATCTATCACCTTAGTTGTAGGGCTCTGATGTAACACTAGAAAATGTAAGTTTTCAGATTCAAAAGGGTTGTGATAAAAATAGATTGGTAGTTTTAAATATTAGCCTCAGAAATAGAAGTATAAACAGGGCAAATAAGCTATTTGTCTTTTGTTCTTTCCTGCTGTGGCTATTAGCTAGCATTAATGTTTGAAAAGTCTGAACACATATATTCCAGGAGGCAGAACTTGGTGATGTCATCTTAGTCTCCATAACAAAAGAAAAATTCAGGCTTCCCCAGTGGCTTGGTGGTAAAGAATCCACCTGACAATGCAGGATACACAGGTTCTATCCCTGGGTCAAGGAGATCCTCTGGAGAAAGAACTGTATGACAACCCACTCCAGTATTCTTACCTGGGAAATCCCATGGACAGAGGAGCTTGGCAGGCTACAGTCCATGTGATCACAACAGTCGGACACAGTTTCATGACTAAACAACAGCAACATACAAAATGAATTTTTATTGGTTGATGGGGTGAAAGCTAAGGCAACTTCTCTGGGAGTCCTGAACCCATCATTTGCCCAGACAAGGTAGTTAAAGATGATTTTTGTTTTCTTTCATTTCTTATAATAATTCAATGGAAGTAGTAAAGAAACTTAGATGAGACTCATCGTGTTGCATCATTACATGGCAGTTTGCCCTGATGTCCTTGATAAGTTTGTTTCATCTTTGATGTTAAGCAAGCCTTATTCTTCCTCTATCCTGTTAGGGAGGTTCAGAAGAGACTCCTCTCCTCCATGCATTTCCGAACACCACACTTGGAGGAATGATTTCATGGACAAGGATGAAGCCATTCCTGTTTGCAAGACTCTCAGTTTAATCTGGATGGAAGATAAACCAAGTGTTGCATAAAAGTCCCTGAGTTTCCTTTGTGGTGGACTCTGTCCCCCTGGATTGGTCTTGACCGTTTAGAGACTTTGGCATGTTTTGAGGCCAGTGTTTTTGTGTGTCCCCTTTGTGGGTCACAAATTTCCTCCAGGAGAACTTAGGGGCACTGGCTGAATGGTGATGTCTGACAACAGGCCCATCGTGGGTGTGGCTGAGCCCATTTGAGGTGGGGTCTCACTCTTGCATTCACTACCACCCTCACCTTCCCTTCCAATCCCAGCATTTAGTAACCAAGGAACCTCGATTTCTGGTTTCACGTCTTGTGTGTGGATGCTGGGGTTTGTTACAGCAGACACAATGCACTGTGTACCTACATCATAATAAAAAGATTATTGAGCACATATGTGCCATGCGTTTGGACAAGATTTCACAAGCACTTTGATTTGATGCTCTCAGTAACTCCACAGGCAATGTTATTATCCCCTTTTTACAGATAAGGAAACTTAGACAAGAGAGATGAAACAGCTTATCAGTTACGAGAAAGAAGGAGAACCCAGACAGGCCAAACTCAGAGCCCCCAGCTCTCAACCACTTGCAGTACGGCCACGCTGAGCAGACTCTCTACTACAGCAACATCGACACTTACTGAGCCTCTTAGCTTCTGCTTAGTGGAGAAACAGCTCGCACAGCATAAAATCTCTCAGGAACTCAGATCTGGACTTCCTGCAATAGGTCCAAAGAGAAAGCAGGGCTCGCAGGAAGAAGGGGTGCCTTGTCTCCTGTTTACTTTTCACGAGGCAAGAGAAGTGTGGTCAGGGCAGTGCTGCAGAGAAGCTGATGAGAGGAGCTGCGAGATGAAACACCAAACGTTGGCTTCACTTTTCTCCCATGCTGAGATATGGTACCCAGGCAAACAGAGAAGAAGAAGGTTCTGGATCAGAGTGAATGGATCCAGGTGGGGTCGTTGTGAAGAAGAATCCACAAGGAGGGAGGAAGGAGCGAATGTCTAGGATCTGGTGTCCGTTCTGCTGGTCTCCCGTACAGCCTTAAGCAGTTCAAGACCTGCCCCCCACCACCTTGAATTTGGATAACAAACCCAGTAAGCAGCAAGAACCTTACATCTGTACCAGACCGGCTTTTAAGGCCTCTCTAAGCCTACGAGTCTGTGCATTTTAAAAGCAGACAGGGCAGCCTTTGAACACATTTGTAAAGGCCAGAGACCAACCTGATGCACAAAAGGCAGAGAGAACCAAGTATTCCGATGGCCTGATAGTACATTATTCCTTTTCCATATGCATGTTCAATTAAGATGAACTTAGTTTAGAAAAAAATAGCATCAATCATTTATATAGTTTAAAAAAAACGCATCAATCATTTATAAAGAATTCAGGCGCAGCAACTTCGCCTGAGAGAGAGTGGCTGGGGGCCTGCTGCAGCTCATGAGGGAAACAAACTGTTTGTCACTGACACTATGCCTATTTGCCTGCCTGAATATTCCTCTTGCTATCTCCCGATCGCTCATCTGTGATTTCAAATATCATTAAGCTTTCCACGGTAAATTAGCTTCCAATTATTCTTGGTCTGTCTGAGGCCACAGCAAGTCTGCTCAAATAGGGCTGTCAGCACCCTTTGATGGAACAACACACAAACAAGCCACTGAACCCAATGTGGCTCTCACTGCCTTTCTTAGGAGCAGAACACAAAGGTGGTCAACAGTGTATATCCTTCGATGACTGTTCTTGGCATATGCTCTAAAGGGTCCTGTTCGGTGATATTTTTGATAGCATCAAGCATTTCTGGGCTTCATCCCTCCTGTGGTGAAGCCATGTTTCGATCTGATTACACATTAGACCTTACACTGCTTTGTGAAAAGGAAGGCTCAGGATATGTAGGGCAACTTTCCTAGTCAGTCTCCGTAATTTCCTCAAAGTAACAGCAGTTTTAGGACTTCGGCAAAAAGAATCATCAGTGAATCGAAGCTTATAACTCCGCTTCATGGATCACAGCCTGGTCATGGCAAAGAGGCTTGCGAAACTCGGTGAAGTCATGGGCCAGGCAGTGCCGTCCCCCACCCCCACCAAGACGGACAAGCCGTAGTGAAGAGTTCTGAGAAAACACGGTCCACCGGAGGAGGAGATGGCAAGCCACTCCAGTATCCTTGCCTCAAAAACCCTGTGAACAGTATGAAAGTGCAAAACAATATGACACCGGAAGATGAGCTCCCCATGTTGGAAGGTATCTGATATGCTGCTACGGATGAGCAGAGCAATTACTAACAGCTCCCAAAAGAATAGAGTGACTGGGCCAAACAGAAATGACACTCGGTTGTGGATGTGTCAGGTGGTGAAAGAAAAGTCAGTTCTGTAAAGAACAATACTGCATCAGAACGTGGAATGTTAGGTCCATGAATCAAGGTTAATTGGATGCGGTCAATGACGCAGGAGATGGCAAGATTGAACATCGACGTCTTATGAATCAGTGAACTGAAATGGACAGGAATAGGCGAATTTAATTCAGATGATATTATATCTACTACTGTGAGCAAGAATCCCTTTGAAGAAAGGGAGTAGCCCTCATAGTCAACAAAAGAGTCTGAAATGCAGTACAGTCTCAAAAACTACAGAATGGTCTCAGTTCATGTCCAAGGCAAACCAGTCAAGGTCACAGTAATCCAAGTCTATGCCCCTACCAGTGATGCTGAAGAAACTGAAGCTGACCAGTTCTATAAAGATCTACAAGATCTAGAATTAACACCAAAAAAGATATCCTTTTCTTCATAGGCAATTGGAATGCAAATATAGGGAGAGATACCCAGAATAACAGGCAAATTTGGCCTTGGAATATAAAATGAAGCAAGGCAAAGGCTAACAGTTTTGTCAGAGAACATGCTGGTCATAGCAAGCATCCTTTCCCAACAACCCAAGAGATGACTCTACACATGGACATCACCAGATGGTCAGTACCAAAGTCAAATTGTTTATGTTCTTTGCAGCCAAATATGGAGAGGCTTTATACAGCAAAAATAAGACCTGGAACTAACTGGCTCAGATCATTAGCTCCTTTTTGCAAAATTCAGGCTTAAATGGAAGAAAGTAGGGAAAACCACTAGGCCTTTCAGGTATGACCTAAATCAAACTCTTTATGACTACACAGTGGGGGTGATAAATAGATTCAAGGGATTAGATCTGATACACAGAGTGCCTGAAGAACTATGGACGAAAATTTGTAACATTGTACAGAAGGCAGTGACCAAAACCATCCCCAAGAGAAAAAGAAATGCAGGAAGGCAAAGTGGTTGTCTGAGGAGGTTTTGCATGTAACTGAGGAAAGTAGAAGCAAAAAGCAAGGGAGAAAGGGAAAGCTATACCCAATAGAATACAGAGTTCCAGAGAATAGGGAGGAGAGAGAAGAAGGCCTTCTTAAATGAACAGTGCAGAGAAGTGGAGGAAAACCATAGAATGGGAAAGGCTAGAGATCTCTTCAAGAAAACTGAAGATAATAAGGGAAACTTTCATGCAAGGATGGGTGCAATAAAGGACAGATATGTCAAGGACCTAACAGAAGCAGAAGAGATTAAGAAGAGGTGGCAAGAATACACAGAAAACTGTACAAAAAGATCTTAATGACCCCAGTAACCATGATGGTGTGGTCATTCACCTAGAGCCAGACATCCTGGAGTCTGAAGTCAAATGGGCCTTAGAAACCATCACTACAAACAAAGGTAGTGAAGTGATGGAATTCCAGCTGAACTATTTCAAATCCTAAAGATGATGCTATTAAAGTGTTGCGCTCAGTATGTCAGCAAATTTGGAAAACTTAGCAGTGGTCACAGGATTGGAAAAGGTAAGTTTTCATTTCAGTCCCAAAGAAGGGCAATGTTAAAGAATGTTCAAAGTACTGTATAATTATGCTCAGTTCACATGCTAGCATGTTTATGCTCAAAACCCTTCAAGCTAGGCTTCAGCAGTACATGAACCAAGAACTTCCAGATGTACAAGTTGCATTTAGAAAAGGCAGCATAACCAGAGTTCAAATTGGCAACATTTATTAGATCGTGGAGAAAGCAAGAGAGTTCCAGAAAAACACCTACTTCTGCTTCATTGACTACGCTAAAGCTTTTGACTGTGTGAATGGCAACAAACTGTGGAAAATTCCAAAAAATATGGGAGTATCAGACTACCTTACCTGTCTCCTAAGAAAGCTGTGAATCAAGAAACAACAGTTAGAACTGGACATGGAACAATTTACTGGTTCAAAATTGGGAAAAGAGTACATCAAGGCTATATATTGTCACCCTGCTTATTTAACTTATATGCAGAGTACCTCATGCAAAATGAGGCTGGATGAATCACAAACTGAAATCAAGATTGTTGCGAGAAATTATCAGCAACCTCAGATATGCAGATAATACCACTCTAATGGCAGGAAGTGAAGAGGATCTAAGAGCCTCTTGGTGAGGGTGAAAGAGGAGAGTG
Source organism: Antilocapra americana (assembly GCA_007570785.1). NCBI lineage: Eukaryota > Metazoa > Chordata > Mammalia > Artiodactyla > Antilocapridae > Antilocapra > Antilocapra americana. The sequence goes on along the minus strand of ML660776.1, from coordinate 1,598,433 downwards.
AAAAAGCTGGCTTAAAATTCCGCATTCAAAAAACTAAGATGGTGGCATCCAGTCTCACTACTTCATGGCAAACAGCATGTGAAAACGTGGCAGCAGTGACAGATTTTCTTTCCTTGGGCTTCAAAATCACTGCAGACGGTGACTGCAGCCTTCAAATTCAACGACACTTGCTCCTGGGACGGCAAGCTATGACACACCTAGGCAATATAATAAAAAAGTGGAGACATCACTTTGCAAGCAAAGATTCGTGTAATCAAAGCTGTGGTTTCTCCAGTAGTCTTGTATGGATGTGAGAGCTGAACCACAAAGAAGGCTGAGCACTGAAGAATTGATGCTTTTGAACTGCGGTACTGAGGGTGACTCCTGAGATTCTCTTGGACTGCAAGGAAATCAAACCTGTAAATCCTAAAGGAAATCAGCCCTGAATATTCACTGGAAGGACTGATGCTGAAGCCCCAATACTTTGGTCACCTGATGTGAAGAGCCAACTCACTGGAAAAGGTCTTGAAGCTGGGAAAGACTGAAGGTAAAAGGAGAAGGGGGCAGCAGAAGATGAGGTGGTTAGATAGCATTACTATCTCAATGGACATGAATTTCAGCAAACTTTGAGAGACAGTGGATGACAGGAGCCTGGTGTGCTGCAATCCATGGGTTGCAAAAAGTCAGGCATTACTTAACAATTGAGCAACAACAACATGAGTAACAGCAAGAAAACAGCTCTGCTGATCTCCACCACTTCACTCAGGTTCTACCATCTGGCAGGACGCTTAGGGGACCAGGCTACAGGAAACCTGCTTCAAGCACTGTTCTCTGGTTTATGTGTTCAGCTAATTTGGGATTGTCCCTTGTTGGGCTGGCCTATGTTTTGTATATCATCACAATTTTGTGTGTTCCAGACAATGACTGAATATAAATATAATCACTGACAGTGAGGTATATTGTCACAGGCAAGAAGAATGAAAGAAAGGAAGGAAGGATGAAAAAAGGATAAAAGCACTTAGTCAGAATACAGTAGAAATGAGTGAGCATGGTGCTGTTATAGAAGATTTATAAGCCCACTCTTATTTGCTGTCAGTGATTTTTAAGGCTGGATTTGAAATTTTACATGAACACTTATACTATAATTACATTCAGTATGAAAAGTGGAATTTGTCCTTTTGCCGCATACTGGAAAGCAAATATCATTATGTGCACGAATATACACTTATCTATTTAGAATTTTTGAAGAGTTAGGAACTGGTCTGAAATTTTGCTCTCTGTCAAGGGATAAGCAGATCCTTCATTCTGCATAAGCTCTTGAATATTACTTTTTCTGTCTGCCCCAGTAGTCTCAGAAAACGGATGTATTTGCTTTGGCTTATTCGTAGTGAATAATCCATCTGTCAGCATCTTGGGTGATGAAGTACTGAAAAGATGTGGAGAAGACAGGGTGAGATAAAAAAGAGAAGGGGGTAGAAATGAGTCAGCTACCAGGCAGCAGTAGATGTGAGAAAGCAGCGGAGACTCTGTCTTGTAAGGATCACTGTGGCTTGTAGTACTGATGCTGAAAACTCAGCCTCTGTGAACCAGTGCTGAACTGAATCTTGGTTACAGAGTTTTGGGTGAAGTAGAGAATAGCTTTATTGCTTTTCCAGGCAAAAGGGGACATAGTGGGCCCATACCCCAAAAACTGTGTCCCAACCCTGGTGAGTGGTATTATAGCGATAGTTCAAGAATCGAGGAGTTGCTGTTAAGGATCAGGGAGTGCACAGGGCCTGCAGTCCTGGCCTCAGGTGGTCTCCCGGTGAGCTTCTCCTTATCATTGGTAATTGGTAATTGGTAACGAAAGGTTATCATTGTGTGACCTTGTCTGGGACAAAGAATGCTGACACCTTCCATTTGTTGGGGGTTTTAGTTCTGCAGAAGAGCTCAAAGATGTGTACATCCCTCGAGGGGGAAGCAGGACCCTGCCCCAAGGCTGCATTGTTGTTTTCGGGCTGCTCTTCCCTTGCCTCTGCCTCTCCCTGCTTCCCTGATCAACAAATGTTTGAACCTTCCCTTTGGAACTCGGGGAATGTTAAGGAGGCTGCAGTCTATTTCTTGCAAACAAGAAATGGGGGACAGAAAGACATTCATGCCCAGGAGCCCCACAAGATCCCACTCAGTTTCACTATTCCGGGTTCTAGAGAGGGGTGAGAGAAAAATATGCACATCTGAGTATTGACTATAGTTGGACGTCTTTGTGTATATCTTCTTATTTAATTTGATCAACAGACCATGAAAGTAGCAAGTATTTTTTTTTAATCCTACTTCATAGAACAGGAAATAAGTTCAGTGAGATTATGTAACTTTCCAGGAGCTGCACAATTAGGAAGGAAAATTTGAACTCAGTCCTACCTGATTTCAACTCTGTGCTCTTGTGGCAGAGGGTATTGTCCAAAGATGTCCAAAGTTCACCTCAGGAGCTCATCTGCAGCGTGACCTTGCAGCTTTCTTACTTAGAGCTAGAGCCCAATTCCTGTCCTCTAGAATCTGGCCTAGGACTGTCCTGTCACCAGTAGAGTAGGACAGAAGGGACCCCGAGTCACTTCTTGGAAGTGACTTCCAAGGCTGGATCAGAAAAGGCCCCCAAACCATGCTGCTTCTGCCTGGTTCTCTTTGAAACCATGCAGGCCCATGTGGGACTCAGGGCAGAGAAGACTTCAGTTGCAGATCAGAGAAGGGAGGGGATACAGAGACAAGGGAAGAGCGGCCCAGAAACAATAATGCGGCCTTGGGAGATGGTCTTGGTTGCCCCCTCAAGGGACACCCATAGCAGTACCTTTGAGGTCTTCTGCAGGACGAAAACCCCCAGTGAGAAGACCCCCTGAGACCAGAGTAAAGGACTGCAGACCTGCACACACCCTAATCTCATCAGCAACTCCGCCCTTGAATCATTGCCAACTCCTCACCAAATCCTCACTGGGTTGAGACACAGTTTTTGAGGCACAAGCCCACCCCTTTGCCTGGCAAAGCAATAAAGCGATTCTTTTCTACTTTCCCCAAAACTCTGTCTCCAAGATTCGAGTTGGCACTGGTGTACAGAGGCTGAGTTTTCAGCGTCATCTTGAGACAAAGTCAGCTGCTGAGGTTCGAGTCCTGAGTACTCTGAGACACCGTGTCGAGAGGCTGTGTAGGACGCTCCTGTCAACAGCTCTGACCAAGCCAGACCACTGGCTGTGCCTGTCAGGGCACACAGGTGTGTATTTGAAACCATCTTAGATTCTCCAGACCAGCGTAGCTGCCCTCTAAGTACCACTGAGTGAACCCAGTCAACACCGCCAGAAGCAAAAGAGCATAGCCAAGCCCCACTCACACTGTTGACCACAGAATCCCAGAAATAATAAATGTAGGCTGGTTTGTTACAGAGCAGCAGTGCCTGGAACACCCTTTGCCCTAAGGCAAGACACACAGAGAAACAGAAGGAAAGATCAGTACCTTAGTGCCCAGGGGAACTTTGATAGCTTCCTGAGGCCAGTCAGAAGCTGGTTGAAACTGACAAAAAGAGCTTTCAGGAGGCTGGGTAGGAAAGGACTTGCGGTCAGTCTGGTGGGAAAACCTAGACTAAGAGTCAACTTGCCTTTTTACATTAACTCCAAATCCCGTCTCCAGTCACTTCTCCTCTCTAATAATCTCCCCCAGTTCCAAACTACTCTGTTACATAAAATCAGCTCAGTCAATTCCCTCTATCCTTTAAAATACTCTGCTCACTCACCCATCTCAATAGAATACAGTCTAAACTTCTCGCTTTGCCAGGTTAGACTCTTCAGTCTAATAAAAAAACTTGAAGTGAGGGGTTTGGAATCAGAGAGGTCTGGGATGGCTAAATTTATAAGCAGAAAACCTTGTTATGTGTTAATATTTTTGTGTGATCTATTTCTGGATATGTGGCATTTAATATGCCTAAGATAATGTTTTCTGGAATAATGTGATTTTTCTATGCAAGGCATCCTTATAGAAAGATAACATGTTGACGCCTTATAAATTTTCTTGAGTTTCTCAGTAAATTTCACTATTTGTCACCCTTTCCACACTTTATTTAAGGCCTAGCTGAGACCTCAAACAGTTATTTACAGAATTTGCTCAACAAAAAATTAGGTGAGAGGGTTTTGGGGGGAAGGATGGGATATGAAGTTGGGGTTAGCAGATGTAAGCTTTCATATATAGGATGGATAAACAAGGTCCTGCTGTATAGCACAGAATGATATCCAATATCCTGTGATAAACCATAATGGAAAAGAATATTTTAAAAAATTATGTATATGTATGTGTGTGTGTGTATGTGTGTGTGTGTACATATATATATATAATATGTATAACTGAATCACTTCGGTACAGCAGTAATTAACACAATATTGTAAATCAACTGCACTTCCATTAAAAAATAATAGTAAAAAAATTTAAAATTGCTAGAGAAAGTTCCCTGCCTGATTCAGGGTTCTGTTTCTCTTCCATGTTCCTCCGAGAAATGCGCTATCCAAAGCCCTGGGGAAAGTCCTCAGGCCTGCAAATGCTGTGATATTTGAGGGAGAGGAATTTTGTCCCCCAAGTTATTATTACAGACTTATTATTGGTAGAGATGGAAAGGACAGTGGTGAAATTTGTCGGGACACCTCCTCAACTTTCCCCATAATAGAAAAGTTACTGGTTCCCACTGCATTTGCTAAGTGGCGCCTCTCTAGAGGAAGTGGTGGCCACTTTAGTGCTGACAGACTTTGCTCAGTGGCAGCATCTCAAGGTGAAACAGCAGCAGTGAGAAAGGGTCTTTCAAACACTGGGCAGGAATGCTCAGCCCTGGTGACGATTTGAGATTCACGCTCAGGTTGGTGCCATCCATGTCCTGCGGGGACCCCATCAGAGGATGCTCTCTCAAGAGCATGTGCCTGGACTCTTGGTTTGCTGTTCCTTTCTCCATCCTCCGTCTTGTAATTTTGGATTAACTTTAAATATCTGATGTTTTATTCTCAACCACACTTCAACTTGGCATTTTCTTTTTATTGATGATAGGTGACTTTGTCCCATATTCTCCTTTTCTCTCACATATGCCAAAATTTGAGAGATCAGCATATCATGGTATTTGATCGTTTGTCTTTGGACTAGAGCACTTGGGTTTGGTCTCAGCAGTGGCTTTTGTTTTACTATCTTGGGCAAATTATTTACCCTCTTGGAGCATCACTTTGTAGCACTTGAAAGTGATTTTAATAACAATACTTTCACAAGGAGTTGTCATGGAAGTTAAAGATAGATACTGTGTGTAAAGTGCTAAAATAGGCTTTATTGTTGTTGCTATTGTCAAGTGCTGTTAAATACTTCATACTGGCCTATCTTTTGTGTTCAGCTTGCTATTTTAACTCACTCTGCAACACCAACCTCAAGTGCTCCCAGACTCTTTCCCCACTAATTGCCCAAGATGGGATAGTTTTTAATAATTATACCTTACTGCAAATGTAATATTTAGTATTTGCTACTCTTGTAAGGATTTATAGAAGAGGTCCTTCATAAAAGAAAATAATTTTGATAGAAAATAAAAAGCCTAGGATGATTAAAGTAGTGTTCAAAATAGTTGATTTCAGGCACACGTGCCCACGTGAGGCCCTCAGGAGGCTGAGGAGCCAGGGCTCTTTCCTGGCAGCTCGGTGAGCAGGCCATGGTGCCTTCTCTTATCCCTCCACAGATGAGAGAATTGAGGCAAGGAAACTATACAGACTGCTCAATATACACGCAACTGGAATCAAACTTTGGGAGGGCAAAGTACTCGTTCACACCTCTCTCTCGTTCAGTCCTGTATCTGGAGCATCTAATACTGGGTCAGACATATGTTGAAGGAAAGCCCAGAGAAGCCGCTTTCTTATGAGAAGATCCACTGGACATATTAACCAAAGAATTTCCCAGCTGAAACAGGACTTGCAGCTCACAGAGCAGCCAGCAGAGCAGCCATGACGAGGACTCCAGCAGGTCCCTGAGTCCTCGCGTGCAGGAAGAAAGAGATCAAGCCCGGAGCCTTTGGAGTGGGAGCTCTGACTCAAGACCCAGACTACCAGAGAACTAACCCTAGGGAGTATCAAATGGTGAGAACTCACACAAAGAAAACCACCTGAATATAAGACCCCGCATCACCCAGCCTCCGGTAGCACTCTGTGCAGGGCGCCTCATCTAAACAACAAACAAAACAAAAATACAAACCCAGTCATCAGCAGACAGGGGTACCACCTCACTCAGCCTTGGCCATCAGGGGAAAAACAAACAAACAAACTAAAACTCAGCACAGATCTCACCCTATAGGAAGCTCACACAAACCACTGGACCAACATTATGAGGGCAGAAACCAAAAGGAAGAGAGAATTCAACCTTCTTCAAGGAAAGAATTCAACTTTCCTTGAAGCCTGGGAAAAGGAGACCCCAAACACAATAACTTAAAAAAATTAATGAAAAGGCAGAGAAATACTGCACAAATGAAGGAAAAAACTAGAAACACAGAAGTCCAAATAAATGAAGAGGAAATAGGCAAACTACCCGAAAAAGAATTCAGAGTAATGATAGTAAAGAATGATCAAAAACCTTGAAAACAAAATGGAGAAAATGCAAGAATCAATTAAAAAAAGACCTAGAAGAATTAAAGAATAAACATAAACAAACAAAACAATTACTGAAATTAAAAGTACTCTAGAAGGAATCAATAGCAGAATATCTGAAGCAGAAGAATGAATCAATGAGCTGGAAAATAAAATTGTGGAGATAACTTCCGAAGAGCAGAATAAAGATTATACTAGAAGACTACAGTCATCAAGACAGTATGGTACTGGCACAAAAATGGAAATACAGACCAATGGAACAAGATAAAAAGCCCAGAACTAAACCCATGCACCTATGGGTACCTTATTTTTGACAAAGGAGGCAAGAATATATAATGGGGCAAAGAAGGTCTCTTCAATAAATGGTGCTGGGAAAACTGGACAGCTACATGTAAAAGAATGAAATTAGAACACCTCCTAACACCATACACAAAGATAAACTCAAAGTGGATTAAAGACCTAAATGTAAGACCAGAAACTATAAAACTCTTAGAGGAAATCATAGGCAGAACACTCGATGACAGAAATCAAAGCAAGATCCTCTATGACCCACCTCCTAGATTAATGGAAATAAAAACAAAAACAAGTGGGACCTGATTAAACTTAAAAGTTTTTGCACAGCAGAGGAAACTATAAGCAAGATGAAAAGACAACCCTCAAAATGGGAGAAAATAATAGCAAATGAAACAACTGACAAAGGCTTAATTTCCTAAATATACAAGCGCCTCGTGGAAATGCCAGAAAAACAAACAACCCAATCAAAAAGTGGGAAAAGACCTCACCAGACATTTCTCCAAAGAAGGCATACAGATGGCTAACAAACACATGAAAAGATGCTCAACATCACTCATTATTAGAGAAATGCAAATCAAAACTACAATGAGATATCACCTCACACCAATCAGAATGACCCTCATCAAAAAGTCTGCTAACTGAATGCTGGAGAGGGTGTGCAGAAAAGGGAGCGCTCTTGCACGGTTGGTGGGAATGTAAATTGATACAGCCACTATGGAAGATGGTATGGAGATTCTTTAAAAAACTAGGAATAAAACCACCATATGATCCAGCAATCCCACTCCTAGGCATATACCCAGAGGAAACCAAAATTGAAAGATGCATATATCCCATTGTTCATTGCAGCGCTATTTACAATAGCTAGAACACGGAAGCAACCTAGATGTCCATCGACAGATGAATGGATAAAGAAGTTGTGATGCATATACACAATGGAATATTACTCAGCCATTAAAAGAAACACATTTGAGTCAGTTCTAATGAGGTGGATGAGCCTAGAACCTATTATACAGAATGAAGTGAGTCAGAAAGAGAAAGGTTAAGACCGTATTCTAACGCATATGTACGGAATCTAGAAAACTGGTACTAAAGAATTTATTTACAGGGCAACAGTGGAGAAACAGATGGAAAGAATAGACTTAAGGACATGGGGAGAAGGGAGGAGAGGGTGAGATGTATGGAAAGTGTAACATGGAAACTCACATTACCATATGTAAAATAGATAGCCAACGGGAATTTGCTGTATGGCTCAGGAAACTCAAACAGGGGCTCTGTATCAACCTAGAGGGGTGGAATGGGGAGGGAGGTGAGAGGGAGGTTCACAAGGGAGGGGACATATGTACACCTATGGCTGATTCGTGTTGAGGTTTGACATAAAACCGCAAAATTCTGTAAAGCAGTTATACTTTAATAAAAAGTAAATAAATAAAAAAAGTGGTGGACTTCATAATGCATTGAAGATAGATCATGTGGTCATTATTCTGTATGTTTCCTGAGGGCAAGGATCATATCTGTCTTGTTCATTCCAGTATCCTTAGCATCTCATCCAGTGTTTTGCAGGTAGAATGTCAGGAACTACTGAGTGGAGGAACAAATTGCGTATATGTTGGAAGGATTGTTCCATATCAGCAGTATTGTCCAAGAAATAGCTCTGGTGATCCGATTTACACTCTCCCCCCTCCCACCCTTACTCTTTCTTCTTTCTGAGACAGTTGAAGATTGTGTGAGATGTTTAAAGCCTTTCAGTTCATTTTCTGTTGTTCCCACACTCAAGATATTATAAAAAAACACAGTATTAGACTTCGGATTCTCTAAAAAATAAACAAACCACTTTGAGTCTTTGGAATATTTCAGGGGTAATAGAAATTTCTGACTGAGCTCTGAGTCTTTGGTTATGTAATATAACATCATTTCTGAACAGCAGTGAACAAGCATGGTCAAGATCAGGATTGCAAATTTATTTCCCCCAGCATGGAGAATAATGTGCTGATAGATTGAAGATGCCAAAAACAGGTGGAGACCAACAAACACAGTCCATTAGGATCATGACAACAGGATAAGGGCCCTGTAGGAAGATGGCGCAGAGAATATTTTCGCTGACTATTTTTATACTAAAATGAGAGATGCAGAGATGCCTCTGTCTTCCAAAGGAAGGATTCTTGTGACCTCTATTGTAAACAGGCCAGGACTTGGCCTGTTTTGTGCCAGATATTTTCTCTTACCATTGAGGGAAGACTTGGTTGTAGACTATCTTATAAAGGAAGGCTATGACTCCTTAACTCTGTTTTCTGAATTTCAATTATGCAGTCTCTCCAGGTGACCCTGCTTCTGGTATAATCCCAGTCCACATTCTAGAATCAGCATCTAGGCCATGGGTGTTGGCCTCCTCAGTCTAGGCATAGGCATGAATATGGGGGCTATGCCTTCTCCAAGCCTCAGTGACTGTCAGCCAGAGCTATCTGCCTGTATCCTGCTGTCTCTCTCCTAAGTCAGACGGTTGACCTAAGCGCAGTGGTGGCTCTGTCTTTATTAGCACAGGGCAGGTGACACTGCTAACGTCTTATCTTGAGCCATCATCACTGTCAAAGCCACTAAAAGACTGCCAGCAACAGGAGAATGTTGGGATCTAAATCTCAGACTTTGTGTGCCGAGAGCGCGAATAGAGCTTTGGGTGGAAACAGCAAGGCTGTTGATTGCAGTTCTGTAAGGTGAGCCTCTGATCGGTGCTGCTGAGACGTACAGGTTCAGCGATCCTAAAATCTTATCAAATGTCTCAGTGTAAGCAAAAGTGAGCCTGAACACTTTCCTCCCTGGTTATTTTCTTGTCTCTTTGGAGCATCTGGTGCAGTGGATCTGGAAGTCTAAAGAGGTATGTTTTACCAGAGATCTAGGAAATGCTGGGGCCCTAACTACAGGGGAATCAGAAATTCTGTAGGAAAGTTGAAGCCTAAAGGCTGAAAAAGAAATGAGAAGTTCTCATAGTTGGGCTGAAACAAAGACAGGATGAAGCCTCTAGGGCGGTGGGATGGGACGCTGGGCGTGGACCTCACTGTAGCAGGGCTGGACTTTAAGGTGTAGCAGGTCTGGGCAGGACTGTGTGAGTTCATACCCCGACTCTGTCCTTAGCTGTGTGGTGTTGGGCATGTTATTAATCTCTCTTATATCAATTCGTACATTCATGGAGAAAATAAATAATAGGTATGTATGTAATGTATATGTTAGCCACTATTTTTACAACTACTTTATAGGCTACACACTCCAGTATTCTTGGGCTTCCCTGATGGCTCAGATGGTAAAGAGTCTGCTTGCAATGCAGGAGATCCTGGTTCAATTCCTGGGTTGGAAAGATTCCCTGAGAAGGGATAGGCTACCCACTCCAGTATTCATGAGCTTCCCCGGTGGATCAGATGGTAAAGAATCCGCCTGCAATGCAGGTGTCCTGGGTTTGATCCCTGTGTTGGAAAGAATCCCTGGAGGAGGGCATGGCAACCCACTCGAGTATTCTTGCTTGGAGAATTCCATGGACAGAGGAGCATGGCGGGCTACAGTCCATGGGGTCACACAGGGTTGGATGCAACTGAGCGACTCAGCACAGCACATTATTATTATTATATTTTACCCAGGGGTAAAACCAGATGTTTGTAATTCAGTTCTAGGCCTTTGCTACTCAAATGTGACTCACCTGATAATAAGAAATAGAGCTCCAGTTTAAACATTCAAGACTGGCCTCCTGTTTGCATGTCACAGGGCATGAAGAAGTGGGCTTCAGGTCAGATACTTCCTGCTGTTAGCATTTCTTGAGACGAGAGAGGTAGGCTCCAGTTAAGGCATTTACAGTCGGTCTCCTGTTTGCCCTCCAAAACGTTAGTAACAACAGAAACAGTAAATGGCCATCGTTTGTCTCTTGTAAACACTTAAGGTAACAGTCGTGGCAAGGACAAAGATGGGCAAAACTCTGAGTAATGATTAAGGGATCTCGCTCCCACCTCTTTTGGGACAAGGGAGACACTACACATGCCCAGAAAGGCTCCTTTTAGGTCAAAAGTCAAGGGACAATGCCAGGCCATGATGAGTCTTGCTCCTCCCAGAAGCCTTCATTTCGAGATCCATCTTGACTCAGGGGTACATGTGCACCCAGGGGAGTGTCCCAGTGTAGGTCAGGTGTGAAAAAAGAAACCAGATAATTGGCCTGAAGGAAGACAAAGACCCAGAAGAACTGCCCTACATAAATGACTTAACCAGCTGATTACCGTGCTCCTCCAAACTAGGGGGGATGTTCACACCCTTTCCCTCGGGGTGTGCATCTCTGCCTTGCTTCTGTCTCAACTCAACAAACCGTTTCTCTTTGTCCTCTCCCCCTTGTTGTGCTATGTCTTTGGTAACAAACTTAGTACCTGCATTTATAGTTTCTGCCTCTGTGATAAAGGCATTTTTTCACTGGGGACAAAGAGCCAGGGGAAAAATAACTTCCTAGTCTCTAGTCCTTGCTGGTCTGGTGTCTAGGATTCCTGGTTTCCATCCAGACTACCCAGGTTCAATTCCTGGGCAGGGAACTAAGATCTTACTTCATACCACTGCTCACTGCTGCCCCGTGGGGATCACATCCACCAGCAGCCTTACTTGGGAACTTCTTAGAAATGCAGAATTCCAGGCCCCACCCTGCCCTCTTGATTCAGAATCTGCTATTTATTTATTTAGCTCTGCATGTCATTGTTGGGGGCTGCAAACTCTTAGTTACGACATGTGGGATCTAGTTCCCTGACCAGGGATCAAACCTGGGACCCTGCACTGGGAGCTTGGAGTGTTAGCCACTGGACCACCGGAGAAGTCCCAGAATCTGCTCTAACGTGGTGTCCGGCTGCTTCCTGTATGCAGTGAAGTTTGCAAAGCTCTGGTCCGGATCACTGGACAAGCAGAGGGAAAGGCACAGGTGTGGCTGGTGGTTAAAGGATTTAAATCCTGCTCTGACCTAGTACTGATTCATCTTCCAGGCCGACAGAAATCGACAAGGGATGGTTTGCCATGGTTTCCTGCAAGGAGAGGAACAGAGAGATGATGAGTGATCCCAGAGCAAATCCTGGGGGCCCTCAGGGTGGCTTTCTCTTCAAGACGCTGATGTCTCCTTAGGAACGAAATGAGAGGCTCTCACAACGGGAATCCTCCAGCAGGGACTGCTCTCTACCCCTTATGAGCGCCACACACCCACCTGTGTGGTGTGCGCTCAGTCGCTTCAGTTGGCTCTGCCTCTGCCGCCCCATGGACTGGAGCCTGCTGGGCTCCTCTGTCCACGAGAGTACTGGACTGGGTTGCCATGCCCTCCCCCCGGGCATCGTCCCAAGCCGGGGATTGGACCTGGCTCTCCTGCGTTGCAGGCAGATTCTTGACCCACTGGGCCACCTGTGAATGCAGTTCATCAGGGCCTGGGTGGAGGCCACAGGGACTGTTCAGCAATAGTCCTTCAAGAAAAAAAATCCTTTCTCTTAAAGACTCCACCGTTTTCCTCTGAGCTCACTAGAGGATTCAGGACTGGAAAAGTTCTGATGTTGTCTAGAAAACCTGTGTTGCTGCAAGCTATCTCCTTGCCCAAACCAAAGAATGCTGCAACCCTTAACAAAAGAACACAGGCAATCATTCAAATATTAGTGTTGAACTGTGGCCTCCGTCTCCCTGTTTGTTCAAGGGTCTTACGGTGGGAAAATGGAGGACTGCCGAGCACTCTGAATCTCCTCCCCTGCCCAGTGCTCTGAAGGAGGAAAGACACTGTTCAGCAAATCAGACAGGTAAACACCATTTTTAAGAAGAATGTTCAAACTGCTTAATAGAACAAATTGTTATTTAACACCCGTAAGCAGCTGTTGGAATCACCAATTTACATACAAATAATGAATATGCTAATTGCAAATCTTTCTCTCCTAGTCATTAAAAATAGGTTTCTCTCTAGCCTTCTAAATGACAACTCATTGTTATTCTGGTTGTAGTTACTACATATACTTGGGTGCTCATTTAAAAATCTTTAAAGTCTATGTGTTATTGTTAATCGGAGTAGGCCTTTCACATTCATAAAGTTGAGTTTATGAGATTCTAGTACATGAAAGCAAATACAAATTTGCAAATAAAATTTAAAATCCATTGTCCTGCAACATAATTTAACCAGTGTGTGAGTTTTTCACTCGACTTCCCACATTTTCCTAGCTTATCCTAGTTATGATATATCCTGTGGAAGTGAATATTAAGAACCCAGAGAATAACAATATTATTGCTTTGGGTCATAATTTTAATTATTACTAATATTCCTCTACTCTCAGAGTGCAATTTATTTTATGTGTAACCAATTTCTTGTGGATCCTGAACCCATGGGGCTTATTAATCTGTAGGGCTAATTTACATTAATATGAATGGAAATAGTGATTATTTCTGAATTATTCATCACACAAATGCTAATCTGAATACAACTGCTTCCTTGAAAACATCAGACAAAGCATTTCTTTTATTTGTTTTCTACATGGGGCAGTTCCTACACTTTATAATAATTAAAAGTAAGCCTAAGAAAACTCAAGAAAACAGAGGTTAACCGTCACCTATGGTAAGACAGTGTTGAGGAGAAAGACATTTCTTGTACCTTCAAAGCTTTTTCAACTGATCTAATAATCATATTGGCAGAAGACAGAAAAACAGGAGAAAGACAAGCTTAATTTTGCATGTACACAAGCCTACACACGTGAGGTTCAAAGACAGAAAGGTAAAATAAGATATATATGCCATCCTGAGCTAAGGGATGTGATGGGGGGGTCATAATTCAGGGGACAAGATGAAGAGCAGAGGTTGGGTAATCAGATGTTTGCTCTGCCATACAGGTAAAACTTATCTCTGCTCTTAATTCTTATCTGGGGAAAAGCCCCCAGTTTAAATTCTTCTGTGTAGTTAAGGGAGGGGGATGCTGAAGCTGAAACTCCAGTACTTTGGCCACCTGATGCGAAGAACTGACTCATTGGAAAAGATCCTGATGCTGGGAAAGATTGAAGGCAGGAGGGGAAGGGGACGACAGAGGATGAGATGGTTGGATGGCATCACTGACTTGAAGGACATGAGTTTGGGTAAACTCCGGGAGTTGGTGATGGACAGGGAAGCCTGGTGTGCTGCAGTACATGGGGTCACAAAGAATCGGACACGAATGAGCGACTGAACTGATATTTTTCTCTTGAAAGCACAAGGTCTTGATTGTGCATTTAGTTCAAAATAATCCACATGCAGGTATGGCACATTTGGGAGGCTCGTTCTAACCCTTTCAGTGGTTACCTCAGTATGACTGTAAGTTCAAATGACTAGAGACATAAATAGAAGCTATCTTGGATTACATGGTCATATCATCATCCATTTTTAATCCTTGATTTAGAGCTTTGAGTTAAAATCCACACAAGTGCTAATAATTCACATTTTTGGAAGCTTAATGTAGCCTAATTTGTTAAATTCAACTGAGAATGCCACCAAGTGACCGTGGTGACAGAATTCTGAGCTGTGACTATAATGTAAATACTTTAGTAATTTAGGTGATAGCAATTTTTGGAAAAAATTCAATGATTTAAGTATTACCTAGTTATGCAGGAAATCTAATCATATTTATAATTTAAAAATAAGTCTTTACATAATTCAGTTCATAATAATTAATAATTTAAAAATATTAAAGGAGTGAAAAACATAAAAAGAACTAAAATTGTCTTGAACTTCATTTACACTAAAATTTTTCTCCAAAAATAATTCCATATTCAGCTCAAGCACCTTGCAGCTTTCCTGTCCTCGTTTTTTTTCAGGATTAGAGAGGTTTCTACTAAGTTTTATTTTTTCCTGAATCCAATTAAGTGTCTCTTTAGAGAGGGTCCTAAACATTCTTTGGGTCCTCATCAATTTATAGTATGCAGATTGTATTTCTTGCAAACTAACATTGTTTTTTTATGACTCTACAACTCTCTCTAAATTCTTGTTTTAATGTTTTTCCCCCCTACCTTTGCTCCTTATTTAGAAAATAAACTAGCTTTCAGCATTGTCTTAAGTTTCAAGCAATTAAAAGATACTTTAGTAACAAGCACACTCTCTTTAACTTGTCCTTGAAAGCCTCTTTTTTCCCTTTCCCTTCTCTTTCATTTTCTTTCTTTCTTTTGTAAACCTGTTTGCACATGTGTTTTATAATCACACATTAGTTTATTGAAACTGAATATGAAAAACGAACCTGGCCAAGTGCTGCAAAATTTTCATCTGTAAATACACATTGAAGCTAAGTGTGATGATGGATTTACTGTGGATACCAGTATAAAGAATACTGGGTAACACAATCAGTAATATCTTGACATTAATTTGTAAAAGATGTTCAAATACTCTTCAGACAACTGGTTGTTCTAGTGACCTTCTACGAACATAGGTCATACATTGAATGTTAGCTCTGTAAAAATACTCTAGACACGTCTGAGTCTAATAAAGAGATGAGGCTTGAGAAGTTTACAGGAACCTGGGAAAGTGAAGTACATATCTTAAGCACGTATTTAACAAATTGAGTGAACTCATAGAGACATTTTCTAATAAGTGTCTAAAGAGCCAAATCAGAATATTTAATTGATCTCAGACTCTCTTCTGAAATTATTAACAGAAAAGAATGATATGTTTCTACCAACACAGTATCAGAGTGCTTACCCTATGCATACACACATGGACATGCAATGTGAATATAAATATACATAAACTTCCCAAAGGATCGGACATGACTGACTGAGCACACACATACACGGACTGCAGTGTGGTGTATAGATGTATATTCCTGTCAGAGGTAATATGGTGAGCAGCGTCTTTTCTTGCAACTAAAAATAAGGACAAAATAGAGGAAGAATTAAATTTTCCCTGGCAAGCTGAGATTAATAATGGCACATTGAGAAGAACAGGAAGAGATTTCCAAAAAAGCAGCATGAAGTGTAGCCAGCCTAGAATTCACTGCTGATGATAGAGCCTCTGTAATCTTCGTCCTTCCTCTCCACCTGCAAAATAGCCTCCTACAACCACCTTTGCCTCTGTGTTGTTCCAGCCAGCCAGAAAACGCTATGACTCCTTTTGACACAGTAGAATTTTCTCCGTTCCTTCTCTTACAGGGGTCACCAAATATGGCAAACAATTATGCATCTTAAGGTGAAAACAGAATCTCCATGCAGAGCTGAACATTTCTTATCTCTGGGGATTATTGATTTTGTGCAGTGACTTTCGTCCTTGGTAAATCTCAATTTTCAGTGTGCAATGTGCAGCTGTATATGTGTAAGCCAAATTCCTGGGGCCTTTCTTCAATTAATACATACTTTATTGGGAAAGCTTGTCCTTTTCTATAGGACTTCACTCTGGACAAAATGAGATTTTGAAAAAATAAATATATGAAAATGATGAGCTAATGTCAAGGTCAAACTAACTTTAGATTAGCCCCGCAATTAGTTTTTCTTAAAATTGGAAACCAAATTTTTATTATGGATGGTCACATAATACTCTGGTGACTCAGATGCTAAAAGAATCTGCCTGCAATATGGGAGACCTGGATTCGATCCCTGGGTTGGGACGATCCCCTTGAGAAGGGAATGGCTACCCACTCCAGTATTCTTGCCTGGAGAATCCCATGGACAGAGGAGCCTGGCGGGCTAGAGTCCCCACGGGATCACAAAGAGTCAGACACGACTGAGTGACTAACACTTTCACTTTCACAATGCTCTAAAGCGGTGTCTCAGTCTTGTTACAGTAAACTTTCTGAACTGGGTTATTTTTTCGCATGGATACCCATCTTGAGAATCATAGGATATTTAGCAGCATTCCTAGCTTACGTCCATTAGATGCTAACAGCACGCCAGGTGCCAGTTTTGATGACCAGTATCTCCAGAGAGAGTCAGATATGCCCTGGAGGCAAAGTTGCCCCTTGGTTGAGAACCATGGCTCTGAAATATTCTGTGAGCTTTCTAGCAAGTCATGCAGAAAATTATGCATCATGATAGCTGGAAATCCCACTCATCTGATTCAGGATCCCTCACTGGACAAGTTTGTTTTAATACCAAGCCTCAGTTTCCCCATATGTGTGACACCAAAGTGATTGCTAGATCCTCTGGCCCAGCGTGTCTGCACTTATTTCATCTGATTCTGCAGTTCAGGGGGATAACAGATGTGTTCCTTTGGGACCACTGCAGTGTGTCTCTCACCAGCAGGACTGCACATCTTCCTGGCATCCCTCCACCTCCAGCGCCCAAATCAGCTCTCCTTCCTTCCACCTCTCTTTCTCAGTCTGCTGATTCCCCCAGTCAGTGAACATGGGTCACTAATAGCTCAGTATACTGGTTAAGCTAATGCTAGCTGCCGTAATAAACACACCTTCAAATCTCCTCGTCTTTGTCAAATAGAAGCTTGTTTTTCATGCGTATCACTGTCCACTCACAGGTATATTTCTGATTGGGCTCCTGCCGTGTAATCCAGGGGACCCAGATTCCTTCTATTTTGTGGTCAGTCCTGATCTTCTATAGGTTCTTGGAGTGCTTGTTTTTAAAATGATGAATGGGCAGAGATCATGATGGAGTACACTCATATCTAAACTTTCTCAGCTCAAAAGTGCTGCATAAAATCAAAACCCAAACTCAGTCCTTGACTAAACCTAATTGTAAGTCAGGTTGGAAGATGGAGTCTAGCTATGTGGCCATTTGATAAGGAAGACTGGTTTTGATGAGAGTTTCTGCCTGGCTCAACATTTCTGTTCATCTGGTCAGCCTGCTTTCTTTCGGCTCTTCCTAGCTCTTGGCTAGTCTGGGAACTAGCCAAGAAGGCTCCATCAGAGCTCTTCTCCCTGATAACTCAGACCCCCTGGCTCCTAGCAGCATCTGCTGTACTTGCTCATCAATTTCTGCTGTTCTGCCCTGGAGTCTTGCTTGTCACTTTACAAAATTAAACTCACAGACATCGGTAGAGGGGAAGGGAGTCTTCACTTAGAATGCCAGCAATCTGGGAAGACGGTGGTCTCAGCATCTCCCAAAAAATCCCCCAAAGATTCTGCTCGGCCATGAAAGGAGAGTAGGTAGGGAAGTGATCTCAGTTAATCTCTGAAAGGGGAGTCACAATTGTCACCACCCCCGCGGTGTGCAGGCTGTCGACTCCTTGTGATTTTCTCTAGACATTGTGTTGTTCACACAGTTTGTTCCTGACATTACTGAAGGGGAGGTTAAGGAAGAGAGCTGGTCATCTGTTAATTACTGATTCTTCATTTCTCCTTCTTTGATCTTTGGGAAAAACTGACAAGTTAGGCAAGGGGTTATGTGATTGAAAGATCTGAAAGGTGTCCTTAGGGAGAGATGGGGGTGCCTGGGTAGAAGTCAGTTACATAGTAGCTTTGCTAAAGTGACAAGGAAAGGGGCTTCCTGCTGAGGGCGGCTTCCTGCACAGAGCTGCTTATGTAAACTGGAGTCATCTCCAAAGTCCCCTCTCTCACTGCCCTGGGAGCTGCAAAACAAAGTAATAGCTGCTGGAAGTGGTGGCTTTTAATGCATTCCACGCTCCCCAGTGTTATCTGGGCTCCCAGTGCCAGCTGATAACATGTGTCTGTTGTGGTCTGTGACCGTGAAAGTTCTGTTCCTCTGACATCATTTTTACAGTGGTTTCCCCCACCTTTTTTTAAAACCCAAGTCCTCCTTGCTTTGGGTCTCCTGACAGATGATATCTTATTCTAGTTCACCCTCAAGCCAAAGATTATGAAAAAGAACCTTTTTACCCACTCCCTTCTTGACATCAAAGCCTTGTTGTAGCTCTTGCATCTTCTCTCCTCCTCCTCCTCCTTTTCAGAGTTAGAGGTGCCTTGCTTTTTATGAGCCCATACTTTATAAAAGTGACGCATGACACATACACACACAGAGTCCCTTTTCCAATAAGCCTTTCTCTGCCCTGCAGCCTGACTCTCCTGCATCTTTCTAGGCTGGTGTCCTGTCCTTCTGGCACTCCACACACATCCCTGAGTCTGTATTTTTCCATCCCACCCACCACCCTTTCAAGGAGCCAGGAAAGCACTGCAAGGGTTCTTCTCTAAAAATACTCTATCCCAGAGGTATCTTCTCCTCAACCCTGATTAGTCCCAACTTTGCTACCGATTTCCCACCTATTTAACCACCACTTAGTATTATTTTGGGGTTCAAATATATTAAGCTTCTATAAGGTGGGATTGGAATAATTTGTCACCTTTCACGGCCCTGAGCAGAATATCATGCATGCCAATTTATAACTCACAAGTGTATCTGACATTTACTGAGCATCCACTCTGTGCTAGTCACTGGATTTGGTGCTGGGGCCACAGACATTGCTAACTCAGCTCTGATCTCTGTCTTCGTCGCAGGGACAGTCTCAGAGTTTACCATGTTTTGTTTTCCAGACTGCCCCATTTAAACATATTCTAGATACCTATTTTTTCCCCAGAGGCTCAGCTGTGGGCTGCTGTCCCTCTACCCCTTTCTCTCAAAAGAAGTAAACTTTTTCTGATAAACGTATTCCACAAACAAGTGAGGACATGGAAGTTCAATGAATAAGCACAGGTCAGTCCAATAACTGTGAAATTTAATTCTGCATTATCTGGCCTATCCAGTGTAATAGAGAATTACAGTGCATTTCAAAAAGCACAGGGATGCTGGAGCCCAATTTCTCCAAGTCAATTCTGTGGCTGTCCATGGCAAGGGTTATTGTATTTTAAAGAAAAATACACACAACATCTTAGAGTCTAATTATCTAGCGGTAAATAAGATTTACTAAATGAAAGTAAACATTTTATGCAAAATAATGTAAAAGTAAATGGAGCTAGAATACAGCTGTGAAGGATTGCATACGCTGAACAGCAAAAGGAATTGCAAATGTGATAGTATATTTTTAGTCCCTCAAATACTGAAATGGATTCAATTTGGATGATGTCTCAGCTCTGAAAAGTCCTTTGATTTAGAAAACTGGAAATTCCCAGCCTTTGATGGGTGCTATTAGATTCTATCCTACATACTGAAATATGTAATTTTGTCCTGATATTAAATCTAAACTTTAAGAAAATATCATATTTAAGAAAACATCTTAATGAAGATATTAAGTACTGAGGTCTCTCTGGGTCAGTAATTTCCTGAAGTAACAAAAGCTCCAAGAATATGGGCAGGAAAAGTTGGGAGTGATTAGGGAGATTTTATGTTTTTATTTGTAACAATTCACAGGGGAAAAAAAAGGGGAAATCTCACAAGTAAAGGGATTAGGCAGAAATCCAATTAGGGATATAAATGACCAAGATGTTTCCTTTAGCTAATCCAATAGTAGTTTAATAGTAAACTCTGGTCCAAGAAATAGAAAACACCTACTCTGTTAATAAAAGAAGAAAGAAAAAAAGCAACAATGGTAATTTATTCTCAAGTTCTCAGGGACTTGATAAAAATTTTTGTTGGGCATAATGAACTGATCTTTCTAATCAAGATAATCTAAGGAAAAATATGAGAAACGAGACAATCAATGATGTTTAGTTTCAACACTTTAAGATTTTAGATAATAATTTAAACTGAGGAAGACAGATTTTTGAAAGTAGGATTGTTCCTTATTTTTTGTTCACTTCATTGGACAGTTAGAAAGCTTGGTATTTTAGAGGACAGTTTCTGAAAGCACACAGGCAACATTTAATTATGTATAATTTTCAGTAGATTAGAACTTCCTAGGTGGCACTAGTGGTAAAGAACCTATCTGCCAGTGCATGAGACATAAGAGATGCGGGTTTGATCCCTTGGTCAGGAAGGTCCCCTGAAGGAGGAAATGGCAACCCACTCCAGTATTCTTGCCTGGAGAATCCCATGGACAGAGGAGCCTGGAAGGCTATGGTCTATAGGGTTGCAAAGAGTCAAACATGACTGAAGTGACTTAGCATGCATAATGTGGGTAAATATATAAATATAAATATATATACAGATATATATTTGCAAAGAGTAGCCAGGTCCATGCTGTTGAGGCATAAGGAAAATTTTATGCTGGTATAATTTGCTGCACCTGTAAATGCTCTCTCCTTGCCTCACAAAGCCTAGACTATTCCATGGTGCCCTGACATTTTCAGAAGTTTCTGTACAACTTTTATTGTTATGACCCTTGAACATCAGTTTCACTTTACCTTCCCAGGTCATGTGTTTCCAAGAATTAGCATAGCTTCCTTTATGACTTCTGTTGTTTTTTGTTTCCTTCTTGAACTTCTTGCTAATGCCAGTTTGTCATTGGCAGCCAGTCTTTTCTACCTCATCTCTTTTATCTAATTTTATTAAAGTATATTTGATTTACAACGTTATGTTAATTTCTTCTGTACAGAAAAGTGACTCACGTATATGTATATATATTCTTTTTCATATTCTTTTCCATTGTGGTTTATCATAGGATATGAAATATAGTTCTCTGTGTTATACTGTAGGTTCTTTTTTTCCTCTTTTAAAAAATTTTTCAGATTATGGAAGTAAGATAGCATATTTACAGGAGACTTAAAAAATACAGAACAAAGTTACATGTAGTTCCACTATATATTACTTATTTTTTAAGGAGGTAAATTAAGATTTTTAGTTGGAGTTTCAATATCAAACTGTCAAAAATTAATAGAATGACTAGACAGAAAAGTAGAAAGATACAGTAGGCCTGAAAAACCCTATGAACCATGTTCTTAGTCACTTTTAAGGAAACTGAGATGGCAGGAGACTACACAGCTTACCCAGGATCACAAAGCTTGTGAGTAACAGATCAGAAAATCATTCATTCTTCAGGCTTTTATTAGATACCTTCTGTGTGCACTGAGAACACGAAGACAGATGAAGGACAATCGCTGTTCTCTCAGGGGCAGCAAGCTAAGAATGGTCCTGTGGACGCTAAGGGCAGTATCAAATCCATCAATGGCCCCAAAGACAGTGTCATTAACTCTGCATGAGGGGGCCTGGAGAGGATTCCCAGAAGCCTGACCCCAAGAGGGTAGATCAACGAAAGCCCCTGAAGAAATGGTACACCAAGCCAAGGAACAGCATTGGAAAAGTCAGGAAACAGCTTTGCTCACCATGGGAAAGAATGTTGCTTTTCTGTTTGTCAAGATTTCCAATGTTAATTGGAACTTGTATGTCTCAAGGAATCAGAGCAGACAGAAGATCCTAAACTGAGCTAGGAGTGTGCTCTTGCACCTTTGGTGAAATGACTGCTTTCAAACACATTAAAAGTAACCTTTCTCATGTTCACATCTAAAACAAGGCAAAGAGAGGGAACATTTCTTTTCCTAGATAGACTCTTTAGACAGCTCCAATCTATTTTCAGAGAGCAAAATAATTAGTTGTAAACTCCAAATGGCACACAATTTCATCATGTCTTCTATGGAGTAGAATGTCCTTGAAGAGGAAATTCTGACTACTCCCCAGCGTATTTAAGAGGGCCTGAGGAGGTAGGGCTTTGGAGGAAAACAAAGGGAAAGATCACAATTAATTTAAGAAAACCAAGAACACATATTCAACTGAGACAATTTCAAGAGCATGAAATAAACCTTCTTCAGAAGGTTTTTAAAAGACCGTTATATTCTTTCACCTGAAGTAACACCCCTCATTAATGAAAATAATCTATTAAAACATGAATGACTAAAAACAATCACATTTCCCCTCTTACCTTTATAGTCTACAGAATGCTCTGTGTGATAACCTTTGCTTTTTTGTACTAGAGTTAATGACTTCTGAATCACTGCCCTATCACTCTGTAACCCCTTGCCAGCCCTTCCTACCATTTTCTTGTCCCAGCCCATCCTGTAGACGGGCCAGAAGCATCTAGAGTGTATTGGTCTGCAACCTTGCTTGGAGAATTTATATTTAAGCATGAACAGTTTTTAAAAGCTAATTTATTTATTTGGCTGTGCTAGGTCTTAGTTATGGCATGGAGAATTTTTATTTTTTTTTAGTTTCAGGATATTTAGTTGCTGGATCTTGGGTCTAGCTCCCTGACCAGAGATTGAACATGGGCCCCCTGCGTTAGGAGCATGGAGTCTTAGCCACTGGACCACCAGGGAAGTCCCAGCCTGAAGAATTTTAAGAATCCAAGGAGCATTTGGTAATCAGGGATTAGGATTCTGGCAGGCACTTTATATTATAATCAACAAAATAAAACCCAGCCGTTAATTCATTGATAAACCAACTTTATTTTGCGTTGTTATTTTTGTGTGTATGTGTGTTTGGGAAAGTGGATTTGGAGCTGGCAGATGAAAATCAACCCCTTCCCTCTTCCCTGAGCACTCTGTTTTTATTGAGATAACTGCTAGCCAAGGGAGCTATAAGCCATCACCAAATCAGTACACAACTGATCTCCCACAGCAAATCATCCCTAGACTTTATAGATCTAGGTGAAATTGATGTGCTTTAAATCCAACTAGAAATAGCTAGTCATGAAGGGTAGTTTAGAGCTAATGCAGAGAGTGGAAAAGAATGTATGAGCTGTAGTTTCAGCATATCGCAACCTCATGAAGATACAAATGATTTAAGAGAATGTTCATAGTTTAATAGCAATAGAGTTGAGGATCCTGAGAAAATAAATTGCATTTCCTTCATTGAAATGGCAATGACATATATTCACATTTCTTTTTTGTTCAGCACAGAACCCATCAATAAAAATATGTCACTGAGTTGTGAGCAGGTTGTACTAGTTTATCCTATCTATTATATGGGTTGAATAAGAGTAATAATCTTTCCTAATAAATGTGGGAAACACCATGAGCTTTGATTTTAAGGAGTCTCATCTCTGGGGTTCTGGCACAATTGATCTTGTTCTGACACATTCAAGGAGCTGTGGTGCCAATGCTTTTGACACCCTATTGCTTATACCATATGCCCCAGCAGAACTTAATTCACCCTAAATTAATTAGAGTTTGGGGTTAACTGTGTAGTAATGATGGATATTCCCTGGAAAGACTATTTGTTCTGGTCTCTCTGTTCTACCTGTGCAACAGTCCACCAGCACTCAGGTAGTTTCTGAGATGAAATAGTATCCTTCCTAACATGTAGGCTCTGTGGAAGACCAGATATTAAAAAAGTCCTTTACTGTCTCATGGACTTCTGATTCCATCATGCAAATAAGACCTAAGGTAAGAAATATTTAGAGATCAAAACAGTAGATAGTGAAATGCCAAATGCAGGCAGCATAGGACTGTTAGAATTCAGACAAAGGGGACATTCTTATAGGCTGAAAGAGCTTCTTGAATAAGAGGATATTAAATTACACTTTGTAAGTTGATGAAGAATTGGAGTAGGGAGGATGTAGAAACTTGGGGAAGAAGAGGATGACAGGGATTAGAAATAGGGCAGGAGAAGTCAGGTCCTGTTTGGAACTGAGCAGAGCCTCTGAGCTCCAGCACCGGCGTCTCTAAGGCCCAGCAGCAGAGGCTGAGTGCCTCTGAGTGCCCGTGGTCTTACACCTCTCTGAGGTCATGGTCTTGAGTTCTCCTCCATCTGTGACAGAAGGTCTGCATCTCTGGTTGCAAGTTCACTGGACTCTGGATTCATCCATCTCTCTTCCGTTCTGAAATAGTCACTCTCTCTGCTACACCCTCCTGTCCATTCACAAGGAATGACTTCGCTCTGTTGAATTCTCCCTCTAGACACACACACAGCAGCAGCCTCAGAGACGCCTGCAGACCACCCCCCAAACCTACTGCTGCCTTTCTGTGCTCTCCTCCATAGACAGTTTCACTGAGTTAGTGTCAGCATCATTGGTTTTCTCTCTCATCGCCCCCCACCTCCTCAGCTGACTTCAATGGACCAGTCCTCTGAAGCTGCTTTTGTGTGGCTCACGGGTGATCTCTATATTGCCAGTCCAGTGGTCACTTGTGTCCTGAGCTTTTGTAGCCTTCCCGTGGATTCGGAGCCAGTTGTGTCCACCTGTCTTCCTGGCGCACCTTGTTCCCCTGGCTTCCGTGACATCACACCTCTGGTTTCTTCTCTACTCCTCGGGCTTCCTTATCCAGTTTCCTTTTCTGTCTCTGTCTCCTTTCATTCTCTTCCCTTAGAGGATTCCACTGCAAGTTATAGGTTCTCTCTTCTGCTTTGTCTCTCCTCTGAGGTAGTCTCATCAAAACTCATGGCTTTAAATTTATCTGCTCTCTGCATCTGGCCCGACACCCATCTTGAGTTCCGGGTTCATGGCTGCCCTTATTTACAAATAAGCCCTTGAAAGTTAGCCTAAGTCAGAACTCCTGACAGAATGTCTCTTCTCCTCTCATCACCTATCTTAGCATAGAATCCCACCAACTGCTTGCATTCTGCAGCCAAAAGCCTAGAAGCCATTCCTTATCACTCACTTTCTTTCACCCCCATGAACAATCCTAAACAGCTCTTTTTTCCTCTACCTCCAAAGCATATTTGAAATCCACCCACTTCCCTCCATTTCCATAGCCATCACCCTACTACAAGCCACCATTAACCCTCCTGTCAGCTACTACAACAGCCTCCTGACTGGCTTCTCTGGGACCGTTCTTGTCTCTCCACAGAGGAGTCTTTACTCGGCCGTGATCTTTCAAAGTGTCATGGATCAATCACATCCCTCTCCCACTTAAAATGCTCCAGGTGAGCTGGCAGCTGCACTCGGAACAAAAGCTGAGCCACAGTCATGTCCCGCATGACCCAGACCACCACTGAACTCCCCGACCCTCCCCTGCTAGTCTCATTATGAAGCCATCTTCTTGGGTGTTCAGCAGCCCAAGCTCATGCCACAGAATTGGCCGCTGAATATTCCAGATGCATTGCTGCCTCCTCCTCATCGTGGAGGATCAGCTCATAAGTATCACCTCTCCAAGACCTTCCCAGGTGACTGATATTTTTATTTGTTTTTATGCTAGGTCCTTGTTGGTTATCTATTTTAAATATAGCAATATGTACATGTCCATCCCAAGCTCCTAATTTATCCTTCCCCCTGTACTTCTCCCCTGGTAACCATTAATTCATTGTCTATGAGTCTGGATCTGTTTTGTAAGTAAGTTCATTTGTGTCTTTTTTTTTTTAATATTCCACATATAAGTAATATCACATGATATTTGTCTGACTTAATTCACTTAGTTTGATAATCTCCAGTTTCATCCACATTCCTGCAAATAATATTATTTCATTCTTTTTAATGGCTGAGTGTATATGTACTGCATCTTCTTTATCCATTTACCATATGACTGATTTTTTTTAATGAGTCCTCTTCTTATTTCAGTTTGCCAATTAACTAGTTGCTACCTCTTCTATGACTTAAAAAACTTCTTCAGAGAATGAGTTAAGCAAGAAGGAGGAAGAAGATTGGCAGTAACAAACAGAAAAGAGGAAATAAGCCTACAGTTTGCTTTGATTTAATTAACGTGCAGTGTCTGTAAGTAAATATTATTAGAGACTTTGAGGCGCCGTCAGATTGAGAGCCTCTCATCTTGGAATCAACCTTTTGGGGGAAAGAGGAGTGTGCACAGATGTCTCATTCTCTGATCGCATCAACAAAATAGTCTGAAGCTCTCTGCTTAAACTGCTTCAACTAGTTGGAAACAAAATACACAACAAGTGAGGCTTCTTAGTGCCTTTTTCAAGGGGTCAGATGATGTCCACTTCAATCTGCTGGATTCTCCACAGACATGGAGCAAGCTTATTGTAACATTGGGAAGTTCCTGATGCTGCAAATTAGGTAAGATGGAAAAAAAAAAAGTGGTTGTAACATCACAAAGTGTTCATCTAAGATTTAATAAGTGGGCTCACAGTTCTCATGTCAACGTTTCATGGTCCATCCGGCGAGCCCAGAAAGCCTCAAGAGCTTGAAATGTCTGTGGCAGTCTCTAGTTTTGCTTAATGGTCAAGTAAGTTCTTGCACAGTTTGTGGACTGATGAAGGGAGCTTGTCTGCATTGAGCAAAGTTTTCTCTAGAGCTGAAAGTCATTCTTGACAGTCAGACTAAGTATGGTCAAGCTCCAGGAGTTGGTGATGGACAGGGAAGCCTAGCGTGCTGCAGTCCACGGGGTCGCAAAGAGTCAGACACGACTGAGCGACTGAACTGAACTGAACAAGGTCTGTGATCAGTGCTAGTGTGTGCGCCTGCCAGGACTACACTGGAGTGCGGGCTGGTTGGTATAGCCAGGCACTTGAAAGACCCTTGCCTCCACATTCTGAATCAGCAGGGAAAGCTGTCTTTTGTTCTCACTTGGAGAAAAGACAGAAGAGACATAAAGGAAGCAAATTGCTCAAGGATGACTCTAAATCCACTTTCTAGCATATCCAAGACACACTAGTCATGGTTGCAAAGTCACTAAGATAATTTCCAGCAAGCAAGCAGGAGCTACAAACTCAAAGTCAAGGAGAAGAAAAAGTAGTTTTTTTTTCCCCCAGAGTGGTTTTGAGTCTTCTGTGTTGTTCTGTTCCAATGAATAGAAGTAGAAGAGACATAATTTCTGTTCCTCTAAGATAGGAAGTTGAGGACACACAGCCAGTCCTTTCAAGACTGTCTCCCTAGTCCTGTTTTCAGAGTCCGTCTTCTTCTTCCGCTTCAATTTTTCAGTTTTGCTAAATCATGGAAAGCTGGTGTGCTTTAACAACACATCTTGGAAGCTTCTCTCAAGGACCTTGAGGAGGAGAGGTCTGAGAGCCAAAGGTTCTGTATAATCCTTTCAACTGCTTCCCCTTTTTATCGATCAACATCTAAATTTAAGGTTCTAAGGCAGAAGAAACCCAGTTCTAAAATGTTACGGAAGAGCCGTTGTTTAGTTTATCAGCAGCTTGTGTGCGTGGTAAGTTGCTTCCGTCGTGTTCGACTCTTCATGCCGCCATGGGCCATAGCCTGCCGGACGCCTCTGTCCTTGGGATTCTCCAGGCAAAAATGGTGGCGTGGTTGCCATGCCCTCCTCCAGGGGATCTTCCCAACCCAGGGATCAAGCCCACATCTCTTACGTCTCCTGCGTTGACAGACAGGCTATTTACCACTAGTACCATCTGGGAAGCCCTAGCAGCTTGCATGAACGTAACATGTTTCTTGCAACATGATGAATCCCAGTACTCGGCCGACAGCTTTTGTTGTAGTGGTTGTAGTTTTCAAAAATCAATTGTGACACAATTTTTTTTAAGTTGAAGTATAAAAGATTAACCCTGCTATTAAATCTATTAACGTCAGGATCAATCCCTTAAGACTTAATGAGTCGGTTATGGCTGGAACCTCAAGGAGGATCCAGCTGCTGTCTTCTGAAGATATTAGCAATCCAGGCCTTAAACAGAAGTGCTCCAAACACCTTAGCAGATGTGAGTGCTGCTGTTGCATCCTTCAGAAGAGAGGAGAGAAAGCATATGAAGGCTTAGTCTAACTATTATTTGTCTTGAAAAGAAAACTAAGTTTCATGATTTGAAAGATGACTATGTTAAACATTTTCATAGACATTGAGCAAAATAAGATTGTATGTTAAAAGAAGCACAGCCATCTAAATATTACTTGAGAATATGTAATGTTCAGATCCAACCAGGATCTCCTGCATTGCAGGTGGATTCTTTACCAACTGAGCTATCAGGGAAGCCCACAATGTTCAGATGCATTTTCAATTATGAAATTATTCATAACAGGATTGAATTATCAGAGTGAAAGATGTACAAAAATGTAAATTTCCACTGATAAACGTTATTTAAAAATTTTTTTGTTTATTTGTTTTGGGCCATGCTGGGCCTTCGCTGCTGCCTGAGGACTTTCTCTTTCTGCAGCAAGTGGGGCTGCCCTCTAGTTGTGGGGCTCGGGCTTCTCATGGTGGTGGCTTCTTTTGTTGCAGAGCTAGGGCTTTAGGCACTCAGGCTTCAGTAGTTGGGGCTCAGGAGCTTAGTTGCACCACATCACGTGGAATCTTCCTGGACCATGGATCGAATCCATGTGTCCTGCGTTGGCAGGTGAATTCTTTACCACTGGACCCCTAGGGAAGTCTGATAAACAGGTTATTAAGTTACGGAATAACCACTTAGAGATTTTGACGATCATTTAATTCTGCTTACAAGAAAATAGAAACATGGAAAAAGTACTGTAAGTTTAAAAAGGAAAGCAGTATAATATAGACTACTATGTATTATATGAGCATACTTTTATAACACCCTCAATTATAGTACTATTACGGAAGTACAAGAACCATGCATAAAAAAACAAACTAGGAGAAAAATTCATATATTCAACAAATACTTACATAGCACATATGTCTCAGTTAGGGTAGAGTAGGAAGCTATAAGAAATAACTCCCAAAGTGTATAGTGGCTTAAATATAGCTCAGTGTAGATATTTGTGATTGGAAGAAGGCATTGCTCTATATAATGATTCAGGTTCCTGTTATTTCATGGCCCTATCACCTCCTAGGATCCCCATTCCTCTCTCGTCAGTGCTGATGGGGAGGACAGTATTGATAGGGACAGAGTAAAGGGACAAACTAAGTGATTAAATTAAACAAATGGTTAATTAAAAAATAAAATTAATTTTAAATATTTAAAAAAATAGTCACTCAAAAATTAAAAAGATGATTAAAAAAATAGTCCCACTAGGTGATCATAAGTAAAGAAAAAAGTAGAGGAAGCCCCTGTAAGTTAATGATTACTCAAGGAAGCAGGTTTGCTGAACAACAAAGCCAAGCAAGCTTGCTTAGCAGTAAAACCATGCAGCAGAAGCAGGAGATATGTCCCAAGACAATAGATGTGGTGGGATGAGACCCACATCCTCCCTGTGAGTTCAGTATGTTAATGGACACGCTCCTCTACGCATGAAAGAACAAAAATGTAAGAAAAGGGTTGGCATTATACTGAAACCTGTGAGACTGACTGTGTTTTAGTATATGTTGCTATTTTTTGCTCGTTTCCATTGCTCCATGACAGTCCTGGCTTGACCATGCAGGGACAAGGAAAATCCCCCTCTTGACACGGAGGAGCAGCTGCTGAGGGAAGCAAAGCATCTGCTCAAGATTGAGGAAGAAGGTGGTCTTCCCCCCTCCGCTGAGTTTTCACTTGATTATACCACCGTAGCCCACTCAGTTATTGGAGCAGCTCCCTCTTGCCTGCCTGCTTGTAAGCCTCACCACCATCCTTTACCAACAGACCCTCTCCTTCCCTTTCTCTCTGCCTCTTGGTGAGTTCTTTCTGTGCTGAGACAGAGGAGTCTCTGCTGGGCCAAGTCCTGAGACATGTCCTGTTGCTTCAGTGTGAGGGAGACAGCTTTCTTCAGGGCACTCTTGGTCTGGCGCATGCCGCCTTTCATGCATTGGCAAGAACTGGTCAGATGCCCAGTGTAGGTGCAAGAGGGCCTGGCGCCCCTCCCCAGCCCCTTATACTAAGACAAAGCACAGATTTTTGTTGGAAAGTTAGCAGTTCTGTTTAACTTAGTAAGCGGGGTGGAACTAAATCAGAATTCAGGTTTCCTACTCTAAAATAGAGACTTACCATGCTGTTTTGAGGGTAAAAAGGTAGTTGACAAACAGTTAATGCTTTTCTTTCTTTTTTTAACCAGTGCATTAATTTTTATTTTTTTTTATATTTTCCAAATTGAAGTATTGTTGTGTCAGTCTGTGCTGTACAGTAAAGTGACTCAGTTATACTCTATGTGTGTGTATATATGCTCTTTAACAAGGTCCTGATGTATAGCAAAGGTTGATGGGTTTTATTCGTAACCAAACACCCCTAGGCCATTAGCTTTAATGCCTTAGTAGATTGTGCTCTATTAGACACCCAGGGTTGGTGCCAGGGCCTTCTGAGGGGCACTTTCCCCAGCTCCTGAGCACTCTGCATGGCCAGCGAAAGCCCGGAGGTCCTGCCCACAGGGCCTCTGTGGGGTGAAATGGTGGAGGAATGATGGAGAAAACTGATGATGGTGAGTGAAACTGTCACAGCTTGAGGGTCTCGGATCTCTTGTCAAGGAATAAGGAACCACTCTTGAGGGCTGGAATTCATTGAGATGATGAGGGAATCTGAAATATAAGACGTTGCCCAGCCACCTTGATAGCACCTTAGCCTTTCCTTGAGGAAAGAATTTCCTTTACTTAAGTAGGGAAATATTCAGACATATCACCCTGATTCCCAAGCACAAGGGGGTTTCTTTTTCTTAGACCCAATAGTAGGATGAAAGCTATTGGAGGGTTCCTGACTGGCATTCTGCCCATAGCATCCTCCAGGATGTCACTGTGGAAGTCATGAGTTCAAAGAGCAGTATTGCAGTTGGGAGAGAGGTGGTCACAACAGAGAGCTCCCATTTCTCCTGGAAGTACCAAGGACCACGCTGCTGCTGGCGCTGCTCGACCGCAGCCCCTCTGTTGTGGCTTCCACGTTAAAGATTGGGGTACATTATTTCATTTGATCTTGGGAAGAATTCTACAAAGCAAAGGTTATTGTCATCGTCATCCTCATCATCATGGTCATTTTATAGATTTGGGAACTGAAATTTGAAGGGAGGAAGTAATTTGCTCAAGGTCACACCCTTAATAAATGAAGTCTGTCTAAGCTTCAAAGCCCATGCTGTTTGGCCAAATTATTTGTCATTGTAATTTGCCCAGAGTCCATCCTCATGTCTCTTAATATTCCAGTTCCTTTGGGCATTTATCTGTCTTACATCTTCTGAGAGTGAAACTGCCCATTTCCGAGTATGAAAATGAAAGGAGCTAATCTTTCCATCCTTCCTGCCGTCTGCAGATCCCAAGAGTGGAAGTGATCTAAGCATGGCCAACAAGATACTAAATCCTGAATAACGAACACAAGAATGAGGAGCGAGACATTTAACTGAGACTATAACCCTGGTGACACTCTGATGGGTTTCTCAGTCATGGCCCTCTGTAACTGCCCAGGTTGATGTTAGTTTCTAGATCTGATCTAATCGGTCCTGTGATCCCTCAAGGATCTGCCTGATATCTTTTCTTCTGGTTAAGTGATCCAGAGTTGGACTCTGTTGCTTTTAATTAAGACCACCATATTATACATTTAGATGCTATTGGCTACAAGAAATAGGAATCCCATACTGAAACTGTCCTGGACACAACGACAATACATTATCTTTCAGAAAAGGGGACAGGGAAGACTTTCAGGGTTCCTCCAATCTTAGTAGAACCCAAGTCTGCTGTTGCCCAAATACTGGTTATGAAATTTTTCTCTTTAGATTTCTTACCTTCTGTCTTAAAGCTCACAGGAATGACGAGTCATGGTTGGAGTCAGTGTTCATAATCAAAAGCCGTGATATGGAACACATACCATTTTAATGAGAAGTTGACTTACATTGTCTTCTGTAGTAACAGTAGGCCCTGTAACACCCACCTTACACATTTTTACAGTCTTGCTTCACAGAAGGAAATGGCATTTAGGGTTTAGAGTTGGAGATGTTTAAAAGAAGTTTTATATTCATGCTTTTTCTAAAGCATTACATTATAAAAATTCAGTACAAGAGCATATGTTCAAAATGCAGAAAAAGAAAAGAAATCGTTCTACAGAGTCAGTAAAATAAAGCTCTAACTTTTTAATTAACCAAATATGTGGAAATGGCCCTCATGTCCCAGATTTTCCCAGCAAGGGGTGCTTGATGACTGCCTGATCTTTCTCTCCTTAAGGAACTAAATGTGCTTGATTGTATCTCTCCTGGGGAGGCTTTCAGTAGAGGGAGGAGCTTCTTTTGCTCTTTTTCTTTTGAAGTAAAGCCCTCTGGGAAAGAAGTACTTTAAAATTT
This sequence comes from Antilocapra americana, assembly GCA_007570785.1. Classification (NCBI taxonomy): domain Eukaryota; kingdom Metazoa; phylum Chordata; class Mammalia; order Artiodactyla; family Antilocapridae; genus Antilocapra; species Antilocapra americana. Next base: position 1,565,836 of record ML660776.1, on the reverse strand, counting down.
AAAAATGAAACTACTTTTTCTTTACGTTCTTAGAAATATAAAGCAGTCTTCACTTTCCAAGAGGCAGAAACGTAAGTTCAAAGTGAGAAATGCAGTGTTCCCATTCAAAAGTTTGATTAGTTGCAGAAAGACAGAAAGATGTTGCAGAGGAGTAGGGGAGGGAAAGTGGCAGCCAGAGGAGAGGAAGAGCCGAGGAAGGCTGCAGAGGGCACGGGCGTTTGCACAGACGCGAAGCCGGGGTCACCTACTGGGGTAGACAAGAGACGTCCTTGGACTCACACTTGCCATCTCGATCATGCTCGTGATGTTGCTACTATGTTCTTGGAAAACTGGGTTGTGTTTTTGCAATCCTGCATGAATGTGAGGACAGGAATGGTGGATTTTATGCTTCCCCTTTGAAGATATGTATGTGAAGTCTGCAGGAACTCATTGAGGAAATAATCCTTCCCCATCAGCTTCTTGGTATCAGAATTCATCAATCAGAAGAAGTGAACAATACCTTCACAATTTGACAGAAGTATCTGTAAATAACTAAGGCTAGAATAGGCCCCAGCATTCTATAAAACAGAATCAAAGTTTTGTTCTTGGAAGACTGGACGTTCTGGTTGAAACCACAGAAGAATCTGTTATAGCCATTTGATAGTGAACCAAGACTGTGGGGGCAAAGAAGTCAAATATAATTTAATATTAGGACTAAATAGCCACTTACATTTGATTTGCAAAATGGAGCAAATTTTACTTTCCTCAATGTGTTTTGCTTAAGATATGAGTAAAATCTGTCAGACATGACATAGTCCTGAAAGTTATTCCATGTCTCAGGAAATTAATGCTGCCTTCAAAGAGAGTGCTGCCAAAGAAACAAAAGTGGGTAATTTATCCAACAACTGAAAACTATAGACTTTTCCCATGTTGGTTTCTCCTTGTTTCTCTATTATTTATGCCAACTAAGATAATTTGGGGGTATGTAACAGAAAATGAGTGCCTTTTTTATTGTAAAGGAAGCATAAAATGAGCTGTTTCTTAAGCAACAGAATTCTGTTTTATAATAAATATACAGCTCTCTTAGCACCAGACAGTGTCCATCTGCTACCTGTGGGTTTGCCTTGCACAGAGCAGGCTTTGAAAAAACAGCATTATATCGTGAATTTAGACATGCTGTGGATGGAATGCTTATAAGCAATTGGTTCTGCACGAATCGAAACAATGAAAAAATGTCTTAATGGAAAAGCGTGAAAGGAGTGACTTCAGGTCACAGCAATCACATGACAGATTGTAAATGGAAATGTTTTAGTGGAGACTTTTAGTTGGCACTGACATTTTCTCCTGTTATCTGCTCCTGCTTTCCAGCTGTGCTGAGTAGAGGGAAACTTATTCCACAGTGACCTCTCCTATCCACTTACCCCAATAAAAGTGAAAGAATTTAGAAATCCTTATTTCGCCAATGACATCCCCCAAATGAACAGAATCATTTTGAGCATTCTACAATATATTCTTTGGGAGGCACATTTAATTATTGTTCATTATCAACTAAGTGAATAAGGCTCAACATGATTTGAGGTGTCAGTGCTTCCTGAAATATATTAGAGAGTCTTAGGGGTGCCAGGCTTAAAGAAATCGGTTTACTTAGGGAGGGGACAGCTTAGTCAGCTCTCACTGATGAGGGTGTGTTGAGAGAGCAACTTGTGAGTAGACGCTAGTCTGTCTGGTGTCATTTCAAGAAAAGCTGGGAAAAGATAACTCCACCCCCACCCTGCCCCGTATCTCCCTTTTGATCAGGAATTTCTTCAGCTGTGCATCCTTTTGGATTTTGAAGCTTTTTGCATTTTCCCAGATGTCTCTTACTATAGTAGACATTCTTTACTAGATCATTTTTCTAGTAATAATATTTTGCATGTGTAGTGTTTTTTTAAGTACCTTTTGGTAACATTCTACTTCTACCATAATCCTAAAATTCAACGTTACTATTACCATTTTACCGCTGAGAAGACTGAGACTCAGACTGGCTGGGTGCTGCTTACAGTCCCGTCTGGCAATAAGGACCTAGGGCTTTGGGCTGTGGCCCAGTTTCTTTCCCTCCACAACTCACAGTCAAGGTCCCTGGGGAGGAGACTGGAGATCGATGAAGGGCATCTGTGAGAGCAGGAAACAGAGAGAGGAGGGGACTGAGAGGGTGGGAAGCAGAAGGGCAGCTTTAATTCCCACGTGAGCCCTCAGCCACCCTTTGTCTGCGCTTGCTGTGGCTCTTGCCCGTTCAGGAGAGACTCTGATAGCTTTTGGTCTTTAGCTTATAGTTCTTGATAATTATACGCTGAAATCTCAGCTCTTCATTCCCTAGTGTGTAACCCTGTGCAAGTCACATAACCTCTTTAGCTTCTTTTGCCTTGCTAATAAAGGAGGATAAGGCTAAAAGCCAGGTCCTAGAATCCATTCAATGAGATAAGATATATAAGGCAATTTTAATAGCAACTGTGATTGGAACAAGGTAGCTGCCCAATAAATGTAAACTGTCATTAATGTAGAATAGCTATGTGTCAGTTTTTGATTGTCTGATGTCTGAACCCCCTTCATTTATTTGGGGACCTGCCATTATGCTGTTCGTGAGTGCTGTCCATCAAGTATCTTTATGTTTATTTTCTGAGTAAATGGTACCATTGTATTTTCCTGAAAATCCCATTCCTCTTGAACTTGTACGTGACCACATAGCTGGTTTTGGCCACTGAAAAACAAGCAGGTATCGGTTCTGTGTGCTTCACCATGCGCTTCCCTTGTCATGAAGACCTGCAGCTACATACAGAGGCGGTACCGTCAGCCCGGGTCCTTAAGTGTCAGCCTCTTACTGTTACTTAAGCCAACCAACATTGTAAAGCAGTTATCCTTTAATTAAAAAATAAAATAGTATAGTATAACATAGACATATAGTATAGTATAATATAGTAATATAATTTCATCAACATGAAATGTGTTAAGTATATAGTTCTCAGTGTTAAACTTCATCATAACTACTCGGTCAGGTATATTTGTTGTACAGGTATTTTTGAGGAATTTAAAATGTTACAATTTTTAATTTGCAATAAACATGCTTAAATTTTGAGAGAAAAAAAAAGTGACACAGAGCAGAACTCCCAGCTGATTACTTACAGATACATTAACTATGACTGAGAGAAAAAAGAGACAAACGGGAATGCTTTATGTTAAAGCCACTAAGATTTGGGGGTCGTTGGTTATTGCAGCATAACTTGTTCTATTCTGACTGCCTCCCACCCCCGCCCATGAGTCTTGGTGAGCCTTGTTCATTCATATAACACAGGTGCAAAAGGGTAGAAGTCTCCTCTGGTGACCTCTCTTGTAGCCACTTGATGTAAAGTTGATCAGTCAGTTGATCCAACTATATATATAGATTGGGAGCTAGAAATGCCACGAGTCAGAACAGGGCATCGTTCATTCCCATATATTCTGGTGGAGGCAGCAGAGGAGGCACTCACAGGCAGCAAGTACATAGCAACACCTGGAATCTGGGCCATTGATGGGCACTGTTGAAAGTACTGGGTTTGGTTTTCAAGGACATCAGAAGCAGTCTCCTTTGGGGAAGTTTTGTGATGTAACTCTGGCCCTGATTGGGATGTGGCTAGTATCGCCTCTTCCTGACCAATTTCTAACCTTCCTATCAACTCAGCTCTGCAAGAAGCTGATATCATTTCAATTCATTCATTTTCTGATTAAATCAGACACAGAGTGTATTGCTTGCAAATAAGATTCCTGCCTAATACAATATATAAATTAATTTTAGAATTTTCTTTGTTAATGTGCAGAGTTATTTTAATATATTTCTGGCAGTTTGAATTAGTTACTCTGAATGCCACTGCTTGTCTATGCCAACAGTACACTTATTTTAGAAATGCCCACACTTTATTTCAGCCATTTTTTAAGGTGTTAAATTCATGGCTCTGTAAAAGATTCTTAGTGAGTTAAAGTACAAATTTCATTTAGGTTTAAATTATATTAAACACTTGATTGTCAAAACCATTTCTTTTCTTCTTTCCCTGGGACATTTAGAAATGAATGATTTTGTGTATTGGTCTACTAAAATAAGTACTGTCCATTCTCAGTTGCTTCAGTTGTATCTGACTCTTTGTGACCCTATGGACTGTAGCTCACCAGGCTCCACTGTCCATGGGATTCTCCAGGCAGGAATACCGAAGTGTGTTACCATTTCCTTCTCCAGTGGATCTTCTCTATCCAGGGATAGAACCTCTGTCTGCCAGCATGTCCTGCATTGCAGGCAGATTCTTTACCTACTGAGCTACCTGGGAAGCCCCCAGAACAAGTGTTTCTTTACTAAAAAAAAAAGATAAATGAATCTTTGGCTGTTTGAAGTAAAAATCTCAAGGTTCTTTTTTTTTTTTTTGAACTTAGTTTAACCTAAATGTGAAGATGACCTAGAACATCTCTTAAGTTTCTTTCGGGTCTCATGATTCCTAGGACCATGGATTAGTTACCAGAGTCAAAATTCCTACTGAGGGAAATCCATTGAGTTAGTTGGGTAAGATGATTACTCTTCTAAAGGGTTATCAATCTTGCCATGACTTGACAACTAAATTGAACCGGAACCTGTGTACTGGGTATTGAGAAGAAATTGAGATTCATTACAAGCACCCAGAAGAGATGTAATTTTACATATTCTGAAATTACATTTTCAACCTGTCAGGAAATAAACTAGGAAGGACAGATTTATCCCTGGCGGGTACACCAACCCTGTCATTTCCTTGCCGAAGTTCAAACCCAAGAGTAGCTCGGGTTTGCCTCTCTGAACCCTCAATCTGCAATTCAGCAAGTCTTACCAAAGAAGTAAAAAACAGCAACCTGTTTGGAAATGCTGGTGGATATGATTCAAAGTAAGTAAGGGATGCCTGATTATTCCCCCCGTTCTGAACTGTTTCTGGAAAGGTGGAAGAGAAGATAGTGAGCAGGGACAAGGAGGTTTTCCCAGGTTTTCCGTAGGGTCGTTTCTAGCTCAAACAAGGAAGAGCAAGGTTGTGTGAGATGATGAGACATGAGGCAGTAGTGTGAGCTGGCTAGATACCAACGCGTGGGGTATGGCGACCGCCCTCTGAACACAGAGGCTTTGATTTCTAGGATAATCAGGCAACTGTGTTTTCACAATATTCTAACTTGTTGGAGGTGAAGCAGAGGGACAAACGCAAGAACAAAACCCACATACAAATAAATGGCATGTAAGTACAGCAGCTTCAGGTCAAGAGAAGCCTTCAGTGTAGGAGAACACAGGTCCCAGCTCTGTCTTCTGGGTCCTGACTGCCTGTCTCCCTTTTCTACAGAGTTTGTTTTGCGCATGTGAAGGAGCTGGGCTGCAAATGAGCGTATCTCCAGGAAGATCTGAGAGAGATGAGGATCGTCACAGATTCTCTTTTCCCCTTGGGAAAGGAATCTTTCCTTCATTTCCAGATAGGCTAAGGCCTGGCAAGCTCAGCTGACTTTTCCAGGGTTGCGTGGCTTTTGGAATGGATCTGGAGTGGTACTCAGGCTCTGATGGTGAACACGGAGGCCCTGGTGTCATCCAAGGGCCTGCCTTGGTGTCATTCACCTTGGCGGTGGGGAAGATAGATGCTCTTCCAACGACTGTCTGTGGGGATTCAAAGTCAGGTGCCCCTCCTCTGCCCGAGGTTGTCTGCAACAACCTAGCCAAGCTGCTGTAAGCAGCAGGTCAGCCTTCACAGGCTTCCCCGGTGGCTCAGAGGTAAAGAACCCACCTGCCAATGGAGGAGACACGAGTTCGATCCTTGGGTCGCGAAGGTGCCCTGGAGAAGGAAATGGCAGCCCACTCCAGTATTTTTGCCTGGAAATCCGTGGACAGAGGAGGCTGTGGGCTACAGTCCATGGAATCTCAAAGAGTCGGATATGGCTAAGGGACTAAACGCCACACGCAAAGGCTTCCTAAACTCATTCCAGATGACAGTTTAAAAAAGAGAAATCCGAGGGATGTAGCGCACTGGAGGACTTAGCACCTGGCTCAGGACTCGGTCTTCCCTGTGTTTGGGTCCCAGCTCCGCCCCTTGCTCTCTGCGTCATCTTGGGCCTGTGAGTTCATGTCCCGGAGCCTCAGTTCTCTCAGTATAACATGTATGAAGTGAGAATTTAAAATTAACAGTCAGAGAAAGGAGAGTTCTAGCTAGGAGGAAATAGTTTAGTACATATTAAGAGAGAGAGAAACCATTTGTCTTAATGTTATTAACCTCTGTTTTTGTTTTAATGGTTCTTGAACTCTATTTCCTCTCTGTCCTTCATTGCTGAAATGCACCTTTCTCACCTGTGCTTCCCCCCGTTACTTTCTTGGTGGTCACCAGTCGCACATGCGACTTTGAACGGTCTTTTTAATCCACAGAAGTTTGCCCCGGGGAAAATCAGCAGCAAAAACGGACCCGGAGATTAGGAGGCAGTGACAAGAGACCCAGGGACTTTGCGGCTCCAAGAGGGGAGAGGCGCACACTGCGGCGTGAGGGCTGCGGCTGTGGAGCTGGAGCTGGCCGCGGAGGCCGCCCGGTTGACCCAGTCATTTTAAGGCAGAGAAAAGCCAAGGCCGAGAGAGGTCCCTGCGGTCCCTGAGATCTCACAGCGCTTCCACTTAGAAAACATCACTCTGCTTATCCTCCTTAATTCCTTTTTTTCTTTTAAATATCCTAAATGAGTAGGGGCTTCTACATGAATTGGTTCTCACCCAGCTGACAGCTGTACAGAGGAGGCGAGACAAAGGGGACCTGCATGCCTGATCCACGCACCAGGGAGCCATAGATTTGACCTTTCTTTTTACGGCCTCAAGGCTACAGTGAAAAACCCCTGCCACTCAAGCTTTACTAGGTCTACACCAGCATCGTAAAACCTAAGTCATTGACCCCATAGTAAGCTGGTGCTTAGGGTGTGACGACAGTTATTTAGTGCTGGAATCAGGCTTCTAAGGGAATCAAACCTTAGACCAGGGACTCTGAAACTTCAGGATTCATCAGAACCACCCCCAGGGGCTTGCTAAACCACTCCCTGGGTTGGGGCCCAGGATTTGCATTTCTAACAAACTCAAACAGAGACTATGCTGATGCCTCTGGATCAGACTTTAAAAACCATGGCCCTAGAACCAGTGCTATCTCTCCTGACTTTTCAGACTGATTTTCTGCCTCAGCCACACTTTTAATTTTTTTTTGACCTGCAGCTGAGCAGAACTTCTTTCCAGTGCAAATCTGTTGGCAGATTTTCTTTGCACACTCATCTACAAATGGTCACGGCAAAGTTTTATTTCCTTCCAGATGCTTAATCTGGGGTGTGGCATTTGGACTCTCCCATCTGTCCCTTAGACATTGCAGGTACAGAGCATGTCTCTACCATCTTTGCCAGGATCCTTTTGCATCTGTTGATGTACAGAGGGCCTCCTGATCTGTGTAGCTGAAACAGGTGCACGGGAGTTGACATTCTTTTTGTTGTTGTTCAATAGCTAAGTTGTATCTAACTCTCTGCAACCCCGTGGACTGTAGCACACCAAGCTTCCCTGTCCTTCACTACCTCCCAGAGTTTGCTCAAACTCATGTCCATTGAGTCAGTGAAGCCATCCAAACATCTCATCCTCTGTCGTCCCCTTCTCCTTTTGCCTTCAGTCTTTCCCAGCATCAGGGTCTTTTCCAATGAGTCAGTTCTTCACATCAGGTGGCCAAAGTATTGGAGCTTCAGGTTTAGCATCAGTCCCTCCAATGAATATTCAGGATTGATTTCCTTTATGATTGACTGGTTTGATCTCCTTGCTGCCCAAGGGACTTGCAAAAGTCTTCTTCAGCACTACAGTTCAAAAGCATCAGTTTTTGGGTGCTCTTGTGGCTCATCTGGTAAAGAATCTGCCTGTAGTGCGGGAGACCTGGTTTCGATTCCTGAGTTGGGAAGATCCCCTGGCGACGGGATAGACTACCGGGAAAACCATAGCTTTGACTATACAGACCTTTGTCAGTAAAGCCATGTCTCTGCTTTTTAGTATGCTCTCTAGGTTTGCCATAGCTTTTCTTCCAAGGAGCAAGTGTCTTTTAATTTCATGGCTGCAGTCACCATCTGCAGTGATTTTGGAGCCCAAGAAAATAAAATCTGCCATTGCTTCCATTTTCCCCATCTATCTGCCACAAAGGGATGGGACCGGATGCCGTGATCTTGGTTCCTCAGGTGCTGAGTTTTAAGCCAGGCTTTTCACTCTCCTCTCTTACCCTCATCAGGGGGTTCTTTACTCACATTTTGTGCAGGTGGGCTTCTCGGAGCGCAGGCGGTGTGCTGTGGGGAGGGGCATTTTTGTCTCCTCATGCTGGTTCTTGGGGCCGGATTTGAGCCCTCATGCTTAGAAGAAGGCGGAAAGAGCTGTTGAATGATGATCTCTGTGGAATTCCAGGTGCAAACAGCCTTGTCTTGGAGCCCGGGCAGACGTCCTTCAGACACCAAACCCGTCAGTCTTTGGTTCGGGGATCTCCAAGAGACACACGAATTTCCAGGTGCCTGGAGCACCCCCTTCTTGGAAAACTTGCCAGACTTTTGGAATGTAAAACACACCAAAGGGAGGAGGGGCATGTGCCAAGGTCAGAAGACCTCCCAGGAACTCGGTGGAGCCCTGACCTTGCCTACTAGAAGGGGAACACTTGAAGCAAGTGGATGACAGTTGTCAAGGAGGCGCCGAAGGCTGCCGGAAGCCGAGAGTTTTGTGACTGTGACGACAGCGCATCCCACTTGCCCTTAGAAACCGTGTTCATGACTCCCTGGGGTGAGGGGCCGTCTTGCCGAGCACTGGCCTCCCAGGAAGCTCCTTTTCCGTGGCTCCTTAATGACGTGGATGCATGGCTTCTGATGGCCAAGTCCAAGGATCTCAGTGCTGAGCATTTAAACCGTCTTGCTGTGTTGCCTGATTCTTTCAGCCAAGGCGCCCAAGCGCGGTGTGTTTTCTGGGACAGCCTGCCAGCTTTCTTTCTGGGCTGCTGTTCCTTCATCCAGGGGAGCCAGGTGCCGCCCTGAAGCAGCAGGCGGGGAATTCAAAAGCATCCACAGTCATGAATTTTGTGGTCTCATTTGCATATTTAACCTTCCTCTGCTTCTCTGATTCTTCTCAGACAGATGCGGGCAAAGCCATTTCTGGAGACATTTCCGTGCTGCCGGAGAAAGCTGGGATTTGATGAAATAAATCATTGTTAGGGCTATTGGAGTCTTACCCCCTCCCCAGGTCTCCTTTAAGAAGGGCCTTTTGAGCAACTGTGTTATAAAGACATTTTGTCTGTGTGTATATCTTGGATTTTTATTTCACCCATGACTCAAGGACCGCATTACAGTTTATCTTCCAAATTTATACACATATACCAAATTTATACAAATTTTGCTTTTCTATTCTGTGGGAACAACAGTGGTGATGAAACCCAAAGTCCTGGACTTCAGCCGTGGTCTCCCACTTACAGGTCCCCCTGCAACCGGCCTGGTTTTGCTAGTATGGCCACTGCCAGGTTGCAAGGGGATGAATTTGTTTGTGGGACTGTTAAGGACAATACAAAGTAAAGAATATATAGAATAGAAAATACTGTATGACTGTCGATTGCACTGGGCCATTGTGATCCTCACCAGCATTCCTGTCTGAAAGGGGTCACCCTCTGCTCCCTAGGTTTTCTATCTAAGTATCTGTGTCTAGGTAGATATATTTCAAATCCAGTCAACTCCCCTTACAAGCTACAGAATCCTAAGATAAGTGTTGCAATTGAGTCTTAGTTTTCATATATTTGCTCTTTAGGATGTGGTGAAGGTTATAGCTAACATATATATGGAAAAGTGATGGTGTAGTTGCTAAGTTGTGTCCAACTCTTTGTGACTCTATGAACTATAGCCCGCCACGTTCCTCTGTCCATGGGATTCTCCAGGCGAGAATACTGGAGTGGATTGCCATTTCCTTTTCCAGGGGATCTTCCTGACCCAGGGATTGAGCCCAAGTCTCTTGCATTGCAGGCAGTCTGCAGGCAGATTCTTAAGTGCCTGAGCCACCAGGGAAGCCCATATGAAAGAGTTCCTGCCGCCAGGTCAATGATATATACATACATATATATATATTTTAACTTTTGCCAACTTTAAGTGAACTCTTCAGTACTAAAAAGAACAAACTGTTGCCTGACCCTGAATGTTGTTACCAAGACATGAGATTCGGTTGTGGAACCTCTTTGGCTCAAGCACTAGTCCTTCATAAAGAGACCCTGAGATTCCCTGAGGAAAAAATAACACAGTGGCAAACCATCACTCACTCTCAGATGTCAACATTCCTTTCTGATTTTTGTCAACAGGAACCTACTTTTTTTAATTTTGTTTTATTTTGGAATACAGTTGATTTACAGCGTTGTCTTAGTTTCAGGTGTATGGCAAAGTGGTTCCATTATACATATCCGTACATCCATTTTTTTTTCAGATTCTTTCCCATATAGATTATTACAGAATATTGAGCAAAGTTCCTTGTGCTCTACAGTAGGTTCATGTTGTTATCTATTTCATATATCCATGCTTAGTCACTCAGTCGTATCTGACTCTTTGCAACCCTGTGGACTGTAGCCCACCAGGCTCCTCTGTCCATGGAATTTTCCAGGCAGGATACTGGAGTGGGTTGCCATTTCCTCCTCCAGGGGATCTTTCTGACCCAGGAATTGAACCCATGTCTCCTGCATCTCCTGCACTGGCAGGTGGATTCTTTTACCGCTGCACCATCTGGGAAGCCCATTTTATATATAGTAGTGTATGTATGTTACTCTCAAATTCCTAATTTATCACTCTCCCCCACATTTCCCCTTTGGTAACATAAATTTGTTTTTGAAGTCTCTGAGTCTGTTTCTATTTTGTGAATAAGTCCATTTGTATCATTTTTAGATTACACATATAAGGGATGTCCTATGGTATTTGTCTTTCTCTGTGTGACTTACTTCACTTAGTATGATACTCTCCAGATCCGAGTTGCCACAGATGGCATTATTTCAAAATGGCATTATTTCATTCCTTTTAATGGCTGAGTAGTATTCTGTTGTGTATATGTACCAGGCCTTCTTTATCCATTCCTCCGTCACTGGGCATTTAGGTGGCTTCCATGTCTTGGCTGTTGTACACAGAGCTTCATGAACATAGGGGTGGATGTATTTTTTCAAACTATGGTTTTGTCTAGGTGTATGCCCATGAGTGGGATTGCTGGATCATATGGCAACTCCATTTTCAGTTTTTTGAGGAACCTCCTTATTGTTTTCCATGGTGGCTGTACCAATTTACATTGTCGCCAGCAGTGTCAGAGTTCTCCTCACCCTCCAACGGGGACCTGTTACCTATTTTTGCCCACCTGGGCTCACCTGCTCCTGGCCCCCTGCGGGGCTGCTGCTGCTACCCTAGAGCCATGGGTAACACAGGCTTTGTATCACCGGCTACAGTGAACAGGACACAGTACCGTTTGTCTTGTGAACACTTCCCTTGACACGAGGCATGCACTGGACTCCTTCCTCCAGAACTCACTTTGCAATTTTTGCCTGTAACTCAAGGAGAACCTTACTGTCTTTTTCTCTAACTGTCTGGACCACATCGTGTAGTACTATAAATACATATACACAGTCTTGATATTTCCTTCTTTTCTGGAGGGCACTGACTTGTCTGGATACATTCTCAGGGCTTCCCGGGTGTGGGCCAGGCCTTTTCTCCCTCCTGGTCTTCGTGCGGAGCTGACGGTCCAGCGGGGGACACACAGTAGGCAGTTGGTGTGAATTTAATGTCATGGAAAGGCAGCGACGGTTTCTATGGGATCTGCCAATTTTATGTTTTAGGCCACTGCTAAAATTCAGAGAGTTTTCTCAAAGGTAGATCCATTGTTTTGCTCTACTGAATACATCTTACAGGTGTGATTAACAACAGTATCCCAGGAGAACAAGGTTGGGCATTCCTATATTACAAGCAGTTTTTTGGAAAGACCCCAGGCGCAAAAGCCCCCAGGTGACCTCACCCCTTTCATGAGGGCCGGTATAGGCAAAGCATGCTCTCACCCCTATCCGTGGGCAGCGGCTGGCGGGGTCTGAGAGGCGGTTTCTGGAATCCTGCGATAGTTCAGGTCTAGATCTAGAGGATCGTTTAGAAAGGTGTGTTCAACTTGTGGAAACTCCCCCAGCTGTGTGCTGGTGTTCTGTGAACCTTTGTTTCTGTATCTATTCATAAATATAAGAAAAAAAATTCCTATTTGTGTGTTCATCTATTTTTGTAGAACGTGAGTAAAAACAACATCAATTTGGGCTCAAATAGAGATGACGCTTGGAGAAAGAAATAGCAGCCCACTCCAGTATTCTTGCCTGGGAAATCCTGTGGACAGAGGAGCCTGGTGGGCTACATACGGTTCATGGGGTTGCAAAGGGCTGGACACGACCAAGCGACTAAACCCCCACTACCAGAGAGGGTGCTACTGTGCCCTCCTCTAAAGGCCTCTGCTGCACGAATCTGGAAAAAGAGAGATCCTGCTCCTGTGGGGTCACCTCGAGGCCTGAGAAATAGGTTTTTATAGAGCAGTCAGAGTCCGTTACCTCTCCAGTAGACAACATAGACCTCATTGGCCAACTGGACAGGTGGGTTCTCCACTGTCCACCGTGGGGATGGCCCTCAGGAGTCGGGCAGCTCAGCTCCCGGCTGTCTCAGTGGCCGCACAGATGGAGAGAGAGTTTATGAACAATACTGGCAAGGCTTTTGCATGTAATATTTAAACCTTCTGGCTTATCAGGGGTGAAAAATATTGGCCTGTGCCTTTTTTTTTTTCTTTTTTGAGAAAGGAATACAGACACTGAAGCTTAATAGAGTGACAGCGTATTTTACTGAGCATGTATCTTTCAGTGAGCATTGCCTCACTGAAAAAAAAGATATTTCTCTTTTTTCGAAGGATTTACATACAACCTTTGGTAGCATGGTTTTTTGTTACTTATGTGCTGATTCTGTCCTTGGGGAGAGAAGTAGGGAAAACCAGGACAAAACAGATTTTGTGCCCATGTGACCAGGCCACAGGATCAGGTTTTCTGAAGCACCTTGGATGGTGTTTCTCAACCAGGTATCAGCACAACTACCAGTGTTGCTTGTGAACAGTGTATATTTCTAGGTGTCAGCCCGAACATAGTAAATCTCTGGTGGACAGGTCCCAGGATGCTACATTTGAAATAAACTTCCTGATGATTTCCAGGCACCTTAAAGTTTGACAGATACTGGCCCAGTGGCTACCAGCAGGTGTCAAACATGGTCTGTGTTGGACTCAGAAAGCTTCCCAACAATCTCTGAGAAACAGACATTTCTCCAAAGAAGACATAAAAATGGCTAACAAACACATGAAAAGATGTTCAACATCACTCATTATCAGAGAAATGCAAATCAAAACCACAATGAGGTACCACTTTACACCAGTCAGAATGACTTCCATCCAAAAGTCTACAAGCAATAAATGCTGGAGAGGATGTGGAGAAAAGGGAACTCTCCTACACTGTTGGTGGGAATGCAAACTAGTACAGCCACTATGGAAAACAGTGTGGAGGTTCCTTAAAAAGCTGCAAATAGTCCTGCCATATGACCCAGCAATCCCACTACTGGGCATACACACCGAGGAAACCAGAATTGAAAGAGCCACGTGTACCCCAATGTTCATCGCGGCATTGTTTACAATAGCCAGGACATGGAAGCAACCTAGATGCCCATCAACTGACGAATGGATAAGAAAGCTGTGGTACATATACACAATGGAATATTACTCAGCATTAAGGAAAAATTCATTTGAATCAGTTCTACTCAGATGGACCGAACTGGAACCCATTATCCAGAGTGAAGTAAGCCAGAAGCAAAAACAACAATACAGTGTATTAACACATATATATGGAATTTAGAAAGACAGTAACGAGAACCCAACATGCGAGACAGCAAAAGGAACGCAGATGTATAGAATAGACTTGTGGACTCTGTGGATGAGGGAAAGGGTGGAATGATACGGGAGAATGGCATTGAAACATGTTAATTATCATATGTCTAATCAATCGCCAGCCCAGGATTGATTCTCGGGGCTGGTGCATCGAGATTTCCCCGGGAGAGGGAGGAGGGAGGGGGGAGGGAGGGGTTTCTGGAGGGGGAGCATATGTAAACCCATGGTGATATCATGGCATTGTATGGCAAAAACAATAAAAGGGAGGAAAAAAATAAAATAAAATGCCATGTTGATCATCTTAAAAAGAAAAAAAAAGAATCTCTGAGAAAGGGTTTGTGGTGGGAACTTTTACAAAGTCAAGGTCACCTGAACTTTAGAGGGGAAGACATACAGCTTGTCTTCCTGGAAGGGTGGATTTGGAGTTCTTTGTGTGTCAGTAGCCAGCCTGGTCCCAGCGTTCTAGGCTTCTGTCCTTCTGTGTTGGCAGGAATCCTGACTTTTGCATTCCCTTTCAATCACAAAACTGTCCTTTTCTGTATGTTCATTTTTTTTTCTTTTTCTTTTTTTTTTTTGCCACAGCGGGCTGTTTCTAAAGGAACAGTGTGCCTTTCTTTTGGTGGATTGTTTTCTTTCTTCCCAAAGACATTTGAAAGCATCCTCCCCTCTGGGTTTTGCTCAGTTGACTTTATTACAAGGACACATCACCAGAAGTACATCAAGTGATGTGCTACTTAAAGTAAAAAAACAAACAAACAAAAAAAGCTTTGTTGGAAAAGTAGTTAGAAATAAACCACAAGGAGAAAAGATTACTTCTGGTATAACTCAGCATTTCTGGGTAAGCACGTATAAGAAAGAGGCAAGGAGAACTGGTTAGTTTCCTTCATCCCAGAGTATGTGTGGGTATTGGAATTAGAAGCATTGAGAACTTTAGGGTACTGTCTCATAATTCCACTATTTTCATCTTAACGTTTTGATTTGAGAACCTCTAGAGGAGAAAGTGTTTGACTTTTCCTTTGGTGGAATAAACAATGACAGATGTGCTAGTGAAATAGGGGAGATGTCTCATTCAAGAGACAGTTTCTAAGAGTTCTAGTTTGGGGGTCTTGGTCCCCCGAGGAGGGCCCCTGGGATGCCCACATACAATCCAGATCGCATGGAGGTGTTGGTAGCAAATATAAGAATGAGGCAGCCTGTTGGCAGCAAGGGGCAGTCGTCAAGGAAGGTCACCTTATGATCTAAAAGTGTTTTGTTTTCTGTTTTAAGTCACTCAGTTGTGTCCAACTCTTTGGGACGCCAAGGAATTTTCCAGCTAAGAAGACTGGAGTGGGTTGCCGTTTCCTTCTCTAGGACATTTTCCCAACCCAGGGATCAAACCTACTACTTTTGTTTCTGTGAATCTGACTACTTAAATAGTTCATACAAGTGGAATCATACAGCATTTGTCTTACTGTGTGATCTTATTTGACTTAGCATGATGTCCTCACATTTCTTTCTTTAATAATTTTTTATTGGAGCATAGTTGATTTACAGCGTTGTATTAGTTCCATGTGTGCAGCAAAGTGATTCAGTTATGCATACACATGTAGCCACTCAGTTTTAGATTCTTTCCCCATGTAGGTTGTTACAGAATATTGAGTAGAGTTCTATGTGCTATACAGGAGGTGGTTATTAGCTAACTTTATGTACGCTGGTGTGTATATTTTGATCCCCACCTTTCAGCTTACCCCTCCCCACCCCATTCCCCTTTGGTAACTGTAAGTTCATTAACTAAGTCTGTGAGTCTGTTTCTATTTTGTAAATAAGTTCATCTGTGCCTTTTTTTTTTTTTCAGATTCCACATGTAAGTGATACCAGACGATGTTTGTCTCTGTCTGACTTACTCCACTGAGTGTGATAATCTCCAGGTCCATCCATGTTGCTTCAGACAGCATTATCTCATTCTTTTGAATGGCTGCGCACTATTCCGCTGTATACATGTACCACATCTTTATCCATTCGCCTGTTGAAGGACAGCTAGGTTGTTTTCCTGTCTCAGCTGCTGTCAACAGTGCTGCAGTGAACATTGGGGTGCATGTATCGTTTTGAATCACGGTTTTCTCTGGATATACGCCCAAAAGTGGGATTGCTGGATCGTATGATAGCTCTGATTTTAGTTTTTTAAAGAACCCCCATACTGTTCTTCACGGTGACTATACCAATTTACGTTCCTTCCAACAGCGCAGGAGGGTTCCTGTCTCTCTACATCCTCTTCAGCTTTTGTTGTTTGTAGACTTTTTGATGCTAATCATTCTGACCGGTGTGAGGTAATACCTCATCATAGTTTTGATTGGCATTTCTCTAATAATTAGTGTCCTCAGATTTCATCCACGTTGTGACACTCGACAGGACTTCCTTCTCTCATCGTCTAAATGTTTTGAAATATGATTCTGAAAGTTTCCCCAACTAGCATCTCAGCTGGTGGCAACGTCTGAAGGTGTCTTCAAGTTGTCATTGCTGGGACAGGGGTGTGTGTGCCATAGGCATCTCGTGGGCAGAGGCATGAGATAGTGGTAAGTACCCGACATGTACAGGACAGCCCGTCTACCCTCCAGCAAAGAGTTATCTGGCCTCAGATGTCCAAGGATCCGAGTTGAATTTGAATGCAGGGCACAGGACTGTGAAGACCAAGTTGGGTAGAATGTTCCTAGAGTAGCAATGGCTTGGGAAGCAGTTTGGACTTTGGAGCAAGAAAGGAAGTATAAAGCCTGAAGCCTGAAAAAACAGACCTGTGTATTAACTTGATGGAGAGAAAGGAGAATTCACTTTTTATATTTTTGTTTCAAAAATGTATTTATATTTTTCATATTCATATTTTATATTTTTATATAAAATATAAATATTTTTATATTTTGTTTCTCTAGGATGGAAAAACATTTCCTAAGAACAAAGGAAAAAATACTAAAGTAAAAATATAGAAGTACTGTGGCCTCAGAAATGTTGTTTTGTCTTGAAGTCATGTCCAACTCTTTTCCAACCCCATGGACTGTAGCCTGCCAGGCTCCTCTGTCCATGGAATTTTCCAGACAGGAATACTGGAGTGGATTACTGTTTCCTCCTTCATGGGGTTTTCCTGACCCAGGGATTAAACCCACATCTCCTACATTGCATGAGGATTTTTGTTTTACCACTGAGCCACCTGGGAAGCCCTGGCCTAAGAGATATGAGCCAGTAAAAGAAGACTTAGTAAATTTAACAGAACCGAAGTTACCCAAGAATAAAAGGAACCAAGCCTCTAAAATGCTAATGGAACTTAGAAATGTGATTTGAGTCTCAGCATCGTTGTCAGTAACCTCTGAGGGCACATAAAGAAGTTCCAGAAAAATGAGGACAGCCGTATAATTCCCTTATTCTCATAAAGACTAGCTTCTGGTTGATATAAACTGGTAGGCTTGATGTTTACAACCTTGCAACACTGTGAAATAGATCATTAAGTTGTTTATGTACGTTTAGAAAAGGCAGAGATCCACAGCCACTTCTGCCTGCAGTCGGCTCTTTATACCTGGGGATGCAAAATCCAGCCTCGGATGCACTGGTCCACTTTATACCAATGACTTGAGCATCTGTGGATTGTGTGATCATCGGGGATCCTGGAACCAACCCACTGAGGATGCTGAGGAGTACCTGTATTAAGTTAGAGGAAGACAGCCAACACCGGTTTCAGTCCCCTTATAAATGCTTCATGAGGTCAGCAGATGCATCAAACTCGCCTGTCAATTTTTTCTTGATGTCAGCAATGCGTTTGAGAGGATCAGGCTTGCCGCTAGTTGTGGGGCTAGTCCATCCGGGTGGAGGTCTCTGCTGGAGTTACGTAGGCTTTACCTCGCACTGCATTTCTTTTAAGTCAGCGCCTGAATTAGATGACACAAAGCAAAGACAAATAACGCACATTTTGATTACAACCAAAATTCTATTTATTGCCTCCACAAGTTGGGATGATGATTCCAAAGCCTCCAAAACAAAACCGTCCCTTAATTTGCATCAGTAAGTTAAATACACATATGAAAATAATGAAGCCGCAGTTTGCTAGCAGTTTCTGAAGAACATCTGTGGTTCTGATGGACCTGTCACATCACAGGTTAAAAGAGCTGTCAAAAGAGAGACACTACTTATCTACCATCTTATTAACATCCAATAAGACATTAGACTGCTTAGATATGGAAATGATTGCTCGTGCTAATTAGACCACACGGAGCATTTTGCTGTGTTCCAGTGTGATCTTTCAGGGAGGACGATTACAACTGATCTAGTTGTTAGGATTAGGAGGAAGACAGTTGATAGCTGATTGATTATGGTTGATTAGAAACTATGTCCTAGGAGAAATATTTGAAGTAACCAGAGAAGAAAAAAGTTTTCTAGCAGGCTTGATGAATTAGATACAGCAGGCTTAATATTTTAGGAAAGTTATTACATAGGAAGGGTTTTCTCATACTAAGAAGTAAATTGGGAACATAGAAATAAGACTTCTGACCTTCAGAAAACACTGTCTAACAACGCAAGATCCTGTCTGTTTAAGAGCACTGATGTGCCCCTAACAGGCTGGCGCAAGGGTGATGAAGAGGAGATTTCCCATGTGATGGAGAGTAGGTTAAATCAGAGGGCTTCCCTGGTGGCTCAGCTGGTAAAGAATCTGCCTGCGATGCTGGAGATCCAAGTTTGATCCCTGGGTTGGGAAGATCCCCTGGAGAAGGAAATGGCAGCCCAGTCCAGTACTCTTGCTTGGAGAATCCCAGAGAAACCCGGTGGACTACAGTCCATAGGTTTGGAAAGAGTCGGACACGACTGAGTGACTAAGCACACGGCACAGCACAGGTTAAATCGGAAGGGACCACACGTGGTATCTTGCTAGAATCACTCAGGAGCTTAAACATACCAAGGTCAGAAATCCATTCCAGAGATTCTAATT
The DNA here is from genome assembly GCA_007570785.1 of Antilocapra americana. NCBI lineage: Eukaryota > Metazoa > Chordata > Mammalia > Artiodactyla > Antilocapridae > Antilocapra > Antilocapra americana. The sequence continues at coordinate 1,546,934 of ML660776.1, read as the reverse complement.
GAGTAGAAACTGGGGAAGGGCCCAAGAATCTAGATTTTAAAACAGAAAGTTCCATAGGTGATTGAGGCGTGCACTCACATTTGAGAAGCAAGCATGTGGTCCCTAAGCTCCCCTTCAGTTTCATGATTCCGAGTGAAGATAAGGACCATGGAGGGAAGGTCTCCACGGCACCTCCATGAACTTGACCACCTCCTTGTGTTTCTTCAGGGGTCTGTCAAAGTCAGGCACCGTGGAGAGAGGTTTACACAGGTCATCTCACTTAATTCTCACCACAAACAAACAAAGAAGGCCTATCCTGAGGTGCCTGCTGGACTTGTGGAAACTGAGCTTCAGTCAGATGACGACTTAGTGGCAGAATGAAGATTCAGTTCCAGATTGTCTGATGGCAAAGTTGGTTCTGTCCACTGATTCACTCTTCTGTCTTCCGCATACTGTTTTGCAAACAAAAGAGCATCAGATTCTAAGCTACATAAAAGAATGTATCGTGGAAAAGGTAGAAAGATGATAAATCTTGTTTTTCCCTTCTTATCAGCCCCCTCCTCAGACCCATGGGAGTTCTGCAGATTTATCCTCCCTCCTGACACATTAGTGACACACATGTTTCTTTCACCCTTTTCTCTTTGTATTTTTTTAAATTTTATTGGATTACAGTTGATTTACAGTGTTGGATTAGTTTCAGGTGTGCAGTAGAGTGATTCCATTTTATATGTATATACACACACATATTCATTCTTTTTCAGATTCTTTTCCTATTTAGGTTATTACAGAATACTGAGCAGAGTCTCTTGTGCTATGCAGTAGTTAATATAATAGTTAACCTTGTTGGTTAACTATTATATTAATATATATATTATATATATTATATATTATATAGTAGTGTGTGCATGTTAGTCCCAAGCTTCTAAATTATTCCTCCCTGCCATGTTTTCCCTTTGGTAACCATAAGTCTATTTTCCAAATCTGTGAGTCTATTTCCATTTTGTAAACAAGTTAATTTATTTCATTTGTTAAAAATTAGATCCCACATATGAATGATATCATATGATATTTGTCTGGTTCCTTTATTTCTTAAATTGTCAAAACCTTCCTGGATCTTTGCCTTTTTTCCAAATCAAGACTAACAATATTTCTGTGGTCCCTTGAGAGCTAGTTTGTTTGTGTAAAAGTTACCTGAATGGACTGAAGGGGAGAATTTGCTTCAGGGAGTAGTCCCAGGAGACAGAACCCCTGTGCCTTTGTCCTCACGAGCATCCTGTTACACGGAAGTATCTGTAATAAGGTGCATGTCACATAAGTGCAGTTAGGAATATGTAGGAAATATATATATATATATATATATATATATATATATACACACATATATATGTAGGAATATGTGTGTGTGTGTGTGTGTGTGTGTATGTATGAATGTATGAAAAACCTGCCCAGCTAGTCACATCATAATGTGAACATTCCTTCTGAAAATTCTGCTACAAATTGAGCACATATGCCTGGTTGCATATCTTCTCTTTGAGGTTTAGAATAACACACGATTGGCATCATCAAGCAATTGCCCAGAAAGTCATGTTTTTCAGCTATAACTATACCATGTCTGTCTGTCCATCTATCTCTCATTGCCATGGCCTTGAAAACACTTGAACTGGAATTCTAATTTCTTCAGTATATCTGGAGATTTTCTGAAAATACCTATCATCACCATGGTTTTAAAGCAGATATTCTGGAAATATCTATAATCACCAGGTGTTTAAATAAAGCTTCATTGATGGAGAGAGCCAGACAGAGAGCGAAAATCCTACAACACAGCTGATGGGGAAACTGAGGCACAGAGAGGCTGCAGAGTGGAGCTGAGGTCACACAGAAGCAGCAGCCCGTGTCTGGGCTAGACCAGGGCCAGGCTCTGCCCTTCATTCTGTGTGTGTGTGTATATATATATATATATATATATATATATATTAAAATGTATGTTCTCAGATGGGATTTAATTAGGACTATATAAAAACCACAAAACATAAATAAGGTAATAAATAAAAAAATAAACAAAGCTTCACTGAACATGGAGGGAAAGCTCTGTTATTTGTCAGCTCTTAACCCCTCTCATCCCAGGGCCTGGTGACCAAGTTTCATAGAGCTGATGACCTTGGAAACACAAATCATACAAATCAAATGGCTCCTTCATTCCAAGTGCAGGCTGAGTTTTATTTTTTTCAAAGCTTCTTGAAAACACATTAAGTTTAAATAAGATCTCCAGGCAGACTGTTTGGTTATGTCTGACCTTTTGGTAAACATGATGAATGGAGCTCCAGTACAAACCACCTTGGTGCAGAGTTGTGCTAGGTGCAGTGGCGGGCCTCCGGCAGAGGCAGAGTGGTCGTCGCTGAACTGCTTCACTGGGGGTGCAGGTCGGCTGTCAGCCAGGCGCAGCCTTGCCAGGGTTTTTAATAAACCATGATTAGGCTGTAGAGTTCTTTTCAGGCTTTTGGCTCTGCTTGCATTTAACCGATTGCATTCCTTCTTTACAGCTGTTTCTCACAGAGCCTCTTTAAGCTCTTGCAGGAGACAGAGGAAGGTTTGAATGTGATCCAAGCATTGGGTTTCCATTAAATTCAACAAGGAACAAAAGACTGGAGAGGGGAGGTGTATTTGGTGGAGGCTGGGCGTACTGTCTGATTTCCATGTTCTCTGGGAAATCCTGCTTCTTCCTAGGCACTTAGAAAGCGACTGGGGAGCTGTGTCTTGGGGAGGAGCCTGGCACAGCCCAGGGGCTTGGGAGGCCAGGCTCAAGGCTGCTGAGGAAAGGGAGGGGCAGAGCTTCCGCTCCTCTGGGCACTGGTTTCCTTATCTTTATAATCAGGGTGCTGCCGAGAAAACTCTGGCTGCTTTGGCTTCCCGATTCTGGTGTAGAGGTTGATAGATTAGTTTTCTATGGAGGGTGAGGTTGTAAATATTGGGTTGGCTGCAGTGTTTGTTCAGATTTTCTGTTCCGTCTTATGGAAAAACCCAAGCAATCATTTTGGCCAACCTGATATTTTTGACCTGTGTAGGCCACGAGGCAAAATCAAGGATCTTGCATAGGTATTATAGAACAGGAGGGCGAAGAAATGCCCATCAGTTTTATCTGAAATATTTTAAAATATGCTGCTGGTTATTGAGTATAAATATTTTGGCAATGGAGGTCTTCTAATGAGGAGAACAGAATTCTGGTATTGCTTTTTTGTCGTGAGCGGATGACATCTTGTTTCAGTGGGATTCAAAGTTAGTGTTCTCTCTCGTCAGAGAGATTGCAAATACTGATGTGTAGAAGCCATTCTTGGCTCATGCATGCGTGCTAAGTTGCTTCAGTAGTGTCCGACTCGTTGAGACGCCGTGGACTGTAGCCCACCAGGCTCCTCTGTGCATGGGATTTTCCAGGCAAGAATACTGGAGTGGGTTGCCACCTCTCCTCCAGGGCATCTTCCCGACCCAGGGATTGAACCTGAGGGTTTCTTGTGTCTCCTGCATTGACGAGTGAGTGCTTTACCACCAGTGCCATCTGGGAGCCCGCTGGGTTTATGGGCCATGCGGAGACCAGGAGTGGGCTGTGTTAGGTCACAGGACGTAGTGTGTCAGTTTGTCTCGTGGTGCAGAAATACCCTTGAAGGAGTTCATGAAGGGATCGAATTTAAAAAGAGGCATCAGGCAACAGGAAAAAGAGAGGGATTCCAGACAGATGGGAACACATGAACAAAAACAGGGCAGCAGTTGATGGGTTATTTCTCAGGTCAGGATGGCAGTGGGAGCTCAGGACGGGGAGGGGATGGGTGGACAAGTCCTGAGGCCGAAGTCACGCCAGAAACAAAATGCGTCTTCCAGTACCAGCCAGTTAAAAATTATTTTTGTCTAGTCCAACTCAAATTTTCCTCCCTTGTCACATTTGACTTTTTAAAAATTTCTAGTCACTGTCCGTGGTCAATATACTTTTTTGGTTGATTTCTTTGCTTCTAAAATTATATATGACCTGCTATAAAAGCTTAGTTTCTGAATCCTGATGGATTATATAAACAGATACCTCTGGGGGTTCAATGTGCTTCTAAAGTAAAATGGCCTCTAATTTGTTTGGGTGTCTCAGTGGATAAAGGATCCACCTGCAATGGAGGAGATGTGGGTTCTACTCTTGAGTCAGAAAGATCCCCTGGAGGAGGGCATGACCACGAGAATCCCATGGACAGGGGAGACTGGTGGGCTGTAGTCATAGGGTCACGGAGGGTTGGACACGACTGGAGTGACCGAGCACACACGCACGCACGCACGCACAGCCAGCCAGCGATAGACATTCAGGAAGGTTTGGATGTTGCCTCTGCAGTGACGTCATGTTACAGGCTTTGTCGATTTTACATGCTATAGAATAGTTTTCCATTTCTGCAAGTAAATGTTTATGTCCAGTTGAATTAATTATGCTGCTGATATGTCCCCAAGCAAAATCCACTCCTCCCCTGCCCCCCAAATAGCCTGAAAACACCCCCCATTTCTACTGTATAGGTTATGCAGGCCTCACTGTTGAGACTGAAGCAGTCCTTCCCCCACCTCCGGTTTCAGCCCGATCCCTTGACTGCTGGTCTAGAGAGTCAGGCAGCCCACTGCTTTCTGTGAGGTCGGTCATCGACTGCATTCTGGAAAGCAGAGCCTGAATCAAGGCTTGACCTGCCTAGGCTTTATTTGGGAGATGGAGTCTAGGGCACAGAGTGAGGTAAAGAAAAAAACCAAGAAAGATATGAACCAAGGTGACGCCCTGCATTGCCAGGCTGGCTATTGCTTTACAATGAGCTACGAAAAGATGTTCTAGAATGCTCAGCTGGTGCATCCACTGAGCCGAAAGGACATCTCCAGGCCTAACTGGCTTTGGGCGGTCCACAAGAGGGATGGAGGACAGGAAGGTCATCAGCCCACTTCCTTCCCATGTCCTGTGTCTCCTTGGTCCGAATTCACACCAGGGGCAGTTAACTCTGCCACACTGCAGGATTGCATCACGTGGTCCCCTGGGTGTCTCCTTTGAATGCCAAATGAGAGAGAGCCAAGAATTCCAGGTCTGTGGCTGCTTGGGCCAAATGCATGGTGGTAACCCAGGGGGAGGTTAACACCCCCAGAGCAAGGGAGTGGTCAGTTCCTGGAGGTTGCAGCCCACACTGAGAAGTGGGAAGCCAGTGAGGTTTGCATCTGATTCAAGGTCACTAGTCGGATGCCAGGTTAGACTTCAGGATAGTTGCCTCTAGAATGAGAGGGGCCACTAGGCTTGAGGTGAGATTGGCCTGAACCTAAAACGTGGGTGAAATTGAGATTTCTAGAGAAAGAGCAAATGGCTGTTTCTCAGAGAGTCATGGATGACAGCAAGATACAAAGATGAAAAATCTGGGAGGGGAAAGTCTGGGACCACTCATAGGCTAGTTTGGCCGGGGTGGTCTTGGACTTTCTTTGTGATGTGTGGTTAGCACTATTGTTGGCCACCTACCCACCTTTCCCCTGACCCTCACTTCTATCATTTAGGAAACACCCATCCTGTAGCTCAGCTGTCATGCTGTCTCCACATACTTCAGGTAAGCTGCCCTCATCCTGGGTTTCTCTGGTGGTTTAGCCAGTAAAGAATCCGTCTGCAATGTGGGAGACCTGGATTCAGTCCCTACTTTGGGAAGATCCCCAGCTCTGGAAATTGCATCTTGATTAGTTCCAAATAGTCAAGGAGGTCACATGGCTCTTGCCAGTTGTTTCTTGAAAGATGGGTGTGTGACCCAATTCAATGAGCAGAAGAATGCTGAAGGCTTCTGGGAGAGTTCTCTCATTGCTCATGGAGAAATATGGGTGTATAGGTTGTCAAGTCCAGATGCAATGCCTGGATCATCTCTAACCATCCCGGGGGGATGAGAGACATCAGACTGAGGGCAAAGGAAAGGTTTTAGAGATGACAGGTGGGAGAGAAGTAAAGAACTTTGGTCTTAGATGAGATTTGTCCATCGTGTTGACCAAATGAGAACCTGCCTTACCTCTGGACTTCAAGTTATATCAGATAATACCTTTCTTCCTTATTGCTTAAGAAACTTTAAAGCCAGTCTTAGTTACTTGACTTGGTTACAACCAAATATTCTGAAAAAGAATGAAATACCCAGCAGATGAAAAATCATCACAAGGGGCAAAAGAACTGTCCTTTGTTCAAATGGCTGTGATGGAATAGATGCAAGTAGATCTTTACTTCCCACAGGTTGGAAGCAGAGACTATGCCAGTTGGATGCAGCAGAAACACAGTCAGAAAGCTGGACATTTTTTTTAAGTCTTCAGGCTCTATCTTTTACTGTTGCCAATTTTTCTTTTCCTACTACAGGCACAGATTACATAAAGACCTTAGAGGTTTGTTGTAAAGATGCACTGAGGTGTTTTATATAAAGGCCCTCAGCAGTGCAATCAACCAGCATATATCTCCTTTTCCCTGTTGATAGCACACTTGACATTCTTCACATTGACAAAAAGGTACTTTTTTCAGTCACAGAAAAAGTTTTGACTTTTTCCAACTGACCATATGTGGGAATATTGTAGGAAAGATGCTGACTTTGCCTGATTTGACCACATTTAATAGGAAATAAAGTACTTTCCAATCGTGAGATTCTATGACTTTGTGATAACTTTAACTGCAATAAATGCATGTGTTCGGTTGTCTGAGATCTTTCCCTGTTTATATTGTGAAGCATTTTCCCTACAGGAAGATTAATATACAGACCATGAGGAGTACAGTCTGTCTACTCATGTGATCTTAGAGTCAACAGTTGGTTATCTTCTTCCATCAGAATTGTAATTTGAAGACTTGTACCAGGCTGTGTCAATAATGTATGAATGATTCACACAAAACATACTGGTGTGTCCTAGACTGAGCAGGTTAAAGGTTTGGGCTGTCCTTGACCTAATCAGCCTGACGGGACTTGTTCCATATTGGACACGACTGCATAGTACTGCCGCACAAACTTACACTCCTTCCAGTGCTTCTAGGATGGTCCCTGAGAAGTCCCGTTAATTCTCTCTCGCATTCTCCACTCCAGTGGAAGAGCTCATCTGTGAAGCTTGTTCGTCTCCCCGCGGGGCTGGCCCCGTGTGGACCGGAATGGCATGGCCAGACGGAGGGAGGGTGTGGTCACCTCAGAAGACAGCAGGTGCGGGTGACAGCAAGCCACCCACTCCATGCCTTTGAAGATGGCATTTTATTGGTCCAAGAGTGGTATGTTGTTATTACAGGGCTTTTAGAAAACAGGGCAGGGAGAAAGAAACATCCCACCAGGAGGCAGTGCTTCAGAAAATTGGGAATTTCTTCCCCCGCCTCCCTTCCCTCCTTTCCTGTCTCCTTCCTTCCTTCTTTCTTTTTTTATTACACTTTTAATTGTAGGCGTAGTCACTTTACAATATTGTGTTAGTTTCTTCCTTCCTTCTTTCTTTCCTTCCTCCCTCCCCACCTTCCTCCCTCTCTTCTGTTCTCCCTTCTTCCGTATACACAAAAATACATACCAAAGAGGCTTTTGTAATGATGAGGAAATTGAATTAAAATATTTCTGCTATCTTATATACTACTCCCCCTTTTTACACATGGACATTTTCCACTCATATTTTAAAAGATTGCGTGTGCTCTGCCATCGGTATGCATCGTAACTTATTTTCTCTACTTATTTTCCAACTGATGGAGATTTATATTATTTTCTACTTTCTTCCATTTTAAGCAATATTGAGATGGAAATCTGAATCTGCTATTGCACACTGTCCTACTGTCATTTCCCTGGCATGGCTATGAGAATCAATGGAAAGACTATTATGGAAAACAAATTATTTTTCATATCTTTTCCACTGTGATTTACCTCGGGATATTGAATATTGTTCCCTTGCTATATAGCAGGACCCCGTTCTTTATCCATTCTAGGTATAATAGCCTCTCCAACCCCCCTCCTTGTTCTTTTATCTATTTTATAGATAATGTTTCTATATCAAGATAAATTCATTTGTGTCATATTTTAGATTCCACATATTAGTGATGTCATATGGTATTTTATTTCTCTCTGATTTCAGTTCAGTTCAGTCACTTAGTCATGTCTGACTCTTTGAAACCCCATGGACTGCAGCACTCCAGGCTTCTTTGTCCTTCACCAGCTCTCCCAGAGCTTGCTCAAACTCATGTCCATCAAGTTGGTGATGCCATCCAACAATTTCATCCTCTGTCATCTCCTTCTCCTCCTGCCTTCAATCTTTCCCAGCATCAGGATCTTTTCTAAGGAGTCAGTTCTTCGCATCAGGTGGCCGAAGTATTTGAGTTTCAGCTTCAACATCAGTCCTTCCAGTGAACATTCAGGACTGATCTCCTTTAGGATGGACTGGTTGGATCTCCTTGCAATCCAAGGGACTCTCAAGAGTCTTCTCCAACACTATAGTTCAAAAGCATCAATTCTTTTGTGCTCAGCTTTCTTTATAGTCCAACTCTCACATCCATACATGACCACTGGAAAAACCATAGCTTTGACTAGACGGACCTTTGTTGACAAAGTAACGTCTCTGCTTTTTAATAGGCTGTCTAAGTTGATCATAGCTTTTCTTCCAAGGAGCAAGCGTCTTTTAATTTCGTGACTGCAGTCACAGTCTGCAGTGATTTTGGAACCCCTCCAAAATAAAGTCTATCACTGTTTCCATTGTTTCCCCATCTCTTTGCCATGAAGTGATGGGACCGGATGCCATGGTCTTTGTTTTCTGAATGTTGAGTTTTAAGCCAACTTTTTCACTCTCCTCTTTCACTTTCATCAGGAGGCTCTTTAGTTCTTCTCTTTCTGCCATAAAGTGGTGTCATCTGCATATCTGAGGTTATTGATATTTCTCCCACCAATCTTGATTCCAGCTTGTGCTTCTTCCAACCCAGCACTTCTCATGATGTACTCTGCATATAAGTTAAATAAGCAGGGTGACAATATGCAGCCTTGATGTACTCCTTTCCCGATTTGGAACCAGTCTGTTGTTCCATGTCCATTTCTAACTGTTGCTTCTTGACCTGCATACAGATTTCTCTGATTTACTTCGCTTAATATGATCATCTCTAGGTCCATGCATGTTGCTGCAAATGGCATTATTTCATTCTTTTTATGGCCGAGTAGTATTCCATTGTATACATGTACCACATCGTCTTTATCCATTCTTCTGCCAATGGACGTTTAGGTCATTTTGACTATTGTGAATGTTTTTGACTATTGTGAATAGTGCTGCTGTGAACATTGGAATACATGTATATTTTTGAATTAAAGTTTTGTCTGGGTGTGTGCCCAGGAGTGGGGTTGCTGGATCATATGACAACTCTATTCTTAGTTTTTTGAGGAACCTCCTTACTGTTTTCCGTGGCGGCTGCACCAACTTAATTCCCAGCATCAGTGTAGAAGGTTACCTTTTCTCTACACCCTCTCTGTCATTTATTGTTGTGGATTTCTGATGGTGGCCATTCTAACTGGTGTGAGGTGATACCTCATTGTAAGTTTGACTTACATTTCTCTAATAATTACTGGAGACATAACTATTCTATGATAAAATGAATGTGGGAATGACATTTCTTAAATTGTGAGTACTTGTTGTTCAGCCACTAAGTCGCATCCGACTCTCTGTGACACGCTGGACTGCAGCAGTCCATCCTATGCCCATACATTATTAGTACCTAACCAAAGAACTTTTGGAGGCATCTGAGAATATTTTCTTAGAGGAATTAGCATTATTCTCGATTAGATACACTTATTTTCAAATCTTATTGTGATAAAGGTGAGTGTCTTACCAAACGTGCCTCAACATTTTAAAACCTGTGAGCATTGATGCCATAATCCATTGGGTGATTTAGTGTGGAGCAAGACTTGGGGACCTGTTCACTCAGTCACCTGTGACAATGAATTGATTCAAAACTATTTTCTGGGGAAAAACTTGACCAGCCCTGCCTGTGGGCTGATGGGGAAAAGGAAATGCTGCAAGTTACACAATTCTTCCCGAGCGGTTGGCCTGCTTCCCTTCCGGTGGGCATTGTGAATTGTGTAGCTGACCTGGCTGACCTCTTCCCGTGGGCTGCCGGCCACATGCAGGTCACAAGTTCACGCTGTGATGTGTGTTCTGACTTCATTCCTGTTCTCTGTTTATGTCTCTGATGCATTTTTCTTTTTAATTCTTCTTCTACTTCACTTGTAATTTTTGCTGTGTCTTGTATTTTAAAGTCTCCTTATAAACTCATTTAAACTCTTTCTGAAACAAAATATGAGAAAGAAGACTAAGCTACATGAATGGTGGCTAAATAAAAAATAACAAACAAGTGCATCTCATGCAAGCCCAAAATTATACTTCCTAGTGAATACCTGCACCTTCAAAATATTGACCTTGAGGGACCATAGCTTTGTTTGAAATTGATGTTTTTACTGATGAAAACATCTTTGAATCTTCTCTTTTAGAATTTCCTCCTAAGCTGTTGGCACAGTGTGTAAGCATTTCCATGGTTGTACGACTTTTGGGTCATTATGTTTTTTGGGAAAAGACCAGAGTGTTTCATGGTGTAGCCTGCTGACCTAAGTGGCTCATGAAGCTTGGAGCACAAGTTGGCTTCTCTTTTCTCAGATAGAAGGGGAATATAAAGGGACAGACCTATTTCTGAAAGTGTAGTCAGTGAACCAGCATTGCAAGTATATCTCAAAGTAAAACTCCCGAGGAGTTTGCATTGTTAGGTGAAGGGCATGCCCTTTGAGGAAGTGCATGAATTTGGATGTCTCTCTTCTGATGTGTTTTTTCAAAAGCATCTTTCCCCCCCAAGCCCACCCCACCAACTGACGTAAAAGAGAAGATTCAGTAAAGTGTTGGTCATGGTGGTTAACACATCACAGGGAAACTGCATGTGGAGAAGAGAGAAAACTGCTTGGGGTCCTGGGCATTTCTCCCCACCCCCTCTTATGTGAATGCCACAGGAGACATGTGAGTTTTGTCGTACATGCTGGGGGCATAGGACTTCACGCCTGTCTTTTGATTGTTGATAATAATATATTATAATTATTTATGAGTGGAAAATCTGAAACCATTTTGCCTGGAGTGAAGGACTATTTTTGAAGCTCTGCTCACTTTCTAGAACTTTAACTGCTGCTCACACACAGCAAGTCTGTTTTACTGTATGTTATATGTTTATTAAGAATAGTAGCTCATGTTAACCCTCATATGTCAGCCAGTAAAGAATCTGCCTACAATGCAGGAGACTTGGGTTTGATCCCCGGGTCGGGAAGATCCCCTGGAGAAGGAAATGGCAACTTGCTCCAGTATTCTTGCCTGGAGAATCTCATGGACAGAGGAGCTTGGCAGGCTACAGTCCATGGGGTCACAAGAGTCAGACATGACTTAGTAACTAAACCACAACCATGTTTATTACCTTTGACTCAGTCAGTAAAGAATCTGCCTACAATGCAGGAGACCCAGGTTTGATCCCCAGGTTGGGAAGATCCCCTGAAGAAGGGAATGGCAACCCACTTCAGTATTCTTGCCTGGAGAATCCCATGGACAGAGGAGCCTGATGGGCTGTGGTCCGTGGGCTTGCAAAGGGTCAGACATGACTGAAGTGATTGAGCACATGGCTCAGTCACCCAGGAGCAGGGTGTCGCTTCATTCCCACTGCCTCTCATGTGCTCGTGCTGGGGCCAGTCAGCCTTTCCAAGCTTCAGTTTCCTTATTGACCATGAGAATAGTGATGCCACAGACGACAGAGTCTGAGATACTCTGTCTAATGTGCTGAGCATTGCGAGTGCAGTACGGAAGACACCTATTAAATGTGACTTCTCCTCCTCTGCATCGTTTACATACTAAGGGATGGTTCATTTTAGAAGAAGCACTTTGGAGCTTTTCTTGGTTGCTTGTTGTAGGATATTCTTGGAATTCCGGATTTTACATCTAAGTCTTAAGATTTAGAAGTCTGACTTGAACTGTCAGAAATTGAAATAAAAGAGATAGAAAATGTTGAAAAGGTAAAACTTTTGAAATGATAAAAATGCAAAAATCTTCCAAACGTGTCCAGTTGCAGCCAAATAAATATGCAAAATTATTTTCTTCCATAGATGGTAGTGAGAGAGAATTGGTTAGACTAAGTGCTGGACGGTAACTCCTGATAGTTAATACGTTAATAGATACTTCTGTTTCCCATGAGACACAGTGTTTCTAGAGCATATAGACAATTTGATTTATTTTCTTTGCTGTTGTTTGGGTTTATTTAGCTAGCAGGATTCCTGTGCAGCTTTTTACTCAACAAATCACTGATCTCCTTTTGAATGGCACAGTGTCTTTTCCATAGGGATTCCTTATGGATCCTACAGGAAAGCAAGATCAGATAAGAGCGAACAGCTTCCTAAAGAGACTCAGATGTTTTATAGCCCTGGAATAAAAGATGAATGTACAGATGCTTGAAAAATGAATTTAGGGATTCTTTCCTAGAGATTTGTTCACTTTGGGAGTCTTAAAATTGTAGCTCATGGCCCTAAAACGTGAATTTGTAGCTTGATGAAAAAAATAAAAGCGTTAGTCCCTAAGTCATGTCCGACTCTTAGCGACCCCATGGACTGTAGCCCGCTAGGCTCCTCTGTCCGTGGAATTCTCCAGGCAAGAATACTGGAGTAGGTTGCCATTTCCTTCTCCAGGGAATCTTCCCAACCTGGGGATTGAACCTGGGTCTCCTGCATTGTAGGCAGATTATTTACTGACTGAGTAAAAGGTGAATTGGTAGCTTGATAGAGTACAATAATTTCAGGATTCTTTTCTGTTTTTTAAAGATATGTGCTGTCAAAGATTTATATTTTGTAGGATTTTTTACTAAATAGCATTCCCTCAATAATAATTAATTAGTTCCATCTGGGTTATGATTGGTTTCTCACATAAACATGACTCCAGATTTCAACCAATGATCCAAGTTTAGTTTATTTTCATTTATTATGAAAATGCATAAATCATTACCTTAATTGTGATGAAGTTAAGTACATAGGCAGTAAACACCATCCATTGCTATGGGTACCTGTTTTAGTTGTCTCTCTGCAGTTTGGTCTGAGCAGGTAGGTTCTTTTTATTTATTTCTTGTTCTTTTTTTTTCTGATTTCATTTATTTATTTTAAAAATTTTCTTTACATTATTGTGTTGGTTTTGCCATACATTGACATGAATCTACTATGGGTATACATGTGTTCTTTTTAAATAGGGGTGTCTTCTGGGCTTGGGTCAGAGTCAGGCTTATCAATTTTATCCCAGAAAATTCCATGACAAGGTGATGTGTTACAGTGCAACAATTTTGAATCTTTTTCAGAATATTTCTGGAGTCTTGGGGCAGCATGAGAACATTGGTGTTACCATACTGAGTTTACATAATTCCAGGCAAAGCAAAGAAAGTCAATTTTTAAATTTGTCCTCTAGCACCTTATCAGAAAATTTTCAATAGATCTCTAGGAATACTGAAACAGACTTCTGAGTATGCCCTTTCCTCATTCACTCACTGGGAACCTTAGGTTAAAAATCACTGATTTTTCAGAAACAAACAAAAGTTGAAAGCTGTGGTTCTTATCCCGCCCAGTTGTTAATAAACCAGGGATCTAGGGCATCCTTTCCCACTTTGAGCAACCTTAGTTCCCCTAAGTGTCAGTGAAGACCTTGAACTAGATGACATCACTAGGTCACACCCAGTGTCCTAGGGTTGTAAATCCATCCTAAAACCTCCCATTTTATTATTTTCCAGAAAGAACCTTTGTAGGTACTTTGCTGATTCCAAACCATCCTCACTTCACTGTATAATGGAAAATCACACAGAAAGAGAAGCTACTGTATTCCTGACTAGGTGTAGGAGGAGAAATATCCTCTCTTACAAATAGCCTCGTCCAGAAGTAATCTGTTTTCTTTTATAATGCTGTTCTTAATCTCTTTTGAAATGGCCATCCATGAGGTTCCATTAGGATTTGTTGGAAGTAGTTACAAGTATTTTTCTGTTTTTTGAACATCAGAGACCATGGTTTATGTATATATATATATATATATATATATATATATATATTTCCTCAACATGTAGGTTATCTGCTTCAGAATAGCCCAGAGAAGTTTAAAAAAAATGTGTATTTCTCAAAGTAACTGAACCAGATGTTTTATAAATTTTATTTTCATTTACCTGCCACTAAAACACTGACAAGCAAGGAGTGTGCTCGTTTTTGTTTCTTGAAGCTGTTTTTGGTGCTTTCTATTAAAGTCGTGATTTGCTGTTGAAAGAGTTGGTATGTATTGAGGCAGCACCCTGGAATACTCAGAATAGAAGAGAAAAAGATAATTCATCAGTTTTAAACAAATACCTATTATCCGTTCCTGGTATGGTAAAAATGTCAATATAATAGCTCATGAAATGACTTTAGCTACTGTTTATGTAGCTTTTTTACTCACTAAGCATCATGCCAGTAGCTGAGTATACATTATCTTTATTTGGTTGCCTCAGCAGCACTAAAGGGTAGGTGTTATAAATTTCTCCATTTTACAGATGAGGTCACAGAGGCTAATGTAGGTTAATCAAAGTGATTTGCAAAAATCCTCCCAGCTAATGAAATAATGGAGGCCAATGCTTGTTCCTGCTATAGCATCCAGACTTGAATCCAGATTCTATTTTACTACGTAACTTGTACAGTTGGCCCTCCATATCTGTGAGTTCTGTATCCGTAGTTCAATCAACCACAGATCAAAAATATTCAGAAAAAAATACTCAGATTCTACTAAGTTCCAAAAAGCAAAACTTGAATTTGTTGCAGGTTGGCAGTGATTTACAGTGTACTTAACAATAGTTTACATAGCATTTTAAAAAAGACTTTTATTTAATTTTGTTTTGGAGTATAGCTGATTAACAATATTGTGATAGTTTAGGTGAACAGTGAAGGGACTCAGCCATACATGTACATGGATCCATTCTCCCCAAACTCCCCTCCCATCCAGGCTGCTGCATAATGTCGGGCAGAGTTCCTTGTGCTACAGTAGGTCCTTGTTACCCACTGTAAACACAGCAGAGTGTTCATTACAATGTTTCACATAGCATGCATGTTGTATTAGGCATTATAGAAAATGAGGAGATGATTTAAAGCATCCGGAAAGATGTGTGGGTTACATGCAAATACAGTTTTATATAGAGGACTTGAACACTTGTGGATTTTGGTGCCCACTGGGCGTCTGCCTAGAACAAGTACCCCGCAGATACCGAAGGGATGACTGTATTGAGTCTGCTTAATCATGGCCGGAAAACTAGTGACAGTCACGTTTCTTTCTGCGCAGACTCCTGGCATGGCTTCCCACTGATCGCACGGCAACAGGTACCACCTTTAGAGCCCCCACTGTGGCGGGGATCAGCATCAGCAGAGCGCCCCGCTGCGACTGCTCTGATGTGGCTTTTAGATTTTCTGGGACCTTACCTGTTATCCCTGTCTCTCTTCTTTAACCCTGCTCCGCTTTCCTGCCAGTGTTCTCTGCGTGCTGGCTGTTTGTTCTGAGTCATCCTCTCAGAAACCCCTTGCCTCCTTAGCACCAGTAAAGAGGGAAAAACAGTTGACATCTTAAAAACGTGAGCCAAACAGTTCAGTTTTACCTTCTGGCCCCGATTCCGTGTTTCTGATAAAATTTGAAAATTGACTTTCGAAACTGGATTAAGAGATATTTGCTTGTATGTGCTTAGTTAAGTCTTCTGTTTATATAAAGCAAGTTTGTGCTCAAATCTGTGTCTTTCATATCAGAGCCCGCATGGACTTTCATCGGTGTCAGTAGTATGTAGGCTAATTTGCCTGGATGAGAGACTGTGATTTAATATTTAATGAGAAATTTATAGCACTAATCCTCATCTCAAGCTAAATAAATGAACTTGATTCGGCAGAGTTCTCTGCCTTGTACTCATTACCCAGGGCACTGCATAACTGCAATGCTCTGGGGCTTTTCTCTTCACAGCAAACCTTATTTTTGACTTTACTTTAGAAAGTACACTTTTTATTCAGTGATCCCCAGTCTGCTTACATTTGTAGTAGATTGAATTACTGACCCTAATAGTTTGCTTTTTGTCAGTATCTTTTAAATACCTTCCCCTTGACCTTGAACTTGACCATGTGACTTGTCTTAGCCAATAGGAAGCTCACCTCATTCAACTCAAGAAGAGGCTTTAAATATGACTCTGCAGTTGGGTCATATTGTTTGCAACTCTATATCTCCATGAGAAGAGCATTTTCTGGTGAACCTATGATCCAAGTAAGCTGAGAGACCAGTAGAGCAGCCCCACTGATCTGCAGGAGAGGAGTCCCAGCCAGTCCACAAACTGACAGGAATAAATAATTCTAAGATATTGACTTTTGAGGTGGTTTTTTACACAGCAATAGCTGACAGATACAGTATTTTTAAAATCTGTTTTCATGATGTATTCAGGAGTAAGAAGAAATAAAGAAACTGGATAAAGAAACTGGACTTCTATCATCGTTTTGCCAGTGCCGTGGTGATTATATGAAAGTTGCTTTCATAGATTGCAGTGGATCCTGATCAGTGAAACCCTTGCATTGAGGCAGGCACAGGAAGCAGAGCTCTGTTCAGCTCAGAAGACCTCTGATGTGGGAATATCACCAGCATGGCATCGGAGTGACATTTCCGGAATGATGAACTGGCACATATAAACCAAAGAGCCAATCCTGATAATAAGGAATTAGTATATCCTTTCAGCAGGAAAACAGAAGTGTTTGGAAGATTTTATATTTGTAAAAGGAGGGATCTATGCAAAGCTACCATTTTACCTCTCATCACTTTGGCAAGTTAGAATCACTGAATGATGTGATTATGGAAATCACCAGAGACATGGAAGGTACTTCTCTGCATGTCTTATTTCTTTCATTTTTTATGATATTCACTATTAGAAGAATCTAAATAAAATGCATTATTAATTTCCCAGTCATGGATAGAAGAGCCTGCATCTCTGCCCTTTATTACCTCAATTCTGCCAATTCTACATTTCTATTGTTAAAATTGGAATGCTAAAATGATTTCAGTTCAAACTAATTAACAAATTAGATTCCAGAAGTAGAGCAGCCTTTGTTGTTGTTCAGTCATGTCCGACTCTTTGAGACCCCATGAACTGAAACATGCCAGGCTTCCCTGTCCTTCACTATTTCCCAGAGTTTGCTCAAACTCATGTCCATGGAGTCAGTGATGCTATCTAAACATCTCACCCTCTGCTGCCCGCTGCTCCTCTTGCACTCAGTCTTTCCCAGCATCAGGGCCTTTCCCAAAGAGTCAGCTCTTCAAATCATGTAGCCAAAGAAATGGAGCTTCAGTTTCAGCATGAGTCCTTCCCATGAATAGTCAGGGTTGATTTCCTTTCGGACTGACTGGTTTGATCTCCTTGCAGTCTTAAGGGCCTCTCAAGACTCTTCTCCAGCACTGCAATTCGAATGCGTCGATTCTTAGGCGCTCAGTCTTCTATATGGTCCAGCTCTCACATCCATACATGACTACTGGAAAAACCGTAACTTTGACTATACAGACCTTTGTTAGCAAAGTGATGTCTCTGCTTTATAAAATGATGTCTAGGTTTGTCATAGGTTTTCTTCCAAGAAGCAGGTGTCTTTTGATTTTGTAGTTGCAGTCACCTTCTGCAGTGATTGTGGAGCCCAAGAAAATAAAATCTGTCATTTCCCCCACTTTTCCCCCATCTATTTGCCATGAAGTGATGGGACCAGATGCCATGATCTTATTTTGAATCATCTTGTTTTGAATGTTGAATTTTAAGTCACCTTTTTCAGTCTCATCTTTTACCCTCATCAAAAGGAGCAGCCTTTGGGCATAAACTAAGGTTCTGATCTATTTCTGAGTAATTCTCTTTGCTGTACCCTCTGTGTGTGCTGGACTAACCCTCAAGCTGACTTCCTCATGGTCACAAGATAGCTTCCAGTAAGAACTCAGAGCAAGTGCTTCTATGTTTATACCAGGGGTAGAAAGAACATAGCTTTCTACAACCATTTGAGCAAAAGTCTTCATCCTCTTTTTTTCTTTTCTCTCAATTCAAATTGTTCTGATGAAAGGTATGAGATATTCTTAATTGGTTTGGACCAGCTGGGATGCATTCTGGAGCTTGGGTGGGCCATTTCTATACAAAATCACGTTGCAGCTGCAAAATGGGAATGACATGGAATGTATATGGGAGAGGGAGACACAGTGTTCTACAAAGCAAATATTTATGTTCAGTTTATTTCAATGAGTGAAATAGTTAAGCATGTATTTTTGTAGACATTTATTGAGACGGTCCACTAAGCTAAGCCTTCAGATAAAAACATTTTGGAATCTAAGGGCTGAAAGAGTCCAAATTTGCTGGATTTCCTACCACTTTATAAGATTGAATCTTGACACTGGACTTATAATTGCAGGAGGCCATGAAAAACCTCGCTAACTTGTTCAACAAAATGCATGATAGAAGCCGTCCTCGTTTTCCTTTGTCAAATTATTCTCAGGACAAATAATCATAGAATTTTGAAGAACAGAGTAACGGTCTGTTAAAAAGGTAGCTCTTGTTTCTACAGAGGTTTATTCATTGTACGAACATTTATAGAGCATTTCCTATTTGCCAGGCATGACTCATTGCTTTACAAACATTCACTCACAGATTTCTGTTTTCATAGCTGCTTCAGGGTGCGTCTAAATGACTAAGCCTCACTGTAGTTTAAAACATCACCTCACACTGGTCAGAAGGGTCATCATAAAGAAGTCTACAATCGAGGACTGCTGGAGAGGTTGTGGAGGTGAGAGAACCCTCCCATGCTGTTGGTGGGAATGTAAGTTTTTGCAGCCACTGCGCAGAACACTATGGAGGTTCCTTAAGAAATTAAAAATAGAGCTGCCAAATGATCGAGCAACCCCGATCCTAGGCATCAGAAAAGACAAAACCTCTAATCTGAAAAAGGTACATGCCCAAGTTCACTGCAGCATGATTTACAATAACCAGGACACGTAGACAACCCAACCGTCCATTGACAGGTGAATGGATAGAGAATCTGTGGTATATATATACAATGGCGTATCACTCAGCCATAAAAGAGAATGAAATTAGGCCATCTGCAGCAACGTGGATGGACACGGAGATTATTATACCAGGTGATGTGAGTCAGAGAAAGACAAACATCATAGCGTATTTCTTGCATGTGGAATCTAAAGAGAAAAACATGACACAAACTTATTAACAAAGCAGAAACAGACTCACACACTTAAAGAAGGAACTTATGGTTAGAAGGTGGGAAAGATGGTAGGGGATAGATTGGGAGTTTGGGATTGACATGTACAAACTACTCTATATAAAGTAGGTAACAAGGACCTTTATATATACACACACATATATATATATAGGTATAGCACAGGAAGCTGTTCAATATTCTGTAATAACCTAAATGGGAAAAGAATTTGAAAAAGAATATATACATATATATATGTGTGTATATATATATATATAATTGAATCACTTTGCTGTACACCTGAAACTAACGTAACATTGTTAATCAACTATACTCTAATATAAAATAAAAATAAAAAAGAAATTATTAAGCCTCCACATTTAAGAGGACTGGGGTTAAAGTTTGCCACACCTACAGAGTAAATATGGCTTTCCTGGGATTCCAGGAGTCGGGATTTTTAATCACAGAATTCACCTAAGTTTTTATTAAGTGGTAAAGTTTTTCACTATACTTGAGCCCATCTGACCCTGTGGAAGTACCTTACCTCTCTGACACCACTGAGATGGATAAAAAGAGTCAACATCATTGATTTGACCATAGGATTGAAAAAACATGTGCCCAAGTAACAAATTTCAAGTTTTTTGATAATAATTTAGTCTGCACAGTGGGGATGACATGGAATGTACATTGGAGAGATAAACGCACTGTGTTCTACAAAGCAAAATATTTGTGTTCAGTTTGTTTCAATGAGTGAAATAGCTAGACACACATTCACATAATTTTTTAGTCTGCTAAATGTAAATATCCTCTATAAACATATACTTTTACACACATAGCTAATACATAAAATATTCTTTAAAAACAAATTGTAATTAACTGATTATGTGCTTTTTAAATCTAATTTTGGTATTTTGGACCTGAAACATTAGATAAATTAAAGTTCTTAATTGATTACCCACTATATTTTTTGAATTTTTATTGCAATCTAGTTGTTTATGATGTATTAGTTTCAAGTACACTTTTTTTTTCTCAATTATTTATAATGTTGTGTTGATTTCTGCTGCACAGCAAAGTGGTTCAGTTACACACACACATATATACATACACACACACACACACACACACACACACACACACACACATATATGTTCTTTTTAATATTCTTTTCCTCTCTGGCTTGTCACAGGATAGTGAACATAGTTTACTGTGTTATACAGTAGGACCTTGGTGTTGATCCGTTCTAATAGAACAGCTTGTAACGGCCAACCGCATACTCCCATTCCTTCACTCCCTGCCACAAGCACGAGTCTGTTCTCCATGTCTGTGAGTCTGTTTTTGTAGGCATGTTGATGTGTATCATATTTTAGATTCTGCATATAAGTGAGATCATATGGTATTTGTCTTTCTCTTTCTGACTTACTTCACTCAGTATGATAGTCTTCAGTTGCATCCATGTTGCTGCAAATGGCATTATTTAATTCTTTTTTAATGGCTGAGTAATATTCCATTGTATGTATGTAAGTGTGTGTGTGTGTATACACTGCATCTTCTTTATCCATTCATCTGTTGATAAACATTTAGGCTGTTTCCATATCTTGGCCCTCGTAAATAGTGCTGCTATGAACAAAGGGGTGTGTGTATCTTTTTGAATTATAGTTTTGCCTAGGTATAATGCCCAGGAATTTGATTGCTGGATCATATGTCCTTGCCTTTATTCTTTAATACAGGCTTTAACTGTACACCTTGAAAATATGCTTGATAGAACTATATCCCTTTCCTTTCACTGCATTTGTCTTAATTTATATCCATTAATGTGATGGCTTGATCATCATCCCTCCTAAACAGTAATCTTCATGAGAACAGGGACACCGTGTCTGTTTTTGTTCACCATTATTTCTCCAGTGCCAAGCACAGAATAAATCCACAATAAATATGTCTTGAATGAATGTATGAATGTTTGCCTACAGCCCACTTGTGTGTCGGGGCTGTGATCTTATGTAATTTTCATTCTGGTCTTTCTGACACTGATGATTCTGTGATTAGTCTGCAGCGGGCGGACGTAGCCTCCCGGGTCACTGTCACTTCTCTGTTGCATGGGGATTCAGGGGCGTTTATTAAGGAAATTGCTCGACAAAGTGAATAGCACTACGTGGAGAGGCAGAAAGAACGAAAGGTAAAAATAGTCACGCTTTGAAAATTCAGAGTGTCCAGTTCCTGACACTTTGGAGGAATATTCAGAAAAAAAGTATGCTTTAATAGAATCAGTCAAGACTCAAATTAGATGTGAGGTTTTATATTCTACAAAGAGAAAAAAGATAATTACCTGTACTTTAAATTTCTCTTTGCTTTTGTTTTGAGGGAAAAACAGCATTCTAACTAGAGTGGACTTTTTCAGGCTTTTTTGACTCATGATGGGAGAAATAAAAAGTAGTTCGTGTTTACCTCTACTGTTTTAAAGACCTGTGGTAGTTATGTTCTTTTAAGAAAAATGGTCTTTAGTTTGTGCTTTTAGAGCCATTTTGACAGGCCCAAATATCCGTTTGCATGCTCAATAGGTAAATGGACTAGAGCATAGTAACTGTTGGGAGAGCACGGCATGACACTCAGAAAATGTACTGGTTTTTCCTGTTAGTGAATGGGTCACACCATCCAATTGGTGTAACCCACTGAGACCCATTGAATCCTCAAGACTCAAGAATTCAATTATTTGTTTATTTTTATTTTTTAAATTTTTTTGGGGGGGTCATATGATACTTTATTTATTTATTTTTTTCTTTACATTATCGTGTTGGTTTTGCCATACACTGACATGAATCTGCCATGGGTATACATGTGTTCCCCTTCCAGAACCCCCCTCCCACCTCCCTCCCGATTCCCTCTTTCTGGGTCATCTCGGTGCTCCAGCCCTGAGCATCAAATCTGGGCTGGCAATTGATTTCACATATGATAATTAACATGTTTCAATGCCGTTCTCCCATATCATCCCACCCTTGCCCTCTCCCATAGAGTCCAAAAGACTGTTCTATACATCTGCATTTCTTTTGCTGTCTTGCATACAGGGTTCTCGTTACCATCTTTCTAAATTCCATATATATGTGTTAGCATACTGTATTTTTGTTTTTGCTTCTGGCTTACTTCACTCTGTATAATAGGCTCCAGTTTCATCCACCTGAATAGAACTGATTCAAATGAATTCTTTTTAATGGCTGAGTAGTATTCCATTGTGTATATGTACCACAGCTTTCTTATCCATTCATCTGTTGATGGACATCTTGGTTGCTTCCATGTCCTGGCTATTGTAAACAATGCGGCAATGAACATTGGGGTACATGTGGCTCTTTCAGTTCTGGTTTCCTCGATGTGTATGCCCAGCAGTGGGACTGCTGGGTCATATGGCAGTTCTATTTTCAGTTTTTTAAGGAATCTCCACACTATTTGTTTATTTTTAATTGAAGGGTAGTTAATTTGCAATATCATATTAGTTTCAGGTATACAGATAGTGATTTTAGTAATCAGACTATAATTTTTATAGACATCTTTTAGTAGATGGCACATGCGTGCGCATGTGGGCATGTGCACACGCACACACGCACATGCGCACACACACATGCACGCATGCACACACACACTTGTTTTTATATAATTGAGAGAACTGAGCCTCAGAAAGCTTCAATAACTTCCTCAAGGTCATTTAGCTAGTAAAGGTAAATGATCCTGATCCAAGCTGAGTTTGGATACAGGTTTATGCTCTTCTTCCTCTAAAGGACTTTTGGGCATTTTTTAAGGTTGAAGTTTCATGGTGCTTCTCAGGAAGAAAGGAGAAAACCAGTACATAGGACCCAATAAATGCGAGCTCTGGCCTCCTGTGTGTCACTAACATGCTGTCAGGAGGGGAAGCCTGAGTTACTAGTATCTTTTAAGAAGCTCACTTTAATGTCAGAGTTGGACACTGACAGCCAGTTCTATGTACTCTTCTACCACAAAAATGTTAGAAGTGTTCATGGATAATACAGAGTTCCTTTATTTAAGATTAAAAAAAGTCTATTGATGTATGGTTGTATTGCAGTGCGGTGTTAATTTCCTCTGTACAGCAGAGAGGCTCAATCATGCATATATATGTGTATGTATAATATATACATTATTTCTCATATAGTTTCCATTGCAGTTTATCACAGGGCACCGACTATGATTCCCTGTGCTCTGCAGCAGGACCTTGTCTGTTCTCTTGTGTGTAATAGTCTGCACCTGCCAACCCCAGCCTCCCACTCCATTCCTCACCCACTCCCTCCTCCTTGGCAACCACAAGTTTGTTATCTTTATCTGTGGGCCTAATACAGTGCTTTTTGAATCAAATGATTGGTTTGGACCTATTTCTTGCAAGTCATGTAGTCTTAGAAAACTCAGAAATGACACTGAAATAATAAGCATGAAAGCTCTTTGTAAATTATGCAGCCCGATTTGAATTTAAAATGTTTATCATTATGACTGCTCACCAACTGCCAGTGTTTTGTCTTGGTTTCATTAGTTATGATGTTACGAATTGGTCTCTTGTAGGACCAGCACTAAAATGTAAAGTATTTGAGCTTAAAGGTATTTTTAAATGTTATCATAGAAAATCAGACCTGGAAGGCATGATAACAATTATAGAATTCAGAGGCTTAATTTTTAGAAGCTGAGACTAATGTCCAAGAAGATGAAGTCTCTTTCCAGAGGTCACTCAGCTGCTGAATGTTTGCTGGACTAGAGTTTATTCCCTGATATAAAGTATCTTTGATTTCTGGTTGAGAGGCAGTTCCATCCTTAGGCTTGTCAAAGTTATTCTCCATCAAACAAACGAAAATCAAACAGAACACAATAGACATGACTCTCTTTTTGGACTTCACCTTTTGAAATTGGAAATTTAGCCATAAAATAGGTCTAGACTCAGCTTAACTGTGTTTGGTTTTAGCTTCACATGGTCTCTAGAGACTTGAAACTTGTTTCAGCATCTCAAGTCTGAAGATGTCTGTCTAATGAAGCTGCCATTAGACAGATTGAATAATTTGCTTTCTACCAACCGATTGGTTTCTGGTTTCCAGTAGAATTAGCTTCATTCTTTTATTTGAGAACATTTGGAGGCCAAGTATTTAAAACTCTGTATTATGTACTATTACGCTCTGTATAAAAATAAGATATGGAAAATTACTTTATGTCAAAAATGATGAAACATAGACCCTTGATTTAAAGGTAGCTTATTTCAGTAACCATGTGTCTAGATTGTAGTTGAAGCTAAAGTTGAGAGGGGAGAACCTCATTTTGAGCACTAATTCCTTACTTTTGCCTGAGCTCATCTTTCCTATCATTTATGAGGATCAAAGTGACATCAGCTTGTCCTACAACATTGAATTGTGTCAATGGAAGTGCTTCTTTCCCCAGATTAATTAGGAAAACTCTTTAGGGAAACAAAAAATAGTTCTGCACAAATTAGTTTAAAATACTCAAACTGAAAATAAAATGGCTGGTATCATGCTGGTACCCTTGAGTACTAATAAGCGTTTTCCTCAGGCTTTGAGAATGTCTTTAAGGAATTTTTTCCAGTCACACAGAATAAAACAGTGCAGACTAGAGTACCCCCCCCACAAAATCTTCATGAAAGGTTATGACTTAAGCATAAATTCCTTATAACATCTATATAAGAGACTAGCTTTGAGAGACTAAATAATGGCTCTTTGCAAATAATTTGGGACGTTAAAGAAAAATACCTGAAAGAAACATCACTGGATTTGTTTTGGCCTCTTCAGTGGACAGACAAGAGTCCTTTCAATTTCTCAAAACCACTTGTCCCAATACTTCTGGACTGACAGACTTCTATACATAAAATGTAAAAGAGGGTTGATGCAATTATAAAGGAGTTTCTGGGGAAAGAAACCAATTTCCTTTCACACCAGAATCCCAATAAAATAAACAAAATTTAATACCCAGCAAAATGCAATCCATTGCTATTTTATTGATTTTGGGGGGTACCTTCCTTTAATGTCATGGGCGAAAAATAGCTTTCTCGTTTAAAGAAGTCATAGCCACTAAGCCCCTCCATGTGCTAGGAAACTGAAAATTCCTCTTGCCTTGCATTGGTAAAATTGTAATGCTGGATTTCTGATTCAGTTCAGTTGCTCAGTCCTGTCTCACTCTTTGTGACCCCATGGACTTCAGAACACCAGGCCTCCCTGTCCATCACCAACTCCTGGAGTTTGCTCAAATTCATGTCCATTGAGTCAGTAATGACATCCCACCATCTCATCCTCTGTTGTCCCCTTCTCTTTCCCTCAATCTTTCCCAGAATCAGGGTCTTTTCCAGTGAGTCAGCTCTTCACATCAGGTGACCAAAGTATTGGAGCTTCAGCTGCAGCATCGTCTTTCTGGTTCAAGATTTCTGTTTAATGGTGTACATAATTTGGGGGCAATGTACTGATGTCGGCAACTTACTCTGAAATGCTTCCAAAAGTAAGATGTATTCATAGGTGGACAGCTATGTTCTGAAGTAAATAGAGTCAAACATTAATTGCAGACCCTATGGACATGAGTTTGAGCAAGCTCTGGGAAATGGTGAAGGGCAGGGAAGCCTGGCATGCTGCAGTCCGTGGGTTCACAGTGTCAGACATGACTGAGCGGTTGAACAACAAAAGGCAGTGGGTATATAGGTGTTTAACAAAATTCTTTCAGATTTTCTTCATATTTGAAAAATTTCAAAAGGTGGTATGGAGGAAAATTGTAGTATTTTCATTGTTTAAACCTAGAGACACTTGACAGTCAAGATAGCTTGATAAAAAAGGACAACACTACTCTTCAATTTGTGGCATCTTTGCTGTAAGATGGAAAAACTCTTCACAGTAAAGTTGCTTTACCCAGAAAGTATGATGAGAGTAAATCAGTTTCTTTATTTCCCAGATGTAGACTGTCTCACCCAGGGCACACACTGGCCCCCATAATTGGGCTGAATTCAGACGTTAGGCGCCATGGTACCACGAGTCCATGCTCGTCTCATTCCCAGTCTCTGTTCATGGTGCTCTCTTGTGCCAGATGTTTTAGAGCAGTTTTTATCCCAGAATCTCCTTGTCCATTTCTGTAATCTGCCTTCCATTGTGACCACCTCTGTCTATCAGATGTTTGACTATGTTTGAGTCCTATTGGTAGGCAGAATTCACGTGTTGTTATAAAAGTTGCAGACGCCTGGTACATTAGTGGAACTAGATGATTAATCAGGAAAAGAATGTTGTTAATGGGTACATTGGGGAAAGTCTGAGTCCTAGATCTATAAAATAACCTGTTGAAACAATAGAAAAGTGGGCAAATTACTTGAATAGGCAATTAGCAATGGCCAATAAACCTAAAAAGGTGGTCAGTTTCATTAGGTGCTGGAGATATGAAAATTAGAACAAGGTGAAGCCGTTATACACTCACAATAACATCTAAAGATTTAATGCTAAGTGAAGTAAATCGAAGACAAATATCATATGATACTGTTTATAGGTGAAATCTAAAAAGAAAGTGGTACAAATGAACTTATTTACAAAGCAGAAGTAGAATCACAGATACAGGAAACAATCTTATTGTTATCAAGGAGACAAAGGGGGACAGTTGGGAGACTGGGATTGGCATATATACATTAATACATAAAAGATAAATGACTAGTAAGAACCTGCTGTATAGCACAGGGAGCTCTGCTCAATACTCTGTGTTGACATATATGGAAAGGGAATCTCAAAAAGAGTAGTTATATGTTTATGTAGAACTGAATCACTTTGCTGTACACCTTGAAACTAACACAACGTTGTAAATCAGCTATGCTCCAATAAACCTTTGAAGAGAAAAAAATGCTTCGAAAGGTAAGATAAAAATTTTAAAATAGTGCAAAATCTTTGTGAGGATGTGGAACAAGTGAAATTCACTAACTACTGGTGGAAATGTAAATTGGCACAACTAATTTGGAAGACGGGGATGTTTCATTTACAAAGCCTGATGGGAGGCAAGTTATTAACCTGCTGAGTCTCTGTTTCTCATTTAGAAATGGGGATAGTAATAGGCACATCACAGAGCTGCAGTAGGAATTAAGGATATTTGTGTAACAATAGGAGGCAAAGTAAATCGTGGGCTCTGGGCATGGGCAGGAGGCAGATATAGTGCCGGATGCTGAGTAGAAACATGCTCAACAAGACACTATTCTGTGCTAACTCATGCCTATGTTAAATTTTTTTTTTTCCCCCAAAGGTCTGGGCCTTTTTTTCTTCTTTTTTTGCATTTTTTTTAATTGGTTTTGCCATACAATGACATGAAACTGCCATGGGTTTACATATGCTCCCCCTCCAGAACCCCCCTCCCTCCTCCCTCCTGATTCCCTCCCCCTGGGAAATCTCGGTGCACCAGCCCCGAGCATCAATCCTGGGCTGGCGATTGATTTCACCTATGATAATTAACATGTTTCAATGCCATTCTCCCATATCATCCCACCCTTGCCCTCATCCACAGAGTCCATGAGTCTGTTCTATACGTCTGCATTCCTTTTTCTGTCTTGCATGCAGGGTTCTCGCTGCCATCTTTCTAAATTCCATATATATGCGTTAGTATACTGTATTGTCGTTTTTCCTTCTCGCTTACTTCACTCTGGATAATAGGCTCCAGTTTCGTCCACCTGAGTAGAACTGATTCAAATGAATTTTTTTTTAATGCTGAGTAATATTCCATTGTGTATATGTACCACAGCTTTCTTATCCATTCGTCAGTTGATGGGCATCTAGGTTGCTTCCATGTCCTGGCTATTGTAAACAATGCGGCGATGAACATTGGGGTACATGTGTCTCTTTCAATTCTGGTTTCCTCAGTGTGTATGCCCAGCAGTGGGATTGCTGGGTCATATGGCAGTTCTATTTGCAGTTTTTTAAGGAATCTGCACACTGTTTTCCATAGCCTATGCTAAATTTGAGGAGAAATGTTGGCATTTCTGAGAAAAGTTAGTCTTGTACCTTACTCAAAGTATCTTAATAGTCTCTTTTTGGGAGAAGAAAATAACCAATGATTGTAAAGCATATAACAAAATGCCAAGGTTTTATAGTGAAACATTTTTCAAAATTTTTCATTTTTATGTGTAAAGGTGGTAAAGCATCTTCCCAGTTGGAAAACCCAGACAATATCTCATAAAATGATGATAATTCTCAAGATTATTTTTCACAGTATATGGGTGTATGGGTGAGTTTCATGGAAAAATATGATTTTCTGCAGAATTAAAATTCCCCCATGCTGTCATCTGATGGACCAGCTCCCTCTCTAGAGATAACAACTGTAAAGGGTTTGGGGTATGTTCTTCTGCTCACTTGGCTGTGTCATGGGTCCTATTTCTGTGTACAATATGCAGAATTACACCTATATAAATTAATGTGTTTTCTTAAAAACTGGTGTCATAGTGTATGTATTATTCTCCACATTAATTTGCTAACTTGCTAATATTGATGTGTCTTGGAAATCTCCTTATGTGGATCTATTTAGAACTACCCAACCTTTTTAAATAAGGAAGGCTGAGCACCAAAGAATTGATGGTTTTGAACTGTGGTGTTGGAGAAGACTTGAGAGTCCCTTGGACTGCAAGGAGATCAAACCAGTCCATCCTAAAGGAAATCAGTCATGAATATTCATTGGAAGGACTGATGCTGAAGCTAAAGCTCCAATACTTAGGCCACTTGATGAGAAGAGCTGACTCAATGGAAAAGACCCTGATGTGGGGAAAGATTGAGAGCAGGAGGAGAAGGGGACGACAGAGGATGAGATGGTTGAATGGCATCACTGACTCAATGGACATGAAATTGAGCAAGCTCCAGGAAGCAGTGAAGGAGAGGGAGGCCTGGCGTACTGCAGTCCATGGGGTCGCAAAGAGTTGGATACAAATGAGCGACTGAACTACAGTCTCCTCAACACTTTTTTTTTTTTTCAGTATTCCAGAGTAAAGCAATACCATATTTTGTTTTAATGATGTTTCCTTGGATGTTACTTAGGCTGTCCCTATATTTCCCTGTCGCTAACAGCACTGTAGTAGCCTCAGGAGACAAACTTTATGTCACCATCCTTGGGCACTTGTGCAAGATTTCCTCTGGTAGCTACTGAAGTGTGCAATGACCTGTTAATCATTAGATTATGATCCACTGATGCTGAAGTGCTCTTCAGAATGGATGAATGAATGAACGCCCTTCCCTCTCACCAGCAATGTAAATGGACGTAGTTCCGGTTTTCCCATAGCTTTACCAACATTTGATATCACTCTTTTAAATGTCAGTCCAGTGGTGAGAAGTCTGCAAACACTGCTGAGATGAGCATCTCGGCCAACATTGTTCTTCTGACTTCTTGTCCGCGCTGCTCCTGTTGTGGCTTTTGACTCTTTTACCCCTTTGAGTGGGCTCTGGATGGTGGTAGCCAAAGCCTAGAAGAGTTTTCCAAGTCAGTAATTCCAAGCCTGAGACCAAGTCTCCACAGCAGAAGAATAAACTCATCTTGCTTCCAGTCCTGAGTTCCTTTCAAGAATCAACGGATCAGGACATTTTGGTCTCCAACTTTGGTGGGTCTTGTTTAAATGCAAATCCTGATTCAGCAGCTGGTGGGGGGAGCCTGAGAGTCTCTGTTGGTCCAGAAGAGGCCAGTGCATGTAACAAGGAATTACCTGATTTATACATACAGGCCGTGACTTTACATTAAAGGACCAGGTCACCAGAGGCTGGGACAGGTCAGGTGGTACTTCTCCCAAGTGTGGGGTCAGGGCACTGACCACACACTCAGGACCGCCGGCTAATGCCTCACGCTTTTGTGTTAGACCTTCAGTCACTGTTGATGTACCTCCCTGTGACATCGCTGTAATTGGAATCCTGGTGAGGAGGAGTAAAAACAAAGAAATTGCTCTTGGGGAATATCTTTGTCTCACATTCCTCAGTCATAACAGTGACTGCTTTTGCAGTCGAAGTACTGAAACCATTCGGTAACCTCATTTTCCTTGTCTTTCTGAACAAAGAACTTCTCCTAGGTTTGTACTTCTGTGAACAAAATTTTCCTCCTTACACTTGACAAAACCCCTTGCCAAAATTAACTACAATATATCTCCTTTCTATATCTGTCTATCTGTCATCATCTGTCATCTTCTGTTATCCATATTTCACTATTCTTTATTATGTTCCTTATTCTAATACATGGAGTAGATTTTCTTCTTTATCATCAGGTCCTTTTAATTTCATTTAACCTTTACATTTAATAGCATTTAACATTCCAAAATAGGTTCTGGTCAATTTCACAAGAAATGGAAGTGGGGAAACTCTCCTGTCAGGTGGTGGCAAGAACAGCACGGGGAAGAAGAAATACATTTGAATCTAGCGTCGAGGTTCTTTTCATCCCATCTTGTCAGGCAGTTTAACCACCGCTGACTCTCTCCCCATCTCTCCCTCTTTCTTTTTCCGTCATACACACAATGTGTAATTCATGACTATTTTTTATTATCTCTCAGTTTGATTAAAGAAAAAATTAGAAGCAAAATTTGCAAAATATCAGCATTTGTTAAGAATTGATTGTAGATACCTGTCTTGAGTTATGTCATTCTTGGTTCTTTTTTTTTTTTTTTTTAATTGGAATATAGTTGATTTACAATATTGTGTTAGTCTTGGAGCACAGCAAAGAAGTGATTCTGTTGTGCATGTACCCCGTCTTTTCTGATCCCTCTCCCACATAGGTTATTATAGACTATTGAGCAGAGTTCCCTGTGCCGTACAGGACGTCCTTGTTGGCTATCTATCCTATATACAGTGGTGTGTGTGTGTTAATCCCAGACTCCCAAATTGTCCCTTCCCCCACCTCACGGTGCTTGTACTTAGTCGCTCAGTCGTGTCCTGACCCTTTGCGACACCGTGTAGCCCACGAGGCGCCTCTGTCCATGGGATTCTCCAGGCCAGAACACTGGAGTGGGTTGCCATGCCCTCCTCCAGGGCATCTTCCCAACCCAGGGATCAAACCCAGGTCTCCCTCATTGCAGGCAGATTCTTTACCATCTGAGCCATCAGGGCAGCCCACAACCACTTTTAATGATAAAATATTAATGTATTACCTGCTTGATTGCTCTACTAACACTAGTTCATTACTTCTATGAATCTCTTTTTAATGAGCTTATTGAAGCTTAATTTAAATAAGCTAGAACTCTCTCGTTTTGAGTGCACTGTGTGTTGAGTTTGTACATGTTGCCACCTGTGTGAGCAATTAAGATATAGAATGTTTTCATCACTCCAGATGTTTTCCTCACGTTCTTCTTAGAAGTCAGTCCCCCACTCTTAACTCCAAGTAGTCACTGATTTGTTTTCTGTCACTTATAAGTTAATTACCTGATCCAATATTTCATTCAAATACAGTCGTATAGTATGCTGTGTTTTGTGCCTTGTTTCTTTACCTAAACATAATGTTTTTTATATTTATCTATTTCACTAGTAATTCTCTTTGTATCAAAGAGTCATATTCCATTGTATGGATATACCTCAATATATTTATCCATTCATTTATTCCATAAATAAGACTGCTGTAAGCACTTTTGTTTCAGTCTTTTGTAAATATATGATTTAATTTCTCTTGAGTAAATACCTACAAGTTGCATTGCTGGGCCAGGTAGCAAGCATACTTGACCAACACTGATTAATAACTTTAATAAATTCTCATACCTATTTTAATCTGAATTCTTCAGTGTTACAGAGAACTGAATATTGTCTTAGATTCTCTAATTTCTTATTTAAGTCCTGCCTCCCTGCTAGGTCATAAACTCTCAATTGATAGGAGTTAATATTGTCATTTATTTCTTTTTTAACTTAGACAAGTTAACACAGGGCTCTGTCGGATAGTATGTGTTATGTTAACAGCACCCCACTGAACACAATGAGCCTGAGTTTTGCTTCTCTTTGAGATGAATTTGCAAAGTTAAGCTTCACTGAGGGTTTCAGGCAAACAGGACAACAATGAACTCCGCCTTTCCCTTCTGAGTGGGTCTGTGGTCCTGTGGGCCCTGCTGGATCGTCCTGAGTCCCTTGCTGGAACTATCAGGAAACAGGTTCTGATGTTCCACTGGGGAAGTTAAGTTAAGGAAAGCAAAGCTAGGTTGGCTGTTGTTGTCTTTACCACTTGGAGAGACTCTACCTAAAAATAAAGCCATCATGAATAATACGGTATGATATACTTGAAAGTTGCTAAGAGAGGAAATCTTAAAAATTCTTACCACACACACGCAAAGATGGTTACTATGTGAGTTGATGGATGTATTAGCTAACTTTATTGTAATCATTTTGCAATATATACATATACCAAAACATCACCTTCTATACCTTAAATTTATTCCATGTAATATGTCCATTATAGCTCAATAAAGCTGGAAAATAAAGCCATCACAGAGGAAAGAGACAAATTTGTGACAAGTTGAGACATGGATCAGAACAAGTTATCAGGCTCCAGCAATACTGACGTCTAAGCTTTTCATGGCTTGTGCCAGTTTGAAGTGAGTTTTATAACTTGTTATTGCAATGATACTCTATAGTACATTGCACCTCACGAATACCAGCTCCAAAGTAGGGATTCACTATATCAAAAGTGAGCGTAAGCCAAGAATCTTCCTTGGAACATAGTATCTTGGCCTCCACATTCAGGATAATATCTTGCCAACCTTCTTTAGACTCACCGGAAGTTTAGAAAAATGATAAAGGCACTGTACTTACATCTATGTATAGCTAAAATCATCCCTGTAATTGAATTGGGGGTGGCTACTCAATGTTGAAAAATATCAGAAAGTAATTTTTCTCACAAAGAATGGAAATTAAGACCCATGGGAAAAAGCATTTTAACCTTTCTGCTCCAGGACACGTAATTGCAGTTGTCCTACAGGGAGCACCACTAGCAATGACAGTGTTGTTGTTCTTGTATGCTTTTGGCTTGAATTTGCCAAGTGATTGCCTCAATTATCTGCTTCCCATTGGCCATGGAATCTTGGCCAGGACTTTTATTTTTGTTTCTTGATGGATCACAGCTTAGTGACCTCGCAGTCAAATCCTCATTTCAGTGTCAACGTGTTGGTAAGACTCACATCATAAACTTTCATCACTATTGTGATTGATACATTATTCTTCTGTCAGTTTATGCTGAACAATCCTATTCAGAACAGCTGGTTTTGAAGCAGTGTATTCTTGGGTAGGGAAAAGCTTTCTTCCTTGAGGCTGAAATAATTACATGTCACCATAGAGACATGGGACAGATAGAGAAGATTTTTTTTCTCAGGTGCTTTTTGCTTTCCAGGAAGAGTCCCATCAGATCTGGTAACTGGCAGTCCTGGGCATCTCCCCAGGCAAAGGAAACCCTGTTCTACTGTCAGATCCCCTGTTCTGATGGGAGAGTTCTCAGTGCATTTCTACTGGTGATAGTAATCTCAGGACCATCTCAGCCAATCTAAATAAAGGCAACAAAGGTAGAGCTTGGTCATTCAATGGGAGATGACATTTTATGTCCTAACTCTACAGTGTCTGGGAGGAGAAGGAAATTTTAGGGCCTCCAAATACCCTCATTTGATTTATTCAGAGAAGGAAAGTATTTGTGAAACATCGACTTTTACATAGATCTCATTTCAGTTTCAGCACTTGATTACTTACATGTCAGCAATGCGCCCAAATCTCAGAATCATTATGTTGAGTGAATGGAAGCAGAGTCTCTGGGTGCAAATGGAATGATTCCACGTATGTGAAGTGTGGAGCTGGGAGCACCATGCATTTCTCACCATCCTCTACTCTGTAACCTGAGAAGTGGTGCCGACGAGTACAGACATGGCTCTCATCGCCATAAATTATTTCTACCTTTGCTAAACTTCACTGCAAGGAGATCAAACCAGTCAATTCTAAAGGAAGTCAGTCCTGGATATTTAGTAGAAGGGCTGATACTGAAGCTGAAACGCCAATCCTTTGGCCACCTGATGCGAAGAGCAGACTCATTAGAAAAGACCCTGATGCTGGGAAAGATTGAGGACAGGAGGAGAAGGGGACGACAGAGGATGAGATGGTTGGATGGCGTCACTGACTCAATGGACGTGAGTTTGAGCAAGGTCCAGGAGATGGTGAAAGGCGAGGAAGTCTGGAGTGCTGCAGTCCATGGGGTCGAAAAGAGCAGGACACGACTGAGCGACTGAACAACAACAAACTTCACGTAGATGGAGTCATTCCCTTCAGCTCTGCACTGACTTGGTGCGAAGGAAGCCTCAGGTCAACGTCAGTCCTTTCATCTCTAAAGTTAAGAGCCCAGCAGCTCTAATTTCCAGAATATTATCTAGAAAACTCCTCTCTATCCATCCCTTCCAGACGGTAGGCCTGACTGAAAGAAAGGACTGACTTTCTGCATGACTGTAAAGGTGCAAAAACATAAAAGAAAAACTTGATGTGTTCCCCTTTTGACCCGAATTCCACTCATGAGAAAATTGAGACTAGGAGTGAGCTGATGATTTGCTCAAGTTCATGGTGGGACTTGGCATCGTATCTGAAGGGAACTGTGATTTTATCTTTTGTATGTTTTGTGTTTTTGTAAGATTTTCACCGTGTGTGTTCTTAGTCACTCAGTCGTGTCCAACCCTCTGTGACCCCATGGATGGTAGCCCGCCAGCCACGGAATTCTCCACGTAAGAATAATGGAGAGGGTTGCCAATCTCTTCCTGGGCGATCTTCCCAACCCAGGGATTGAACCCAGGTCTCCTGTGTTGCAGGCAGATTCTTTACTGTCTTGTAAAGAACCTAATGCCTTTGTATTCAGTACACTAGGAGAAAACAAAAATGAAAAAAATGTATTCTTCACATTCAGCTCTGTCTATCTTCACACTTAGATTTTACAGAGAGGAATAGCAATGAATTTTTGCTTTTTTCCCTGGGAAAAGCCAAGAGAGGCTGTCCAGCACACGAGGTTGCAGTGATGCCACTCAGTCAACTGTGATCCGAGATCTGCCATGTAGATGGGCCCTATAGGCATTTTTCTTTAAAGAGGTAAAAATGTGACATAACAGCTTTCAGTCTGTGAAGTAGTTCTACATAAACAACCCCCACACAAGTCATCTCCCATCTTGCTGAAAACACAGATTCTAATCCAATGGGTCTGAAGCGAGGCTCGTCAGCTTGGAATTCTAACAGATTCCAAGATAGTGAT
Organism: Antilocapra americana; assembly: GCA_007570785.1. Lineage (NCBI taxonomy): Eukaryota > Metazoa > Chordata > Mammalia > Artiodactyla > Antilocapridae > Antilocapra > Antilocapra americana. The sequence continues at coordinate 1,511,505 of ML660776.1, read as the reverse complement.
GACGTTGCTGGTACTTCGACTGCATTTTGAGTGGTGAAGATGAGGTTATTAAAGCCGTAATTGAATCTGCAATGTACCTCAGGTGTCAGACTTAAGAGGTGAGGTGAAACCAAAACCCATGATCATGAGTCTCTGTAGAGTCTCTGGGCTTCCCTTGTGGCTCAGCTGGCAAAGAATCCTCCTTCAGTGCAGGAGATCTGGGTCCGATCCCTGGGTTGGGGAGATCCCCTGTAGAAGGATATGGCTCCCCACTCCAGTATTCTGGCCTGGAGAATTCCATGGACTGTATAGTCCATGGGGTCACAAAGAGTTGGGCACGACTGAGTGACTTTCACTTCACATAACAAGAAAGAGGGCGTATAAATAATTTTAAGCACGTGGAACTGGGGAGATTTGTTGTAGCCATTTATTCCAAAAGGTTATCTAGAGTTATCTGAATTCAAGTTACAGGTTCCATTTCTGTTGCTCTGTTTCTATGTACCAAGCTTTAGGTTACTGTCTTTCTAATTTCCAATCTAGAAGTTATTCTTCTAATCAAATATAAATTTGTAAACTGGGAAATTGTAAAATGAAATAGAGACCGGCAAAAATGTCTGATGATCGTAACATGTGCAGTCATGATCGTTTGTTGTTGACGTTGTTCCCATCCTCTTAAATGGCCCTTGGTAAGCTCTGTTTCCTGGTATTCCCACCACTGGACAGTCCTCTTCCGCATTAGGTGGGGCTGACCTGTGAAACGAGCGAGAAGATGATGTGTGACTTCCAAAGACAGACCGTAAGAGGTGTCCTGGCTTTGCCTGTTTGTTCTTGGACTGCTCATCCTGGCAGAAGCCAGCCATGCAGGGAAGATTCTCAGGCAGCCCGTGTAGCTACACAGGGTGAACTCAGGCCTTCTGCCAGAAGCCATGGAGGGAGAGGATTAGTCAAGAAGCAGATGCTGCAGCACCAGGATTTTGAAGCACACAAGAACTAAGACAGGATCTGGAATGAGGGGGATGGAGAGACACGTGCACCCTGGTGTTCACAGCAGCACTGTGGACAATAGCCACGGCACGGAAGCAGTCTAAACATGCGCCGACAGGAGGACAGATGAAGAAGATGCAGTAAGCACATACGTATAATGGAATATCACTCAGTCCTTTAAAAAGAATGAAACACTGCCATTCGCGGCAACCTGGATGGACCTAGAGATTATCAGACTAAGTAAAGTCAGTCAGACGTAGGATATCACTTGTACATGGAATCTAAAAAGAAGGATATAAATAAACTTATTCACAAAACAGAAACAAACTCACAGATTTCAGAAAACAAACTTATGGTCACCAAAGGGAAAAGATAGAGGGGGATAAATTAGGAGATTGGAATTAACATACACACACTACTATATATAAGGTAGAGAGCCAATAAGGACCTACTGTGTAGCACAGGAAATTCTACATGATATTCTGTAATAACTTATACGGGAAAAGAAAAAAAAGGGATATATGGATTTGTATGACTGAATCTTCCCAGGTGGCTCAGTGGTAAAGAATCTGCCTGCCAAGGAGGAGACGCAGGTTTGATCCCTGGGTTGGGAAGATCCCCTGGAGAAGGAAATGGCAACCCACTCCAGTATTCTTGCCTGGAGAATCCCATGGACAGAGGAGCCTGGTGGGCTGCAGTCCATAGGGTCACAAAAGACTTAACTGAATCACTATGCTGTATGCCTGATATGAACACAGCATTGTAAATCTACTATACTCCAATAAAGTGAAATAAAATTTTTAAAAAAGGAAAAAAAGGAGACACTCTGTATTTGGCATAAATGACTTGATTTAGAAAGGTAAACTATAATAAGTTCCAAAATGTTATTTGAATATAATCACGTCCTATTTCAATCAATTCTAAGAGTTCTTATTTCATGGTTATCAGATTCCAATCCCAAAGAAACAGACTTTTCACTGGAGAAAGCAAGATGAAAATGTAAAATTATAAACTGGGACATTTACATTATGTTAATGAATAAAATCAGTAAGTTATGTGATCTATTGTTAGGTTTGTTCTATGCTTAGGAATATCTTAATGAAGCCTTATGCTGAGAACCTATCTGAAGAAATAGAGAAGAACAGAAATGAATTATTTTGAATTATTGATAGGACTTCATGATAAATCGAGTTGATATATAAAGAAGGAAGGAAAAAAGATGCCTTTAAGAATTTGTGCCTATTTGATTGAAGAATAATGACATACACCATGGAATAAAATAGATTCATGGAATGATAAGCCAGGATTTTAGAGATGAGGAAGAGGACATGGGTTTTATTTTGAGATGTATTGAATTTTGCATAATAAGAAAACCTAGGAGAAAATGATTTCTTCTTGATCTTTACTGTCTTCTTGTACTACATATTGGTGACACATTTTTTCTCATTTTTAAACCCTATCCCTGAAAAACAGAGATAGCCAATATATTTATGTACTTATTTATAAAAACACAACTTCAAGCAACAGCCTTAGCACTATGTTCAACACTGAGACATAGGGACCGTCTCCAACCCACCTTTCTCCCAAACCACGCTACGGTTCCTCCAGCGGGAGTACACTGATCCCTGCATGGCTTTCTTCATATTGGCTCTTGCGCCCTTGAGGTCTAGAATTATTGCTTGGAAATGAGAAAGTTTTTGGCTAGATGTTTTTTGACAGGAGCTTAATAGAGTGTCTGTCTCTTGGTTGGTACTTGGTAGTTTTGTAGCTTTTAGCTTTGAACAATCAAATCCAGTGCTTTGGAGTTGGGGTTTCATACACAGCAGAGTAGTCCCCACTCTGCAATCTATTGAAAATCAGCTCTCAGCACAAAGGTTAGTAAAAATAATTTTTTTAATAAAAATAAATAAATGAAAAAAAATTTTTTTCACTAAACAACAACAAAAGAAATCCAATGCTGTTAAATTCACCAGAAATGGTAGGGCTTCAGAAAATCTATCAATGCTGCCAAACTCAGAGAAGATTGATTTGTGAAACTGAATGCCAAAGTATTAGCTGACTAATGGGCTTACATAGTTTTAATAGCTGGGATATTCAGTAAAGGATATTGTTACTTTTCAGACTTCTTTAGTTGTCAAGTTCTTTTGTGCTCACAGCACTTGCCTTGATGATTTCCAGAATCATGGTTTGTCTTTCATTAGCTGCAGTTTTACAGTGTCTTCCCAGTGAAATTTTAGAAAGATAATATAATAGAAATATATTTACAAATAACATTTTTAGCTCAGTGACTTTGATAGAAATGACTTTTTTGACTCCTCTATTTTTTAATGATAGCTTTTAGCTTTCTTCTTGGTGTGTAGTTTTTCCATTTTAATAAGAAAGGGCTCTAAATGAAAAAAATATGGCTAAACAAAGAGCTTAATTATAATTACTGTATAGCATGACATGTAAACAAACCTGTGATAGATGCTTAGCAAATTGGAGGAATTTAACTCAACAATAAACTTCAAAGCAATTTACTTCAAAGACATTTGACGCTAATAGGCTAATTATATGTTGCCTGAAGTGGGAAATATTTCCTTTGGCTGACTTATTGATTTATTGCCTTTTAACAGAAAATTATGCTGATCTAATTACAAACAAGGGTTAACAAGCTAACAACTTCAGATCTGAGGTTGTCCATAACGACACAGAATGACTAATGGTCTACCACAAGCAACTGCCCATGAATCTTTAGCCAGAAACTTGAAATGCCATGTCAATATTTGGGGGAGAGTTGAAATACTCTGATCAATTTTTCTTTCTGCATCAAGTGCTGTTAAAATAGCTAAACGGTGTTGTAATTGGACCCATGGTTATAACAGTCACTTTTGACCTATAGTCTTCAATTTTGTTCACTTATTGCCTTCTGGATTATTAATGTTTGAAAAACAAAATTCCTGTTATGCTAATATATTCATCAGTGAAGTACTGTGCCACACGCTTCTTCAGAAACCATTTTTTTTTAAGTCAGTGTGGGGGCCATGAGAAGGAGCATCACCAGTGTGTCAACCTCCAGAATCCTGAGAAGTCAAGGAGGACCGGAGGTATCCATATAAACCACTCTCCCCAAGCCTGCCAGTGCAGGAGTTCCAGGAGTAATGTGGGGCTGTACGGGGTTTGGGGCAGGACGGAGACGTGGATGTGTACGGCTGACCCTTCATGGTCACCGGGAACCGTCACAACACGGCTATCCTCCAATACAAAAGGTTTCTGGCATTAAAAAAAATAAGTAAACGTGGGGCCTTATGATTGGGAACACACAAGTTGGTTTTAAGACTTTTGTGTAAACTCCTTGAGATGGGAAAGGCCTCCTAGTATGGGTACCATTTTGAGACGTGAAACCAGAACAGATGTGTGACGGCTATTCACTATTTCTATTATCTTGTCTCTACTAAGAAGAAGATGGGGCCTTTGCAACCCCCTGGACTGTAGCCTACCAGGCTCCTCTGTCCGTGGGATTCTGCAGGCAAGCATACTGGAGTGGGTTGCCATTTCTTTCTCCAGGGGATCTTCCCAACCCTGGGATCAAACCTGGGTCTCCAGCATTGCAGGCTGATGCTTTACCATCTGAGCCACCAGGGAAGCCCAAGAAGATAGAAATCAGCTACAATTCCACCACCTCTTCCCAACACATAATGACAAGTAGTCTACAAGTGCATTAACTCTTTTGTAAAGAATTTATTGGAATATAGTTGACTTACCATGCTGTTACTTTCAGCTGTATACCTCAGTGAATCAGTTATACATATGCATATATCCATTTTTCAGATTCTTTTCCCATATGGGTTATCACAGAATATTAAGTAGACTTTTCTGTGCTATATATTAGGGCCTTATTAATTATTCACTTTATATATAAATAGTGTGTATATGTTAACCCCAAACTCCTAATTTATTCCCCCCCACTATCTTTCCCCTTTGGTAACTATAAATTTGTTTTCTATGTCTGTGAGTCTGTTTCTGTTTCATAAATAAGCTCATTTGTATCATTTTAGATTCTACATATAAGTAATATCCTATGACATTTATCTTTGAGCTACTTCACTTAGTAGGTATGCTGCTGCTGCTGCCAAGTCACTTCAGTCGTGTCTGGCTCTGTGCAGCCCCATAGATGGCAGCCCACCAGGCTCCCCCGTCCCTGGGATTCTCCAGGCAAGAACACTGGAGTGGACTGCCATCTCCTTCTCCAATGCATGCCTACATGCATGCTAAGTCGCTTCAGTCGTGCCCAGCTCTGTGCACCCCCATGGACTGCAGCCCACCAGGCTCCTCTGTCCACGAGATTCTCCAGGAAAGAATACTGGAGTGGGCTGCCATCTCCTTCTCCTACTTAGTAGTTATCCATACTCTTTAAAGTGTTTCTTACTCACTCATTTATTTATTATTTCCCTTCTATCCATCCTTCTGTATTTTTAAAATTGAAGGTACCCAATGAATTTCTTTCCATGTCATTACTTATTTTTCCATAGCATAATTGTTGTTGTTATTCAGTCACCCAGTTGTGTCTGACTCTTTGTGACCCCATGGACTGCAGTGTGCCAGGCCTCCCTGTCCCTCTCCATCTCCTGAAGTTTGCCTGAGTTCGTGTCCATTGCATTGGTGAGGCCATCCAACCACTTCATCCTCTGTTGCCCCATTCTCCTCCTACCTTCAGTTTTCCTCAGCGTCAGGCAGGGACTTTTCCAGTGAGTCTGCTGTTCACATCAGATGACCAAAACAGTGGAGCTTCAGCTTCAGCATCAGTCCTTCCCACGAGTATTCAGGGTTTATTTCCCTTACTGGCTATTTAATGTTTAGTTGTAAGATTTCACTGATTTTGGTAATTAAGGTCATTGCCAAAAATTCTTTCACTGTAACCTATATCCTTGGTTTTTTTTTTTCCTTGTGGATGAAAATGATGCCTCCAAATACCTTCAGCTCCTGGGTTCATTGGCCTTAATTTTCTCATTTCTCACTGTCTGACGTGCAGGCCAGGAGTGCCCTTAGGTCTCCTTTCTTTGCTGCTGGCCTCCTCCAGGCCTCCCTCCACTTAGTTTAGAAAACTAGCCTCAGTGCTTTAAGCAGAGGATGAACGCTAGAACCAGTTTGGGTATTAATGAGAATTGGAGGCGGCCGGGGGTGAGGGGCTAGGACTGGCCTGCTTATTTCTCTTCAGTTCCTTGTTCTTCTAACAGTGATCCATGAGCCAGAAGCATGGGCAGCCTGAAGGCTGATTAAAAATACAGAATCTCAGGCCCCACCCAAACCTGCTGAAACAGAATCAACATTTGGGGCGTTTAGTGATTCATAGGCAGGTGAAATTCTGAGAAGTACTGCTTTAGTTGATTACTATTACTTTCCCTTTGGTTTTCCCTACAGCAGTGATTTCCAAATTTGTCTTCACATTGGAATCACCAGGGAAACTTACAGAAATGCTCGTGTGGCATCTCGCCTTCCACCTACCCACCCCATGATTGTGATTTAGTTGGTCTTGGGTGTGGCTTGGGCATTGAAAACTTTAAAGATGCCCCGATTCAAATGTGCTGCCCACTTTAGGGAACACTGTCCTATGCCTTCTAAATTGATTCTGTCCTGTTTGAAATTTCTTCCCAGAGACCTGTCCTACCCTATTGGGGTTGTCGTTTTCTCCACCTATCAGTTCTATTCCATTTGCTTCCCATTTTCCAGAAATTCCTGTAAAATTTTGTTCCATTAATGGTATGTGTTTCTTTTTTTTTCTTTAATGCTGTGATATATTTAAACTTTGTGGTTTAATTCTTTCCAGGGGAAAGTAGAATCCAGGTAGTGAGGTTGCACGTTGGTTACGTATCGGGATGTCTTTCATTCCATTTTCTCTGCTGCTCCTTCTTCTTTCTGGCATGAACAGATCCCCCCACATCCAACATTTTCCACCTCTTGTTTTCAGCTCTTGGTCTAACTTTGATTCCTCATCTTCTCTGTTGGAGTTCCCAAGGACCACAGTGGCGATGGGGGTTCTAAAGAGGCATCAGTGACGTCTGGGGCCAGGAAATATTGTCCATGAGTGCTGCCAGTGAAGGCAGCAACCCCAGCCTTCACTCCCTCGACGCCACCCCCACTCTGCTTGTGACAGAAATAGTTTACGGGTCGCCAGATGCCCCGTAGGGTCGACCGTCCCCCTCAGCTGAAGACCCCTGAGCCGTAAGATTGTCAGGAGTTTCCCGTGGTCAATAGTATAGCAAGTCACTTAAAAACGTTGTTTCTGTGTAACTGTCTTTACTGTCTTCATGACAGGTACTATTTTTCCCATGAATTTTATTTCATATATTAATGTTCTGGGATGGTCCTGAGTTCATAAAATTTTATTCTTTACTATTAAGATGGTTCAACTCATATGGAATGAAATGGGATGTAATTACTGAGTTTGTAAGACTTTCCATGTAAAGAAATTCACAGACATAGTTGTGTCTGACTCTTTGTGACCCTTTGGATCGTAGCCTGCCAGGCTCCTCTGTCCAAGGGCTTCTCCCAACAAGAATATTGGAGTGGGTTGCCATTTCCTTCTCCAGGGGTCTTCCTGACCCAGGGATCAAACCTGCGTCTCCTGCAATTCCTGCATTGCAGGCAGATTCTTGACCCGCTGAGCCACTGGGAAAGCCCCATGATATACCCAGTGGCTCAGCAGGTCAAGAATCTGCCTGCAATGCAGGAATTGAAGGTTCAATCCCTGGGTCAGGAAGATCCCGTGGAGAAGGGCAAGGCAACCCACTCCAATATTGTTGTTGGGAGAGTCCCATGGACAGAAGAGCCTGGCGGGCTACGGTCCAAAGGGTCACAAAGAGTCAGACATAACTGAAGTGACTTAGCTCACACACATGCACATGTATATGTGTGTGTGTGTATATATATATATATATATATATATATATATATATAGAGAGAGAGAGAGAGAGAGAGAGAGAGAGAGAGATTATAGAGATCATAGCCAAAGGGCCCTGATACTGAGATAAGGAAAAATGATTGTCCCACTGAGTCATGGTTGGGAAGGAATCATGGCTAAAGTCACTTCACCTTGGGAAACAAGAGCACTTCCCCTTCTAGCCCCAGGGCTAAGTGGTGGCGATCCCGTCTTGTTCAGTGTTTTTGAGGTGAAGGAGTATACATCAGGACATGTCTTACATTTCATACCAGAGAACCTAGTTCAGCAAATACTTTCTTAAAGACCCACAGCTGTAATGAACTAAAGTCCCTACATGGACACATTCTGAAAATGTAAAAGAGAAATGTAAATAGAAGCCCACATCCCCAGCTTCCTGCTTCCTTTCTGATGGGATTTGCTGGAGATAAGAGACGTCCTAAATCCACAGGGTACAGGCTCACACTGTGGTGTTCATGGAGATGAATAATTCAGTGTCTCCAAAGGGCATCTCATCTAAGGCACAAAATTGTATTTCTTTAAGCAACACTGGTTCATGCTGATGGTCTTCCATTCAGTTGAAGAAAGCTGCACAACAGCAAGGAGTGTTTGGAGCAGATTTGCAACTGGAAGCTACATTGTTCCCCAGATGAGGGAGGCTTTTGCTCAGTATAGAGTAAGGTGGTTTCTGTTTGGCTTTGCGTTTCTCAAGCCAGTGTTGGGGCACTTGGTTCTTCCCACCTTGAGCACTGCAGGGAATGAAACTGAGCAGGACCCCTGGGGGGCTCCTGGGCACAGAAACCTTTTTGTGTTCCCCGTTTCTTGTTTGTAGGGAATAGACTCCAGCTTCTGTGACCTTCCCTGAGTTCCAATAGGTTGATTCAAACAGTTGCTAGTAAGGGTAGTTGCTGATCAGGGTTCAGGTTCCCTGCTGGCCCAGACAGTAGAGAATCCACCTGCTAATGCAGGAGACGTGGGTTCAATTCCTGGGTCAGGAAGATCCCCTGGAGAAGGGAATGGCAACCCACTCCAGTATTCCTGCCTGGAGTCCCATGGACAGAGGAGCCTGGTGGGCTCCAGTCCCTGGGGTCCCAAAGAGTCAGACACATACAGTCAGGGAAGGGAGGGGATGCAGAGATAAGGGGGCAGCCGCCAAGAAACAACAGTGCAACTTTGGTGCAGGGTCCTGCACCAAGAGATCTGTTCAGTTCGGTTCAGCTGCTCAGTCGTGTCCGACTCTTTGCACCCCCATGGACCGCAGCACGCCAGGCTTCCCTGTCCATCACCAACTCCTGCAACTTGCTCAAACTCATGTCCATCACTACACAGAAATGTATCTGTGAGTTCTTCTGAAGAACTAAAGCCCCCAGTGAGAAGGCCACCTGAGGCTGGGTTAAAGGAGCCAGAGACGCTTATCCAGAGACCAGATTCAGGGTCTGCAGGCCTGCACACGCCCTGATCTATCAGCGAGCCCCCCCTGGAACCACTGCCGCAGAGCCCCTCACCAGGTCCTCACTGGGTTGGGACACACAGTTTCTGAGGCGCACGCCCACTGTGTCCTCTGCCTGGCAAAGCAGTAGAGCTATTCTTCTCCACTTCACCCGAAACTGTATCTCTGAGAGTTGGTTTGGCACCAGCGCAGAGGCTGTCTTCAGCCCCAGAAAGAGGAGCCGCCCTTTCCAGGTGGCTCGTCGCCCCAGGCCGGCCCTGCCCCAGCCTGCCGGCAGGTTTCTCTGGGCTCTCTGGCCTCTAGCAGGGCTGCTGAACGCATGAGCAGGGCTCCTCCTTAGCGATGTGTCCTCAGCGTGTCAGAGACACTAGAAAATTTCCTTGGCCAAGTGCAAATGAAGCAAATTAGAAAGAGAAAGTTTATGGCAAAACTTATCTTACTTCAGGCCACCTTTTTGTTTCTTTGGATTGGAAAGGGCATCATTTCATTTCATTCCTTTCACCCCCTTCAGCCCTTCTCTCCTGCTCACTACACGGTCATGAACAGTTTTGGGAACTCTGGAAACACATGGATATGCCCACATCACTCAGCTTGTAGTTCTGCATGTGATCAGTATGGCCTCTGTGGACCGCATTCTCTTAGCAACCCCAAAACTTCACTTAGTTCACCCACGCTAGGGCCTGAAATTGTCCATCAATTGAGCTGAAAGTACAGTTGGGTTCTGAAGTCCTCAGAAAAATCCTTCACCTTCTTTTATATTTTGTAGGTTACATTAACCAATGCTTCCTGTAGTGCCATGGGCTTTTAAAGTAAACATTTTGGAATAAATGGATGCCTGTTAGCTATCTTTAAAAATAGGAAAAATTAATAATGAGAACAGTCATGATAATGATAAGTGGTCTAGTATCACCCATTTGTCTGATACTCTCTATGTGCTGGAACAAATGCTTTCCTACATTTCAGCACATTTTTACCCTCACAACAACCTTGATGTTATAAGGCCATGTTAGAGCCAGACTCTGTCTGCAACCTTCTCAAATCCAGCTCTGGAAACTGTGACAAGTGATGTGGATCTTGGCATGTATGCTAAGTCATCTCTGACTCTGACTGTGACCCCATGGACTGTAGCCTGCGAGGATCCTCTGTCCATGGGAGTTTCCAGGAAAGAATACTGGAGTGGGTTACCACGCCCTCCTCCAGGGGACCTTCCCCACTCAGAGATCACACCCGCGTCTCCTGCACTGGCAGGCGGGCTCTTTACTACTAACACCACCTGAGAAGCCCTTGCGGATCTTTGTTACTGTGGCTCAGTCCCTGAAGTCACGTCCTGCTCTTTGTGACCCCATGGACTGTAGCATGGTAAGCTTCTCTGTCTCCTGAAGCTTTCTCAAACTCATGTCCATTGTGTTGATGATGACATCCTACCATCCCATCCTCTGTCATTTCCTCCTGCCTTCAGTCTTACCCACCATCAGGGTCTTTTCCAATGTCAGCCCTTCACATCAGGTGGCCAAAGTATTGGAGCTTCAGCTTCAGCATCACTCCTTCCAATGGATGGTCAAGGTTGATTTCCTTTAGAATTGATTGGTTTGATCTCCTTGCCATACAAGTCACTCTCAAGAGTCTTCTCCAGAACCACAATTCAAAAGCATCAATTCTTTTGTGCTCAGCCTTCTTTATGGTCCAGTTCTCACATCTGTGCATGACTACTGGAAAAACCATAGCTTTAACTATACAAATCTTTGTCAGCAAAGTGATATCTCTGCTTTTTAATAAGTTGTCTAGTTTTGTCCCCAGAGTCCCTCTTGGCCTGCACTTCCCCTCCTATTTCTCCCTTCCTTTAGAGCTATTTTCATTCCTCCCTCAACTGTCTGCCGCCCGCAGGGGAGTACAGTTTGCCTTAGGTTAACGTCTTCCTCACCAGAATTCTGGTGAAAAAATTCTTCACTTCATTTCATGTCTACAAGGAAATGGAGGCAAAGAAACTAAAGCAATTTGCCCGAGATCCCTCAGCTCATAAACAGTAAATCTAAACTTGAACCAGGGTTTTTCTGACTTGTAACCAGTCTGTTCTTTCCTTCTAATCAGTTTTTTCTTTATAATTTTGTCACCTGTCATTGATCCTGTTTATGTCAAGGCTTAATGTCAGACTTTATAGATTTCTAATCAACATAATTTGAGCAGAGTGATTACTTGGAACCACAGCTGACAAGTCCAAGGGTGCCCAGAGGAGTTTAAAATGAGTTGCAAAAACTTAACTGGGTTGTTTATTTAAAAGGGAACAAAAATCTCTTTGGTTATAAAGTTGGAGGCATCATAATTAAACTGGCCTCCCAAGGTGCAGTCTTAAAAAAGACTTTCTAGATGAAAACTTTCTTGTTTATCCACCCGCCCCACCGTGACGGCTCTTCCTGACCCTCCTTTGGGGAAGTCGCACAGTTTCTCGACATCAGTGTCTGCAGATGTCACTGGTCCTGGGCCTGAGCTTTCGTTTTGCTGCTGTGGAGTGAGTGCGAGTGAACCCGTGAGATTGTATAGCTGTTGTGACTGAAACAGAAACTCTGCGTGGGGCACTCCTGCAGTCACTGCACAGGCCTTCACGTGGCCTGGTTGGGACTTCGCACCCTCTCTGGTTTCCTTAGCTTCTTCCTCCCCAAACGGCATAGGCTCCACATCTCACCCCACTGGTCAGTGGTTTTCCATCTTGGTTGCATGTTGTTCCCATCCAGGGCCTAGACCATGTTACTGATAAATTAAATCGGAATCCCAGGGCGTGGGGAGGACTCTGTTGTGTAACTCTTGGACTAGATGACTATTAAACTAAATTCCTAAATTACCACTGGGATATGATTCTAGGACAGATATTTCAGGAGGCTGTTATAGAAATACTTCACCGTATCAGCAAGAAATTTAGCAAAATGGCTTATGATGTTCTGACTTAAAGCAGAGAGGACATCAACCAGATTAGCCACAAATGATGTTGAGGAAAAACCTACCTCCAAAAGAGCAGTCTTGCATCAGGCTGCAGGTAAGCTGGACTTCACTCCAGGAGGAGGTGTGACTCAGGTCTTTCCACGTGTCTCTGATCTTCCTTGGAGCACTGCTGCCCAGGGAGTGCACGTCTCATGGCGGTTCACTGGCAGGCCGTCACCAGGCATGAAGTGATAAAGGTCTCTCTGTTCACGTCATGGTCAGTCTGCCTCTGGACCAAGTAATCCGAACAGCTCAGCCCAGCACTAGTGACGTGGAGACACCTACCCTGTGCGTGGGGAAAGAGGATAAATCGCTTGCCCACAGAGGTCCACACTCTCGTAAGAATACATTTGTTGGCAGTATCTTAGAATGGGCTTCCCTAGTGGCTCAGTGGTCAAGAATCCACCTGCGAATGCAAGAGACATAGGTTCGATCGCTGGGTCGGGAAGATCCCCTGGGAAGGAAATGGCGACACACTCCAGTATTCTTGCCTGGAGAATTCCATGGGCAGAGGAGCCTCGTGGGCTACAGTCCGTGGCATTCCAAGAGTCGGACAGGACTGAGTGACTAAACACAAGTAATAATTCTTAGAAGACAAGGGACTAAAGAAGGGTCTATTTTTTCAGTTTACCTGTAGATATAAAATTATACCAAAATAAGAAGTTTTTTCAAAAGTCACAAAAGGCTGGACTTCCATGAGAGTTGCAGAGATAGGTTTAGTTACCAGAAGTATTAAAGTAAAGCATGGATCATCCTTTGGTGGGAAAGTTGTGCAGAGATAAGCATTAGCTGATTATTTGGTGTGTAGCCTAGATTTTCAACTGTTATGCCACAGGGAGAAACAGAAGGAAGAGGGCATGGAGATAAAAGATTCAAATTTTCATACGGCTGAAACCAACTAGAGAGAATTTTGAAAGGATAAACAACATCACACATTCAGGTTTACAATTTCAATTGTTTATACATACTGCATAAAATCTAGACACAAGAACCTGATATGTGGTTTATATTTGTTTGGCTCATTGATAAAATACAGCTTTTTTTTTTTTTTTACTTTTTTTTTTCTCCCTTTTATTGTTTTTGCCATACAATGCCATGATATCACCATGGGTTTACATATGCTCCCCCTCCAGAAACCCCTCCCTCCCCCCTCCCTCCTCCCTCCCCCCGGGAAATCTCGATGCACCAGCCCCGAGCATCAATCCTGGGCTGGCGATTGATTAGACATATGATAATTAACATGTTTCAATGCCATTCTCCCGTATCATTCCACCCTTTCCCTCATCCACAGAGTCCACGAGTCTATTCTATACATCTGTGTTCCTTTTGCTGTCTCGCATGTTGGGTTCTCGTTACTGTCTTTCTAAATTCCATATATATGTGTTAATATACTGTATTGTTGTTTTTGCTTCTGGCTTGCTTCACTCTGGATAATGGGTTCAAGTTCAGTCCATCTGAGTAGAATTGATTCAAATGAATTTTTTTTTAATGCTGAGTAGCATTCCATTGTGTATATGTACCACAGCTTCCTTATCCATTCGTCAGCTGATGGGCATCTAGGTTGCTTCCATGTCCTGGCTGTTGTGAACAATGCGGCGATGAACACTGGGGTGCACGTGGCTCTTTCAATTCTGGCTTCACAGCTGAAATACAGCTTTGATTGGAATTCCTAAACAACCATGAGTGTCTCCTGTCAGGGTTAGCCTGGAGGGTGCAACTGCAGCCAAAGCCACTAGTTGGCCACAGGCAGGGGCCGGCGGGGCTAATCATATTATTAACAGCAACAGCAAGAGCAGCAGCTAATACCGTGGAGTGTTTATGAAGGGCCAGGACAGCTAAGTGCTTTATGTGGATCACTACATCCTCAAAAACCCCTCTCAAGTAGGTACTAATGGCGTGACTATTTTACAGGTGACAAAACGGAGGCTCTGTGAGTTAGAATGGCCGTCCCACGACCCCACCATGCACGAATGTTAGTACTCAGAGTTCAGCTCAGGATGTCTGATCCTGCGAAAGGTGGGTGTAATCACTGCACTCTGCTGCCTGCCCGTTCAAACTGTCACCCCGTTCAGAACACCAGCATTCGCCTCGAAAGCTGTTCCACCACGTGCCGGAGGACAGCCCGAGGTCCGTTTGCTATGACACGTGACACATTTCTGGACTCATCTTGAGATGCGGCTGTGTCTGCTTTGGCTAGACCTCCTCTCTGGTACCGCTTCATGCGTTTCTGGAAATCGCAGTATGTTCCCCAAGCTGCCATACGCCAGCCTCCTTCCCCAAACCCGAGTACCCACCCTCCTGGCCCCCAGCCCAGGGGAGACACAGTCTGTGCTGCTGCTACGGCCTCCACTTTGCTGTGGATTATTTCTGACTCGCCAGACGGAGCTGACGGCCAGATGAAGGGCTGGGATTTCCCAATCAATAGTCATTAGAACTCACTTATTATACGTGGAGTGCCTTTCGGGGCCGGGGTGATACCCTTAACAAGAAAAAGAAAAAAATAAGCGCGTTTTTGGTAACGTAAACGCAGCTCTCTGCCAGGAGGAGCTAGATCGGCCAGAGAAACGGGTTTGCGAATGCCCCTTCTCGCCTTCATGCCATTGCCGCACGTGTGAGCATGCCCAGGGCCCCTCCTAAGAGCATGTGGCGTGGACAGGTTGTGTGTGTGTCTTTTTTTTGTTGCCTTTTTAACTAGAAAAAGAAAGTTGAGACACTAGGTTTATCTAACAAACTTGAACATGAGAAGGAGTAGAGAGAAAGACCGGTTGACCAAAAAAAAGGAAAAAAAAAAGGTCTATTCTTGTGAAAGTGAATAACTGGAGGCGGTGGAGAGTGAAAAGGAGGTTAGAGAAAGCCAAAAGAGAGAGAATTTGTCAGAAAGGGAGTTAGACTCAGCACCTGCTGCTTACTAGAGCGATTGACTGTGAAAAACAAGACGTCCCTAAGCAAGTCTAGTCCTGCGAAGTCTGAAATGATCCAGAAAGGAGAACAGACTCATTTTTACAACCAAAGACTGTGATTCATGAGGCGATGCTGGTGTATTTTCACTAGTTTCCTCTTTCCCATTATCAGCAATCACTCAGTTTTCCAGGCTTAACTTTTGAGCCCTAGTTAGGAGCAGGCCATTCTAAGTTTGTATGGTGGATACCTTTCCTGAAATAAATATACCAACTAACTTTACAGAGGCTTTGCTCGTAGCTCAGATAGTAAAGAATCCTCCTGCAATGCAGGAGAATCGTGTTCAATCCCTGGGTTGGAAAGATCCATGGGAGAAGAGAATGGCAACCCACTCCAGTATTCTTGCCTGGAGGATTCCATGGACAGAGGAGCCTGGTGGGCTACAGTCCATGGGGTTGCAAATAGTCGGATACAACTGAGAGGCTAAACACAACACAGCTTTATATGGAGAGAAAAGGTCCATGGTTTCCTTATTCTTGTTGAATTAGCTTTGTATTTCTCATCTGTCTTCACAGCTTGTTGGCTTCACATCCTGAGTTGTCAAAACCATTTCTTATTGAGTCTACCTTACCTTTCATGCTCTTTCATTCGCAGAGGTCTTTGAGAGGTGGGATCTTGAGAAAGACCTCCACCTTGGAGTTAGACAGTCACCCCTCATTCTCAAAAGTATGTACAGACCCAGTCATACCAACCTTGCTTGAGATAAGCTCTGGAAAACCAGCCTTCTGCCCGTACTGTCTGGCAAACATTACTACTGGCCCACAGGGACTACACCCCCAAGATAGGATTGGCTTTGAGGTTAATCAGACCTCTAATTTTCAGAAAGCAGGAGGAAACTCTGAGAGCAAACACAGACCTTGGGAGCTAGTAGCCTAAAACCTGAGCCTGCCAGTTATAAGTCATGACTTTTAACTGAAGTATTATCTACCGGTGGATAGAAATTCTGTCTATACTTAAGCCATCATTTAGCAAGAACAAAATATGATGCTATGAATAAAATGCCTTGCATGCTTTGGGAGGCATATGTTTAGAGATGAGGTGCCATTTTTTAGTATTTGATTCAAGTTCAGTTGACCTGCAATGTAGTGTTCATTTCTGCTGTACAGCAAACTGACTCAGTTATAGACATATATGTATACATGCACAAAAATATATTATTTTCCATTATGGCTTGTCACAGGATATTGAACAGAGTTCCCTGCGTTGCACCACATGACTTTGCTGTGTATCCACACTGTATGTGATGGCTCACGTCTGCTAACCCCGACTCCCAGTCCTCCCCCCTTGGCCGCCACCAGTCTGCTCTCTGTGTCTGGGACTCTGTTTCTGTTTTGTAGATAAGTTCATTTGTGTAATATTTTAGATTCCATGTATCAGTGATACCCTATGATATTTATTTGTGGTATCTTCACGGCTTCTTGATATCATATTTGTAAACTTCATACTTGCAGGCTAGGTTTTAAAAATCACATATGAAAACAAAAAAGGGGGAGATAGGTAACTGAATAGGTTATAGGAATAGGATATTATATGGAATATATATAGAATATACTGAATAGGAATATAGGTAGAGAGACAAATGGATAAAGCCATGTTTCTTAGGCAGGGGTTTTTAAATATAAATCAGAATAAGCTGATGCTCTTAACTCAAGATGGGAGAAATTCAGCTTAAGAAACATCAGTACTAAGATGAAAATAGAAGAGTGTGTAAGAATGGACTTAAAAAACCCCAAATCTGAAATACTGTATGAAACCCTGTATCTAGTGAAAGCAGTAGGGAGAGCCCTGGGGACAGAATGGCCGTCTTGAACCCTGAGAATAAATGTCACAAGCAGATAACAGCTTCCCGAGGCAGAGCTCAGATCTCACAGTGTCGCGGTTTGCTGAACTTCCTGCCCCCCACCCCGCCGGCTGCTTGACTGATGGTCATTGTTTAAATAAAATGTAGAGAAGGCAAACATTATTTATACTAATCAATATAGAAACTAGATGTTATTACCAGAACAAGGAAAGCCAAATTATGATGGGAAATTGGATGCAATAAGAGACTAAAAATAATTGAAAAAGCCATTCAGTCATGTTTGGGAGAGAGGAAAAGAAATTTTGAGTAGGGTCTGGGTGAGAATATGTCATAGGACTACAGGCGAGACAGATAATTGTTCGGGAGACGTGCTGTTGTTAGAGGTGACCACTGTCTTGAAAGAAAACCTTGCATTGGCCGCCGAGCAAGAAAGCCTCCTTCAACATGGGTGCAGGGGCGGTGTGTCCGTTCGTAAATACGTGTGTTACAAAGAAAAGCTGAGTGAGTGAAACACAGGAAGAGAAGCTGGCTGCTCCCAGTAACTCAAGGCTAAGGAGACTATTTCTAAAAATTAAAGTGGCCCAGCTAGAGAGTGGCGGTGATTGTATCAGGAGAAGAGACGGTTTCCAGCGCTGGGGGAGCCCGCGCAGAGGCGGGGGAGCCGTCATGGAGGGTGGTCACTGGGGAGGCTCAGGCATCGTGTGGGCACTGGGGTTCTTGGCCCATGAGCCCCTCTTGATTCCGAGATGGTTGCTGTTGTGCAGATGCTAAGTCAGTCATGTCCGACTCTTTGTGACCCATGGACCGCAGCACGCCAGGCTGCCCCGTCCTTCACTGTCCCCGGGAGTTTGCCCAGGTCCATTGAGTCGGTGGTGCTACCCAACCACCCCATCCTGATGTGCTGTGACTCGGTAAAGAGACGCCTGTGCCCAGTGGGTGCTCCAGGGACCCACACTCACTCTTAGCTGTGTGCTGTCGCCTCCGCAAGTGCAGCCAGTTTAACAGACACGGCAAGTGGTTTAGCCTCTGACGCCCCGAGGAAAAGAGAGGTGGCTCAGTTGGTAGCACGTGCCGATTTCTGCAGTATCGGTACTGCCACCGTGACTGATGTTAAGCTTTCAGTGTGATGCCACTGAGCGTGGAGGCTGGGGAGATCTGTCAACAGCTGACTCTCCGGAAGCTGTGTGAGCCGGGATCTGTTTCTCGAGAACCTTGCTCCAGGATCCATCATTTTATTCAGGAAGTGTGATTAATTTCATGACTTGTTTCTGCTCACTTCATTTGACCACCCAGTCTCTCACCTGGGCATGAGATGAAGGCTGCCTGATTCACTTTTTAGAAGAAATTAAATAGAGAAATACAACTAGAGATGATCATACTTCATGAAGTAAGTCAGAAAGAGAAAGACAAATCCCATATGCTATCATTTATATGTAGTATCTAAAATATGACATAAAAGAGCCTATCTCTGGAACAGAAACAGACTCCCAGACACAGAGAACAGACTGGGGGTTGCCAGGCGGGGGCGGGGGGGTGGGGATGACAAGTTTGGAGTTGGCTGATACCAACTACTGTAGCTGGGAATGGAGAACAAGGTCCTACGGTGTAGCACAGGGGACTACGTCCAGCCTCCTGGGATAAACCATAATGGAAAAGGATACAAAGAAGGAATACATATGCATATGTGTGTGACTGAGTCACTTTGCTATGTAGCAGAAATTAACACAACATTGTAGATCAACTATGCTTCATTAAACAGATAAAAGAAAGAAAATTGGCTGTCACTGAAGCTTAGGATTTTAGACAACTTTCCAAACTGAAATACATATGTAAAAGACCAATTTATCCTATCACTAGGACATAGATTACATTAAGAATGCCCTTTATCAGTAGACATTATCAATGTTTGAAAACTCAATGAATAGCAAGAGTTTTTTATGGGAAGCAGTTGCTAAGTTCACTGTACAGTTTGGCTATATTGGAGACTCAGGGGTTAGCCCATTGCTGACGGCCCTTAACTAGACAAAACAAAACACTTCTTATACACAAATACAAAGTGGAACTCAGTTCCTGAGCAGTGGGACTTACCTGAAGCTTTACTGAGAGCAATGAAAGCAGTGTGTTAGTTAGAATTAGGGTCAACTACATATCGAAGAGAATACAGAATAATCATTACTTAAATGCACATCATCTCACCCAAAATAAGTCTGGAGGGGAGCAGTTTCAGGACAGTGGTGGAGGTACATGGTTGTTAACATCTCAGTCTTCGTCTATCTCTCTGCTCCATCATTTTTTCCACATAATCATTTCAAGGTCCCATAGAGTGATTAGTGCCCCAGGCATCATATCCAAATATTTTAAAAAGTAGCTGGGGAAGGACAAAAGGACACATCCTAGCCATCTCCTGCTTTTTTGAGAATCATTCCAGAAAGACTCATTCAACACTTCTATTCTCTCTCTTGATCAGAACACAGTTGCAGATGGTTAAGATCCTACCTATCTGCAAGGCTTGTCATAGCTTTGAGCACTAAAGAATTGATGCTTTCAAACTGTGTTGCTGGAGAAGATTCTTGAGAGTCCCTTGGACAGCAAGGAGACCAAACCAATCAATCCTAAAGGAACTCAACCCTGAAAGTGTATTGGAAGGATTGATGCTGAAGCTCTAATGCTTTGGCCACCTGATGCAAAGAGGTGACCCATTGGAAAAGACCCTTATGCTGGGAGAGACTGGGGCTGGAGGAGAAGGCAGCGACAGAGGATGAGATGATTAGGTAGCATCAGCTATCAATGGACATGAGTCTGAGCAAACTCACGTGGTGAAGGACAGGGAAGCCTGGTGTGCTGCAGTCCATGGAGTCACAGAGAGTCGAACACAACTTCATGACTGAACAATAACAACCTGCAAGGAAGACCAGAGCGTGGTCTTTCACCTGGACACAGCATTAGATCCGCTCTCTCCTGGACACAGGGTTAGACCCGCTCTCTCCTGGACACAGGGTTAGACCCGAATGCTCTTTCTTTGGAAGAAGAGAGTGAGGAGCATCTAGGGATGGGCAGACTCTGCCATAGCAGATATGACTCAGCCGCCAGGATTAAGGTGGCCGGGGCTGTGCACACCCCCGATTACGGAGCCCTGAGGCTGAGCTGCAGAGTGGACCTGCTGCTTTTTATTGAGCTTCAGCCATGTGGCATGTACCTAGGATTAAGGTGTGCATTTTCCAGTTTCTAGAGTGAAACAGATGCAGACTCGTAAGATGTAAGAAAAAGCAAAAGTGAAACTTGATGCTTTCTCCCCAACTCTCCCAAGGCCCAAGGAGGAAGAAAGGGGAGGGGTCCGCCTGCAATGCAGGAGACCCTGGTTCGATTCCTGGGTCGGGAAAATCCCCTGGAGAAGGGATAGGCTACCCACTCCAATATTCTTGGGCTCCCTGGGTGGCTAAGCTGGTAAAGAATCCACCTGCAATACGGGAGACATGGGTTCGATCCCTGGGTTGGGAAGATCCCCTGGAGAAGGGGAAGGCTACCCATTCCAGTATTCTGTTCTGGAGAATTCCATGGACTGTATAGTCCATGGGTTGCAAAGAGTCGGACACGATAGAGCAACTTTCCCTTTCAGCCACAGGAGAGCCCTGTGGAGCCTGGCAGACTAAGCTACAAAGAAATGGAGTGGGCCTCCTGCTCATGGCCTGCAGGTTCCCTGGAAAACCAGGTCTCAGTCCATCAGAGGTGAAGAGCAACGCCACCTGTGAGTGGCGGGGGGCACAGTGACAAGGGGGGGCCCGCTGGGGGCCCTTGCACTCAGGCTGTGCTGGAGGAAAGACATAGCTGGTGTGATTCTGCATCTTCTCCTGACAGGATGCCTAGCAGGCTTCTTAAAGCTCCTGCTAAGCAGCTGACACACTCTGACAGTTCACCCATACATTTGTGCCCAAATTCCAATGGCACCGCTGTATCAAGGTGCACCAGAGTTTCATATGGAAGGCCCTTGGGCGTTGATCAACTTGGGACATGCTCTGGTCACCAACCGAGAACATTTCATGAAAAATAGCCCCTTGTTTGGAGGGTGCAGAGGTACCCAAACGGGTTGTCCCAGGCACCTGGACCAGTCCACATACTTGTAACACAATCTTGTTGCAATATATGAGAGTAGACCATTAGAAGATTAGTAGAAATTAGACAATTAGTAGAAATTTGTGCTTAATTTGCTAGAGTTAAGCACATCCAGAAAGCAAACGTGAACACCAGTAAGTGGAAATTGCTCAGCTGTGTCTGACTCTTTGTGACTTCATGGACGATACAGGCCATGGAATTCTCCAGACCAGAACACTGGAGTGGGTAGCCATTCCCTTCTGCAGGGGAATCTTCCCAACCCAGGGACTGAACCCAGGTATCCCACATTGCAGGCGGATTCTTTACCAGCTGAGCCACCAGAGAAGCCCAAACACTGATAAATTGGTAACAAAAGATGAGGGACAAAGAGCTATAAAAATGGCAAATGTCTGTGTATAGAAAATTTCATAATGTGAAGTTCATAATAAGTTATGAATAAATAATAAATTCATAAAATGAACTTAAGTTTGAGATATTTAATGTTGGGACCAATTGTCAGTACACTTTGAATCATCATCATAAAAACTAAAATTGATGTTTAAAAAATCACTTCTGTTGATCAATAATAGTTTAAATTATATTCAGTGCTTGCTAACAAAGACAGAAATATTTTAAATATTAGGAAAATTCCACCCAAGGTTTTTAAAACATGTTTTAAATTATTGTTTAGAGTCATAGTAAATTCAACCATAAGTCATTCACTAAGAACTCTAATCTGGTAACATTCTACTGCAATATTACAGTTATTTTTGAGATGCTTAAAGAAGTGTGTAACAGCACATATTTTATGCTATTAAGGTACATTACCACTTTGCAAAGTTTTGATGGATTCTGTCATTAGATAGCATTATGCTTACTTGGTTGATGGAAACTATTGATCAAATTTTTTACACAATTTTGTTAAAATCACAGAATGCCATAATGTTCTATAGAACCAGAAATCCCTGCCTTTGAGTGACACCTGGGTATGTGAATTTTCTGAATTCACATTTTCTGACTAAATTGCTTCTATATAGACGTATCAATTTATAAAACTTTAGAGGCAGAAGTTTGAATACCTGACACCAAGGTTATTATTTTCCCCTAAACTTTTTCTTTCCTGCTTGACTGGGAACCTGAGAATTTCCCTTAATTCATACCTCCTAAGTAAGTCAGTCAGATTGTTATACTGTTCACTTAAAATTATATAGTGCTTTTCATCAATTGTACCTCAATAAAATTGAAAGAAAAATTAAATTTAAAAAAACCTAAGCAAAGGAAAAGAAATGAAGCATGTATCGTATCTATAATTATTAAATCTGAATGGTGTGATATGGGTTCATTAAAATATTCTTTATTTTTATATATGATTGAAATTTTTTGTAATGAAAGTTTAGAAAAAGTTAGAAGCATCTATGGTCCTTCATTCTCAACTTCCTATTATCATCAAACTGATGGAAGTGAGCTGATACTGCTGCTCTATTATTAGCTATGCTCCATAATTGGTCAGAAATTTCACATTTTATTATATTGCTGCACCTTTCCCAGGGGCATAAATTATTAAGTGTTCAGTATTCATGGCCCATCTGCCCAGAAAAGTCAGACTAAGATTTTGGAGTAGGTTAGAATAGAGTTAGAATGAGTGAGGGTATTAAAATATGCAACACATTGGAGTTCATTTTCTGAAAGGAATCATAAGACCCCAAATCTCGTCAGGTTGTTCCAACTATAGTGCATAAATAATGTTACCTTTAGGTTTTTAAGCATCAGGGTAAAATTAGGATCTGTTAATGCTGGATGGTAAAAAAAAAAAAAGAAAAAGGAAAAATGCTCTTGTTAGGTACTCATCCTGAACAAGCTAATTTGATTTACCCCAGGAAATTCCGGGCATGGTTAACGGCGTATGAAAGGTAACAAAGAGAAATTTGCTGGATGTGGAATGATGACAAACTTAAGTTTGTTAGATTAGGAATTTTTCATGGTATTACTTAAAAAAAATGTATGTAGATTTTTAAATGCCCCGGGGAATTTCATTCATTCATTTGCCTGCACGAGGTCTCTGTGGTGGCCTGCAGGATTCGGAGCCACAGCACGTGGGGGTCTAGGTCCCCTATCAGAGAACACAGGCCCCCTGCGCTGAGAGTGCAGTCTCAGCCACTGAAACACCGAGGACGTCCCATCAAGGACTGTAGCTGTTCAGTTCACATGCAGAATCTTTGGATGTCTTTTTTAACGCTCTCCTATTCTCAGTCAACCACGTTTGTGTGTAGTTTTTGCTCACATGTTGCTATGTTTATTCCAAGGATGACTGGATGCTTGGGAAGATGGGTGGGTGGATGAATATTTTAGGTCCCTCATGACTGTGCTCTAAACAGATGTTTTCCTCTCTTTGCTATCTTCAGGTTTCTTTTGAAAGTGCAGCATTTTTATTTACAGATTTTATTCCCAGTAAGTTCACATGCTCATAGTGTGTATCTTTAAAACCTGATTGGAACAACTGATCTTTCTCAAAAGCCCAGACTTGCTTAACAGGGAAAAACAATGACTTTCAATACTTAAAGTTAAAAAACTTGAATATCCCTTTTAAATGATGCTCTTAATTTCCAGATCTGTCTATCCTGGCTTCTTTCTAAGTGACATCTGGGCCTATTGCCGTGGGGAAATTGCTGGTTATTGACCCCATGAAGGGAATAGTCAGAAGTCTCGAATGTGTTCTCAAAGATTGTGTTTCTGTTGCTTCTGCTTGCTGTCCATTCTGGGGCCTTCCCTGCTGAAGTCAGCCACTGGGACTTATGATCTGCCTCTCAGCCTGGTGAAGACAACTGACGACTCTCTGCCAGTGACTGGGCCAGCCTTGGGCTAGGCTGCTGTTTTCACCTCTAGCTTCTGGGGTCATCTCGTTCCTCACCGTGGGAAGTCCCCAAACAGATGGTGGCTTTCAGGCTGGCTGCCTTCTGATCCCTCCCAAAGACCTAAAGGAAGTTCTGCATCCTTCTGATGTAACGTAGAAATCAGGAAAGCTAGACATCAGGGATTTTGTGTGACCAACTTAGTTTGATGGTTGTAGACAGGGGGATGCTGTCATTGAAATGGGTTTCCCGATTTCAGTGGAAATAAGATTCTGAGGATGGAGACAGAGGCAAATTCTGGCAAAATCACTAGAATGGAATGGTACCATAATAATAGTGAAGCAGGATTAACAACCAGAGTAAATTGACCCTCAGAGAATTTTGGAAGTGATAGGTTGAGAAGTTCCCTAGACCAAACTTAGAGGTCAGTATGTTAGAGTCTTTCTTGGTCTGAATAACTAGGGGGGAGTCTGGACAGAGATGATTTGCAACACTGTGCTCAGATCTCCTTAGTTAAGGACCAGGTTATAACATCTCAGGTTTGATTCTCTGGACATCCCCAAGGACACCTGAGACCATTTACTAATGTGATTCTGAATTGGGGAAAGGGGCATGTTTAGACTTTCAGAGCAATATTGAATATTCACTTTGATTTAATGATTTTTTAAAAAATTTGTATTTGTAATACTTCTGAGTTTCACTGGTCGTTGAGAGTCTCATGAAAATCCAGTGGTAAATGGGGTTTTGTCCCAAGTCTATCTCATGGTAGGCTCACAAAGCCAATGAACCAATTCTGTGATAATTCCAAGCCTCTGGGTGTATAGTTGGCAGAATCCCCACACTGGCCTCTGAATTATGGAGTTAGGACTTTCATAGTAGGTAGGATCAAGTGAAAGCCCCTGGAGTGTCCCTCCCTTATAAAAATCATAACCCAAAGTGACACAGTATCCTTGGGCAAGTCATAAAAGTGAATGCAACTTTTAACTATTGGAAGATGTAAAGGCATGGAGGATACTCTCTATCATATCCTCATTTAAAGTCCATGCTTGCCCTGGTTGAAAGTAGATAGACTTTTAAGAATGACAGGCTATTGAGAGAACTTAATAGCAACTTTAACAATAGCAGTTGTTTCAGATGTTGTTCTCTTTTAATCCTGGAAGAAATTCACACTGACCCTGACATCTGTGCATCAGTCTAGATGTTCTGCTGATATGTATTCCAACTAACTAATCCTCTCTTCAGCTGTGTCAAGCCTGCTGCAAGAAACCTATAGAATTCTCTACTCTAGTTGCTATATTTTTAACTTCTAGAATTCCCATTTAATTCTCTTTAAAATAAATTTTGGTTGGCTCATAAAGTGAGAATGTGCTAATCACAACTATTTTAAACTACATGACTAACTATTAATAACCGAGTTACCTGTGGGTATATTCAACTGCCTCCTTCTTCCTCCTGATCCTGTTTCTTGACATGCCTCATAATTTTTTATTCAAGTGTCCACTTTGGATGAAAAATTTTAGGTGCTCTGGGTGATGTCAGGGGAGATCAGCTTACTCTAATCAAGGACAGAACTGACTCAAACTAGGTCTTAGGGTAGCTCATTCTCTTTCTGATTTCCCTTTACTGTTAACAGGTAGCCTGCTAGGGTTTTCAATGGACAACCTAGTATTGACTCCTTGGGAGGCAACCAAGTCCCAAATTCCAAATTTAATCTGGTTCACACCACGAGACTGCCAGGAACTTCTCTTTTCATGACTTGGGCTTTCTCCGTGGGTTTTTAACCTCTTGGTCTGGGCAGCTGGAGAATTCAGTAAATGTCTTTGAGGGAAACCAATAAATCTCACGACTCTGCATGGCCTTTCTCTGGGATCCTGGACCTTGCATTTTGACTGCCTCACCAGCACTGAGTTCTAATTCCCTCCTCCCCCACCACCCTCCCTAGGGCCAGCCCTGGGGGCTTGTCACACCTTGCTGCCATTTCTGCCTCTTTGCAGGGTTTGTTTGCTGGTGTTCCCAGCCTTTTGCTTCTGCTCCATGAATATCCCCCAGAGGAAAGGCGACATGCAGAAAGTCGGCTCACTTCTTCAGTTTTCCGTCTCTCTGTTCTCACCTTTAAGGTCTGCTGCCTGTCAGCTCTGCATTAACTTCATAAAGATC
This sequence comes from Antilocapra americana, assembly GCA_007570785.1. Lineage (NCBI taxonomy): Eukaryota > Metazoa > Chordata > Mammalia > Artiodactyla > Antilocapridae > Antilocapra > Antilocapra americana. Next base: position 1,485,349 of record ML660776.1, on the reverse strand, counting down.
TACTTCGTGTTGTCATCTTATTTCTCTAACTCTTGATGGGATGATTGTTTCCACATGTGACTTCATCACAGGTTGTTGCAGAAGGTCTGATTTAGTCTAGAGTCAGTTTATTATCTTTCAGGAGCATCCTAGATGATTTTCAAGTGAAGTCCAAGTAGAAATACACTTCTTTTCATTTGTTTCACTGTATTACACAGGGCCAATTTTATTGAGTTATATTTTTATTAAAATTTTTAATTTTTTTAATCTTTCCAATTAATACACATACGACTGAATAAACTTCTCCCAGAGCTTCCCTGGTGGCTCAGTGGTAAAGAACCCACCTACAATGCAGGAGACACAAGAGAGGCAGGTTTGGTCCCTGGGTTGGGAAGATCCCCTGGAGGAGGACATGGTAACCTGCTCCAGTATTCTTGCTTGGAGAATCCCATGGACAGAGGAGGCTGGTGGGCTGCAGTCCATAGGATCACAAAGAGTTGGATGAAACTGAGCATGCACACATATATACAATTGTTTTGCTTTCCTTTTTATCTGCAATTATTTTCCTGTTATCTTGTTTTAAATATTTACATTTGTGACCTTATTTTATAGCTTAATGGTCACATGCTTATTTTATTTCCAAAATATCAATTTTTGGTTCAATGGCAACCCACTCCAGTATTCTTGCCTGGAGAATCCTGTGGACAGAGGAGCCTGGTGGGCTGCTGTCCATGGGGGTGCACAGAGTTGGACATGAATGAAGCAACTTAGCATGCATGCATTATCTCTATTTTTCTTATTTCTTCTCTAATTTTTATCTTTGTTAAATCTATTTTTTCCTAAGTGTGTCTACTTGTTTTCCATAAATATTTTTAATCAAAAATTAATTAATTATTATTATTATTAATCATTGTAAGCACATAAGGCTATGGATTTTTCTCTGAACGTGGATATAGTCCATATCCCATAGATATATATCATTCCAATTAGGTAGCAGTTTCAAGTATCATTATTTTCTCTAAAATTTGAAACTGTCATTATTTGGCCCTTAGTCATCTGTCCGGTGGGTTTACATTAAGGGTAACCTTGAATGATTTATGAATCATGTCTTGTTTTAATGAAATTTTGATGGGGAATAATTTCTATCTCTTTATGAAACAGAAATTAGTCCAATTTTTGAGTAGAGAAGAAGTCCAGAATGTTTGATTTTAGGTGTCCTTAGAAAATGTGATGCAGGCCACTGTTTACAAACTAAGTTATACAATGTTGACCACATATCAGTGCGAACCGGGTGTGGCTGCTCAGACTGTGGTCCCTCCCAGCACAGGGAAGAGCAAGGGCGTCCCGGAAAAACATCTTCTGCTTCATTGATTACACTAAAGCCTTTGACTGTGTAGGTCACAAAAAGATTGTGGAAAATTCTTAAAGAGATGGTGGTACCAGACCATCTTACCTGTCTCCTAAGAAACCTGTATGCAGGTCAAGAAGCCATAGTTAGAACTGGACATGGAACAACTGACTGGTTCAAAACTGGGGAAGGAAGATGACAAGGCTGTATATGGTCACTGCTTATTTAACTTCTGTGCAGAGCGCACGGTGCAAAATAGCAGGCTGTATGACTTACAAGCTGGAATCAAGATTGCTGGGAGAAATAACAACCTCAGATATGCAGATAATACCACTCTAATGGCATAAAGTAAAGAGAAACTAAAGAGCCTCTTGATGAAGGTGAAAGAGGAACGTGAAAAAGCTGGTTTGAAACTCAGCATCCAAGAAACCAAGATCATGGTATCCAGTCCCATCACTTCATGGCAAACAGATGGGGAAAAACTGGAAGCAGTGACAGATTTTATTTTCTTGGGCTCCAAAATCACTGTGGAAATCAACCCTGAATATTCACTGGAAGGACTGATGCTGAAGCTCCAATACTATGGTCACCTGATGCGAAGAGCTGACTCGTTGGGAAAGACCCTGATGCTGGGAAAGATTGAGGGAAAAAGGAGAAAAGGGCAGCAGAGGACGACATGGTAGGTAGCATCACCGATGCAATGGACATAAATTTGAGCAAACTCAGGGAGATAGTGCAGGCCAGAGGAGCCTGGCGTATTACAGTCCGTGGAGTCACAGAGAGTCAGACACGACTTAGCGACTGAACAACAGTCCAGGAAAGTGGGCTTCAGTGTCCTCTGGAAACTCAATAACATTTGTCTTCAAAAAACTAGTGATAAAACACAGATCTGAGTTGAAAATCACATTTGTTTCTCACTATTGTTCAGTCTTTGTTGCTCAGTGACTTATAGATCCCTGGAGATGAATGTTAATCAAAATATTTTTTGCGAAAAGTAACATGGATTTCTTTGAAAGGGAGAAGTGAAGGTCACAGAGACACTTTTCAGTTTTTAAGATTTTGCTTTTATTTTGTCATACTAAGTGATTTGCCTTCTAGTTCCTCTCTTTCTTTCTTCCCAGCAAAGCTTTTCATGTGTTCTTAGAATTTAGTATTACCCAAGGTTTTTTTTTTTTTTTTAAATTTAAACTATATAGACTGCTATGGAGGGCATGACATTATAATGAGGGAGGGGAATAAGAGTTGTCTGAAAGTAAAACAAATGAAAAATAGCTTTTCAAATGAATTCTTCTTATCCATCATGAAAATGAAAACATTTGCTGGCCTAATGTGATCTAAAGCACATCCGTAATTGACATTGGATGAAAGGCATTTTTGGTGGGTTGGAGGTGATTTCGTTTTGGACACTTTCTTCCCCTTTTTAAAAAATTGGGGTTATAGCTGCTTTATAATAATTGGGGCAATAATGTATCACTCACTTTTGGAAGCGTTTGGTCAGAGCTGTGGTCAATAAGAAGTAAGCCAGAGAACAGAGTCCTTGGAAAAACAAATCTCTTTTTTAAAGCTATTTGCACATTTAGAAAGTCTAGCTGTCATTACACTCATTCCTGAGGAAATCAAATAAGACAACCTCTCAATGTACTCTTTAATTCACTCACCAAGACACCCTGGAAGAGGCTGAAGGGAATCCCTTGGTCTGCAGAGCACAGGAAATCATAGCATAAAAGAAGCAAAGCGATTCTACCCAACAGGAAGTCTGCAGGTGCTATTTCAAGATTTTCTAACAGATGAATTCTGTGATGAATTTAGGATAGATGTAAGATCCTCTTGACATAGAAGTAATTTCTAGAGGCCTTAGGACAATCATCTACCAGTTGGACTGCTCTGCTTGCTTTTAATTTCTTGATAGTCTAGTCCATAGGATACACCACATGCTAAGAAGTTAAGAAGAATTTGTGATTATGACAAGAAATAGAGGGAGTTAAAATAACTTGTTGGTAAACAGAGGATATTGTCTTTCTACTTGTTGTTGTTCAGCTGCTCAGTTGTGTCCAACTCTTTGCAACCCCTTGGACTGCAGCACCCCAGGCTTCCCTGTCTATCATCAACTCTCGGGGCCTACTCAAACTCATGTCTGTCAAGTCGGTGATGCCATCCAACCATCTCATCCTTTGTCATTGCCTTCTCCTCCTGCCTTCAGTCTTTCTCAGCATCAGAGTCTTTTCAAATGAGTCACTTCTTTGCATCAAGTGGCCAAAGGGTTGGAGTTTTAGCTCCAGCATCAGTCCTTCCAATGAATATTCAGGGTTGATTTCCTTTAGGGTTAACTGGTTGTATCTCCTTGGAGTCCAAGGGACTCTCAACAGTCTTCTCCAACACCACAGTTCAAAAGCATCAGTTCTTTGGTGTTCAGCCATTTTTATGGTCCAACTCTCACATTTGTACATGACTACTGGAAAAACCATAGCTTTGACTATATGGCCCTTTGTTGGCAAAGTAATGTCTCTGCTTTTTAATACACTGTCTATGTTCATCATGGCTTTTCTTCCAAGGAGCAAGTGATTCTACAAAATATTAAAAAAAAAAAGAGAGAGAGAGAGAGAGACTCTAAGAGAACCTCCAAATTCTGTCAGACTCTTCTTTGAAATCTTGGTTTCTGATTGTTTCCTGTGCTTTCCACTATAGAATTTGAGCAACTTGGACTACAGAGGGGTAAGATGGGAGGTGACATCTTTTAAGGTGAAAGAACGCAGATGAAGAGGACTCATCTAAACTCTTAGGAGGAAAGTCTGTCAGCTTGAAAGAAATATAATTAGACTCTGTTTCTCACTAGAACCACTGCTTCTGGTTTCCTGGGACAATATCTTCACATATGAGGTTCCTAAAAGGCAATGGTAAACTTGTAGACCAATGAGCTGCATCCTTTCCCTACAGTCCTCTCCCACTTCTTATCCTCACCACCTAACTGTCCACACCACCTAACCCAACATCCAGCCAGCAGTAGGAATGAAAGTTAACTAACTTTTCAAATGATCAGATAACATACAACTTTTACATTCACATGAGTGTCTTGACCTTCACAGTGACTTCTCACAGTGCTACAGAAATTATAGTGATGATGTTGGTGCTGAAATCATTTTACACCCTCCATGTTATGAACCTCTTTCTGCTCCTACAGAGGGTTTTGTATAATCCTTTCAAGGGGCAAAAGTTGACTGAACATATATATCTACAGGGAACCTACAATGAAACTGAACTTACCTGGAATACGAGCATCATGGCCTCTGCCTGCAGCCCTGAAGGCCGAGGTCAGACTTTTGCAGGGCACTCAGAACTCATCACTCATACACACGTACTGAAAAGATGATGTTACCACCTTCAATATCTTTTGTGTTACTTTACGGCGAAAATCATGTTTTTTGTTCTTTGGCCAAAATGTTATTTACCAAACCAGTACTTCCGACACCTTCCAGCTCACTTTGATTTTTTAATCACTTGCCCTTTTTTGGAAAGATAATTCAAATAAAGCAGGACTCAATTTAAGCAGACCTGTTGCTTTGGGGTCAGCTACAGCTCTGCAGTCCGTGTGCTGTTTTGCCTTTGTTGCTGTTGTCGTTGGTGATGGAATGATTCGAGGGAAGGGGCGGGTAGGATTAGGGATAATTAAATCTCTGCTTTCGGACATTTTGCAAATGGAGTGATTGACCCGGCACATGATTGTTCTCTCCATCACGTTTTTTAGACAGACGTGAGGAGCAGGTAAGAGAGTATGCTAGCAGCCATAGGGATTAGACTGGTTGGTTAATTTCACTCTCCGCTACCTGGAAGAGTGTTACTTCATTCATTGCTGGAATTCAGACCTGCGTCAGTCTGCTTTCTCTGAGAAGCAGATTGAATAATGAGCGCAGGAGGTTCACTAGGGGGAAATTAAACCAGATGGTACAGGGTGAGCTCCAGCCTGTTGGGCAGACGTGACCAAGATTCAGTCAGGTGTCAGCCTGATGAGGGGTACTGCGGCAAAGGTCATACTTAGGAGGAGTCCCATTTGGGGAGGAAACAGCCAAGCCCTTGAAAGCCACTATGATCAGTCATTGGCTAGAGGGTCTCCAAGACCACAGTGACCTCTGTTCCAGCTCCTGCTGGTATCACAGCTGGAGTCCGTCAGCCAAAGTCTGTCTTTATGACTGGACGGTAAGGTCTTTTTTGAAGGAGATCCAAGCAGCCCACCTCCCTGGCTTCCCTAGTCCCTGGGTACATCCTTCAGCTGTGGTCCTTTCTCCAATGGGGCCACAAGGCCTTGATTGTCCCTCACCTTAGGAAGAGAAGTCACACAGAAATACAGAGAGAATGGAAGAGGCCAGTGGTGGCTTTTGAGTTCCCAAAGAATTGGAATTTTTTTTTGCAAATTTTTTTGGGGGGCATGCCATGAGGCTTGTGGGTATCTTAGTTCCCAGACCAAGGATCACCCCTGTGTCCCCTGCAGTGGAAGTACAGAGTGCTGACCACGGGACTGCCAGAGAAGTCTCCCCAAGAATCTTTCGATAAGCATGGCTGTGACAGATCCTTGAAAGAAAAGCCGCTGTGTTTACCAAATGCCTGTCATGTCCAGTGAAAAAGAGAACAGGACAATTCTGTAGGCGGAGACAGTGGTCGCCTGCTGCAAGATGGGGAGGAAGGAAATGAGAGTGAAGAAGGACTAGAAGAAGCTAAAGCCCGCGGGCTGAATCTCGGTCAGGAGGAGGCAGGGTGGGGGACCCAGGGGGCAGGGGCTGAGAGCCCGGCCTCGGATGGCACCGCACAGGCCTCGGTCTTTCACCAGTGGACTGAGAGTCTGGCTGGCACACTGCCCACAAGCCTTCAGACCAACAAGTCTTCTCACTGGTCCGCCCAGAAGAGGTGCGCCTGGGCAACTCATTCACAAAAAAGGGATGCTATTTCTCTAATTTACACAAAGTTCCCTGGACACCAGCAGGGGCCAATGCTTTGCCTTCTGGATGGTGTCTGAGAAAATCACAAGGTCTCAGAAAACCCTCCATCCAACCAGGCACAGAGAGAATGAATGCCAGCTGGCTTGCTTATGATCCGGAGCCTGGAGCATCCAGACCAGGTCCTGGAGTGCAGTGCTGGGAAGTCTAGAATTTCTCCCTTCCAGGCCCAGTGCAGCACTAATGGGGGCCTGAAACCGGAAGACCTGGAAAGGTTATAAAGTAGAAAAAGGAACTTATTCTGGAGGAATAAGGAGCTGAGACCCAAAGAGCATATGACAGTTAGTGGACCGCAAGTGAAGGGGCAGAGCTGGTTGATTTCCATTCCCCTTCATGTAGTACACGAACCCTGGGGACTCAGCAATAGCTCCAGGGACAAATGGGAAGGACTTTATAGGGAAAGAGGGTGATTCCTTAAATGCAATGAGTTTAAATGTCTGCCATCCGAAAGACTAGGAACCCAGAATAGTCGAGTGGTAGAAATGTTAAGAATATACGTTTGTTTTCACACCTGAGCTTGTGACCTGAAAAAATCAGGACCTTTTATTAACTCAAAACTGAGGCTCTAAGACAAAGTGAGTAGTTACGTGCAAAAGCAGTACTCACAGTAGGGCCTTTGAACATCAACCCCAGTGTTCTTTCACACTTTCTCCCTTCACCCTCTTAGGAAACTCGGCTAACACTGTGCGGTGTCTGGCACACAGCAGGTGCTAGATAAATGCATGCTCGTGAATGCTAATTGACTCATTTATTGCATCCCTGAAGGTCCAATTAGCTGCACACACAAGGCTGAAAGGCTTTAGTGCTGGGTTTTAATTAGCAAACCAGGATGCGCCTAAGTGCCTTAGAGAGGGAGAGAGGCAGCTGATACCAGGATTTTAAATGATCAGAACCACTGATCTGTTTACACACATGATACCAGAATCTCACTGGTGAGTGTTTACAGAAACATTGCTAACAGCTAAGGTGCTGGGCATAGAGCTGGAACCTTGAAACGGCAGTGCTGAACGCCCATCTCTCTCCTATGAGGACGCCTCCGCCGCTGAGCTCAGACAGCAGACTGCTCAGCGGCGAGGCTACTTTGACATTAGCATCCCTCCAACTGTTTGCCCCCCAGCCTCGAAGTCTGGGAACCAGACCAACTTATTTTATATTTCAAATGCGAAGTGTTTAGCATAACTGCATTGATTCCCAAAGTCAATTCTACTTTTAACTCACACACAGAAACTCACACAAAGGAAAATGTGCGGATTTCTTAATTAATGGACTCATTTTAAGAGCCAAACATTTAGTGTTTAAAATGAAGCTGTTTAGAAACAAAAACAACCCAAATGTCCATCGACAGAGGAGTGGATAAAGAAATAGTGGTACCTTCAGATGTGGAATGCTACACAGTAGTATAAAAGAATAAACTACTCACCTATACATTATAAGTATATCACAGCACATAAGTGTGTCATAGTACAGGAGAGCAGGGATGATTCTCAATTGTGTTGAGCAAAAGAGGCCAAGTGGCAGAAACCAAAATTATACGTTTATGCCAAGTTCTAGAACAGGCAAAACAAGTACTTGGTGAAAAAGAAGAGAGAAGTAGTTGCTTCTAGGATGGAGACTGTCTGGAAAAGGACGTGAGGGAACTTTCTGAGTGATGGAATTGTCTGTTTAGGGTCTTTGGGTTTTACTGCATCCAAATTATACCTCAATAAAAAGAAATCAATGGAATTTTAAACATGAAGCTCTACTCAAACCGTTGCTCTGTGACAACCTAGAGGGACAGGGTGGGGTGGGGGGCGGGAGGCAGCTTCAAGAAGGGGGACATACAGATGTGCGCCTGTGGCTGACTCCTGCTGAAGTCCTGCGGAAACCAGCACCGCCTGCAGAGCTCGCCGCTGCCGCTGCCGAGTGACGCAGTCGTGTCTGGCTCTGCTCGACCCCCCAGACGGCAGCCCACCGGGCTGCTCCGTCCCTGGGATTCTCCAGGCAAGAACACTGGAGTGGGGTGCCATTGCCTTCTCCGTAGTGTGAAGCAATTACCCTCAAATTAAAAAAAAAAAAATTTAAAAACTCGAAAAAAAATTGAAGCTCTAATAGATTGGAGAAATGGTTGCAGGTGGAGACGTTCAGAAGGCGACACCGCTAACTGTCATTTCTCCAGGGCCGTGTCTCCTTTCTCTGGCGATGCTGGCTGCCACTGAAAGATGTGTCGGGTGGTTTTCTTAGTGAACGGATATTAGGTGGTAATATCTCTTCAGATAATTTGTTGCTAGCTATGTGGAGGATATTTTAATTCATTTTTAATATAGAAAGTTCCTTACAGTCTTTACACAGCTTAAACTATAAGATTAGAACAGGTGTTTCCCATAAACATCAAGGGAACATTGTTTGCCTCAATTCAAATTACCCCCATTTTCTTTTCTTTTTTTTTCTCTAAGGTGATTCTTAAAAATTGAAGTATAGTTGACTTACAATACTATATATATTTATTATATGTTCTTTATATATATGAAATCTTTTAGATATATATTATTATATACATTACTATTATATAATATATATATATTATATAAGTTTTAGGTGAACTACATAAATTCACGATTTTTAAAGATTATATTTCATTCATTGTTATAAAATACTGGCTATATTCTCCATGCTGCACAAGCTATCTTTGTAGCTTATTTATTTTGCACGTAGTAGTTTGTACTCACTCCCTCTTTTTAAAAGAAACTTGGAGTTGAATATTGCAGCTGAAATTATGGTATTTTAGAGTCTGGAGTTGAGTCCGGGTTTGCTACTAACTTTCCGATCTTGTAGATACCCAGACCTAGCCGGGGGTTCTTACGAGGATCGGATCAGGTTCCCCATGGGGAGCGGACAACTCGTAAAGCACTGTATATATGACTGTAGAGCAGTAGGGCGGCTGCTGCCGGCTGGTGTGGAAGCCTCGGCCAGAGTTCTGACGGTTGAGTGAGAAGGCTCGGCTCGCCGCGGCTAGGATGTGTGGACTAGATGAGACTGCGCTCCTACAGTGACTTCTGCAGATTTTATGTGAAGACTGCAACGTGTTCACGTTTGACCACGTGCATTTCCGCATCCTCACCCCAGACGCTAGCACATTTCCCCTTTACCCCAGCCTGTAGCACCAACCCTCAGAAAAGTGCCGTTGTATCTTCATTGAGACTGTGTTTGGGCGAGCACCAGGGCGGGAGGCTGGGGCCAGCGTGGAAGGAAAAGGTGCATCGTTCCCTTTAATCACCGCCTTGGCTCAGTTCAATGTGAAATACTCAGGGTTTTCAGTTTTGCTAAGTCAGCTCATTTGCTTACCCCCCCCACGCCCCCAGAGCCCCCCAGTTATCTTTTGATAGCTGCATTTACTGAACGAATTTTACTTTAGCTTCATGAAAAAAGGAGCACCAGCTAAATAGACTTTGAGACCATCTGTTTGGGACTTAGTCATGATGTATCGTGCCTTTTTCTAGATGATAAAAACTTGGAAATGCTAAGTGCACATTGAAAGCAATATTGCACTGATTGAATGTACAGGTGTCTAAGGCACTGCTGGCAAGAGGGACAAGGGAATTTAAAGGCTGCATGTCACTGCCTTAGGCTTTAGAAAATTAAAGAACTCCAGCGAGACAAGAAGAGAAGAACATTCCTCTAGGTTTCTGGCTTTTTGTTTGTAATCCATGTGAAGTATCCGAGTACATTTAGCACACATTATTTGTCAAATACTTCTAGGAATTGTAGAATTAATTAAAGAGAACAGATTTTTGTAATGCCTGTATAAGCTTAGTGGTTCTCTTCATAGGGAAAAATGCTATCCAAATTCAAATGTTGCAGAAACGTATGGCTGATAGCTTGGTTTTAAGATGAGACACAAGCTGGCATAGTGTTTTCAATTGTGGACTCTGTAATTTGGTAGAACTCTATTCAGATATTATGCCACCATTTCCTTGATATGTGATCCACAATTAAATTCTCATAAGCTTCAGTTTCTAGATATGTAAAATGGGTATATTTGCAGTAACTATTTTGGTTATTGATTGCTGTGAAACAAACTACCCCACAAATTGGTGGCTTAAAACCATAATTTATTACATCACAATGTAGGATAACTGAGTGGTTCTTTGGCTTTACGGGGTGTCAGATGTGACATTGGATTAGGTCCTAGGAGGCTCGAGTCATCCGGCGGCTGGACTGAGAGCTCAGAGTTCCAGTGACTGGGGGGGGCCCTGGTTCTTCTCCGGTGGGCGTGTCATCTGACTTCCAACAAAGAACATTCCAAGAAGAAAGTGGAAGCTTTCAGGCCAGTGAAGGGCTGAGCTCAGAATTGGCACAGCACCATTTCTACTGTATTCTGCTGATCAGTTGTGAAGAGGAAATACAATTTGAACATTTTCTGAAAGAAAGTTGAAAAGTGAAAGTTAGTCACTCAGTTATGTCCGACTCTTTGCGACCTATGGACTGTAGCCCACCAGGCTCCTCTGTCCATGGAATTCTCCAGGCAAGAATACTGGAGTGGGCTGCCATTTCCTCCTCCAGGGGATCTTCCTGACCCAGGGATTGAACTTGAGTCTCCTGCAGTGCAGGAAGATTCTTTACCATCTGAGCCACCAGGGATGCCTTGAAACATTTTGTATCAAGCATTTATTCAGCTGTTATTAATGTTGACATTATGCCAGTCCTGTTGTAATTTAGATGATAGAAAATGGCATTAGGGCATCTAAAATTCAGGCTTGGGGGACTGAAAAATCTATAGTGATGACATATTTAAGATCATTTAAAAAATCAAAATGGAGTAACTGCTGTTCAGACACCCTAAAGGGACCCGGGTGACCATTGTGGATTTGCTTTCAGACACTATTCCTCCACCACTTAGAACTTGTATTTTCTGAACGGTATCAGATTTGAGGCCGTATCAGCTGTTTTCACAGTATCTGCCAGTACCCGCTACTTGCAACCTTGTAGCTTCAAAATCCTGCCCTACCCACCCCACCCCCACCTTCACAACTATGTAATGATTTTGAACCTAAACCCATCCTTTCTTTGCACACACCCTTACTTCTTGCCAGTCTAACTTTGGACAAAAATGCATGTGACCTTGTGAGGCTTTGTTGCCTTTCTAAGTTTTCCCCATTTTGTGGTCCAGCAGAACACAAATCAATTGCTTTTGAATCTGTGTCTCCTGGGTTACAGTCCTAACAAACCGCAAATAAATGTCTCTTTATTTCAATCAGGTCTTCATTTCTCGATTTCTGGTCAACAGCAGGCACCGTGAATAGAGGTCTTTGGTATCTGGTTAACCACTCTCACTTGATAACTAGAGAAACTGAGTCCCAAAGAGAAGCATAACTTCCTGAAGGTCACAGAGCTCATGACAGAGTTCAGTTTAAAAACTAATCTCCTACCTGCTCCATTCTTCTTCACAGCAGGCATTTTTTTTTTTTTTTTTTTTGCTTCCCCAGGGCCTCAGTTCCTCTATTTGTAAATTGGAGCTACAATGAAATGCTTTCCTTAAAGAGCCATTGTAAGGATTCAGTGAATTGGTGGACGTAAAGTGCTCATTACAAGGTCTGACAATAAGTGCATGCTCAGTAATTGAGACACCACTTCTACAACATTTTTCAGTGGCTGTGAGAGGGTGGCTGGAATTTAGTGGATAACTTCAGACTTCCACAAACCAAGAGATCACCCTTATCTCTTTAAAACGAGTCACTCTCCGATATGTGTTACTTTCTCTCCAACAACCTTTAGAATCCATTCACTTCTCCCCAAGCCGTGTGTGTGTGTGTGTGTGTGTGTGTGTGTGTGTGTGTGTGTGAGTCGCTTAGTTGTGCCCCACTCTGTGACCCCATGGACTATACCCCACCAGGCACCTCTGTCTGTGGAATTCTCCAGGCAAGAATACTGGAGTGGGTTGCCTTTCCCTTCTCCAGGGAATCGTTCTGAGCCAGGGATTGAACCCAGGTCTTTTGCACTGCAGGCAGATGCTTTACTGTCTGAGCCACCAGGGAAGCCCCATGCCCTGTGCTGCTATCTTAATATTCATGTCATTTCAAAGTGAGGTCATGGCAACAGCCTCTTAGTTGATCTCCTAAGCCTCTAAGAGTTCTCAGGCCATTTTTAAAATATGAAATAATTCAATACAATAATAAGTAAATAAATGACATTTATTTCAGGGTCAGATGGTGGTAATATAACATAGTGAACACTACTGGATGTGTAACCCAGCACAGATTGCCAACTACTTTCTTCTTAACAGGAAAACCTTTTTAAATTTTGTTCAGATATTCACCCTTCCTTCCTACAGTCAAAGGCCTAAGGGAAGGCTGAACCACTTCCTTGTCCAAAGAATGTTTGATTATGTTAAGGGCAACTTTTCTCAAAAAAGGTCTTGACATTTTAGGTGGTACCATTCTTCCTTGTCAAAAATGGTCCATATATCACTGGACATTTAGCAGTCTAGGTATTTTCTGCTAAATGTTAAGAGCCATCTAGTCATTGTGACCACCAAAAATCCCAAATAGTTTGACTGTCTAATTTGTGAACCACTAGTCTAAAGGTTCAGAGTAGGCATGTGATCCATTTCTGATGATTAAGAGATAAAGAAAATTCTAGGTCCATCCATATCTCTGGGCTTGCCTGGTGGCTCAAATGGTAAAGAATCCGCCTATAATGTAGGAGATTTGGGTTTGATCCCTGGGTTGGGAAAATCCCCTGAAGGGGAACCCCTGGAGGAGGGCATGGCAACCCACTCCAGTATTCTTGCCTGGAGAATTCCATGGACAAAGGAGCCTGGAAGGCTACAGTCCATGGAATCGCAGAGTCAGACAGGACTGAGCAACCAAGCACACATTATCCGTATCTCTAGAAAAGACCCACTTTGTTCCTTTTTATGGCTGAGTAATATTCCAGTGTGTGTGTGTGTGTGTGTGTGTGTGTGTGTGTGTGTGTGTGTGTGTGTGTGTGACTTCGACTTTATCCATTCATTTGTTGATGGGCACCTAGGTTGCTTCCGTGTCCTGGCTATTGTAGACAGTGCTGCTTTGAACGCTGGAATGCGTGTGTCTTTTGGAAGCATGGTTTTCTCTGGACATAAGCCCAGGAGTGGGATTGCTGGATCATATGCTGGTTCTCCTTTTAGTTTTTTAAAGAAACCTCCACAAAGGTTCCAAGAAGAGATGCTCTTTTCCTCTCAGGTATGTCATGTCTGTGCTGATCACCTTGAACCGCCCCCTTACTACCATCCTGAAAATGAAACTATCCCCAAGCCTGGTGGACTGGAAGAAATGCCAACCTCTGGGCTGCTGACTTTCTAAATCAAATAACTCTAAGGCTTACATCCTCTTGAGACTTCTTTTGATGTTAGAGCACAAATTTTTAACACTTGAACCATTTTGAAATGGCATTTCTGTTACTTGCTGCTGATAGCACCCTAAATAATCTATATATTTGGTCCTTAAACCCACCTAGAAGTTAAGGAGAATTTTCATCTAGATAGGTCATTGGGTTTGAGAGGTAAAACCAGATTTGTGTTATGAAGCACTTCTCTCTCTTTTTCCTCCTAATCCATTTAGAGAATTGATTTTAAAACTGAGAAAAAATCATTTGGAAAAAAATAGCATGCAACTTTGTTGACTCAACCAAATATATATTGATTTTTTTTGCTAGAGGGAAGGAGAAATACTGTTCTATCTCCCACAGCTTACTGGTCGGATTAGCTCTTTGCTATTTCTAGATTTATCCATTATCTTCCTGATTCCTCTTCCTCATTTCCTCTTTTGTTTTAATGGAAGGTAACTACTTTTGGGGGCAGCTGGACTGAAGGTCAACTTCAAATTTTAGGGGTCATACGCAACAGAAAAAGTTGAACAGACATTTTGGTTACCATTGGAAGGAAAACTTCTATCCAAAGAAAGAGCTATCTGTGTCTATAAGCAAAAGAAAGTACTAGCTACTCTTTATAACCAATTTCACGGTTTAGCTTTGTCTTTGAATCCCTGGCCATGGGAAGGGATGGTCTGTACAGCCGAAACAGAAAGAGACAAGCAGAGAAACTCAGCTTAAAGTAAAAGACTTCTGCAAAGTTAGTTTTTTCCTGTGTGTAATTCAAGGTGGAAGTTACATGAAAGCACAAATTATAAGGCTGACACCTTGTTTCAGAACTTAGGCAGAAATAAAGTAGGAAATGCATCCTTTGATGTATTTCTTTTGGGCAAGCTTTTGTCTAGGAGATCACAGTGGACAGGGGATTCAGTTCCCTAGGTCTTGAGTCTGTTCCTTGAAGAAGATAAACTTTTTCCTGGCACACATAGATGAGAGAAAAATCTACATTTCTCTGAAGACTGTTTAGCTATTCGCACTGCATTCCGGAAATGCCGCCACTCTGTTTTAACTGCACTTAGGTAATTGAAATTTCCTGGCACTGAGAGGAGCAGGTGGAGGCGAGGAAGAAGCTGGCTTGGGGCAGGAGTGAGGGCTGGGGCAGGGGCAGGAGGGTCTGAAAGTGTCCTCTGGAGTCTCTGCCATCAGCACACGCCCTCCATCCTCTCACACAGAGCATCCCTGTGAGCCCACTCTCAGGGGCATTGCCCCCATCTCGAGCACGCGCCGTGGCCACCCGGATAGCATGACTAACACGATACATGAGCATTCCAAGACTTCTCGGCTTGCTCCAATATTGATCTGAGTAGGAATTAGAAGGTCTCTATGCTGCTTTTCATAGAATGGGTTTATCATCTCCTTCCTTTCTTCAAAGGATTAATACTGTCTATTGTTTCTGTTAAAAGTCTGTTGTGGGCACTTTTCCTTTTCTTTTCTTTTCCCCTACTCCCTTCCTTCCATCCTTCCTTTTTTCCTCCCTCCCCTTTTCTTTCTTCTTCTTCTTCCTTCTTTAAATATTGTGACTGCCTTGCATCTTATCCCCATTCCGATCATTGAAAGATTCAGAACCCACTTCTCACCCCAGAAACATCCGATCAGAGCCCTTGAGTCACAATCTTGTAAGGAAGGGCTCAGACATGTGAAGTAAGTTTGACACTCAGCCTGGACTTTGGGTCCGGAGCTGGTGATAAACGAGAGGCAAGTCCTTTCTGTTGGTCCATCAGGACCTTTTCCTGGTTTGGCCCTGCCAGCAGCAGCCTGTCGTGTCCCCTCCAGCAGGGAGCAGAGCTGTGTCCCGCGGGTACTCAGTGCCTGACCGCGGTCCCTGCCGTGGTCCCGGGACTGCTTCTGCAGCAGGGCTTATGATGAGCCTGGCTACCTAATGACTGCAGGCTGCCGTGATCAGTTACTAATGTAACATAGCTCTCTCCGTCTTTTAAGGTGTGCTTCAGGATCCATCAAAGTTTTCTGCTGACTTCTAAATTCCTCTCTGTCTTGTGAAGAATTGTTAAATCAATAGTTTTCAACTGGGGAGGACTTTTCCTGTGGAGGATACTTGACTTAACTCTCCCTGTCTTTTGAGTGTTTTAGGTAGCTTGCTTATCTCTCATGATCTTGGTATCGTGGCATTATGCACGAAATAACCTATGGGGTCCAGTAGCATCCTCACCTCTGCTGGGCTATCTGATCTAGGGGTGCCCCCTTTGTGGGAAGAGTGGGACCCCCAATGTGGTAAGCTCCGAGGCAGGGCTGGCCCCGCCTGGTTGGCTGCCCGGCCCTGTCTTGCACAGAGGCTGCAGCCGCTGGGTCCTAGCTCTCCTGGCTGTGGGCCTGGGGACCCTGGGGCAGCTGGCTGCAGGGCCTGGGATGTTCCAGGGCTGAGGCTCGCTGGCTGGTGGGCAGGTAAGCTCCCAGCACTGATGAGACACAGGGAGTACTCCAAAATGGTACCTGCCATTTGGTGGAATCAGCTCCCCATTTTGGCAGCTATGTTGCTAGAGGAGTCCCCTTTGCTTCCTCCTCTCTGGGAGGCTCTCTGAGAGAGCAAGAGGGTCTAACCCAGGCTCCTTCCCAGTGACTGTCTGCCCGGGACCCAGACCATGAGCCATTTAGCATGTACCTTGAGGAGCAGTCTGTTTCCTACAGCCTCTGGCTCCCCAGAGCCACGTCTACAAAGCCAGGCACCCTGGGGGCTGGTCTTCCTGATGCAGAACCCACAGGCTGGGAAGCCTGACATGGGACTCAGACCCCTCACTCCTTGGGCAGAATTTCTGCAGTTGTAAATATCCTCCAGTTTGTGAGTTACCCACATGGATGTGTGGGTCCTGACTATACTGTGTCTCTGCCCCTCTTACTCATCTCATGTGGCCCCTTTTTAATATCTTTAGTTGTGGAAGATCTTTTCTGATAGTCTTCTCTATGATCAATGGTATTTGGAGAGAGAAAAAGAGAAATGGAATCTTGGATGGTGTACATTTCAGAGTGGTATAGAGAATGGCATGACTGACTTGATGGACACGAGTTTGAGCAAGCTCTGGGAGTTGGTTATGGACAGGGAAGCGTCGTGTGCTGCAGTCCATGGGATCACAGAGTCAGACACGACTGAGCAACTGAATTGAACTGATGGAGAATTTGGGGTCAGTTCTCAGAACACTTCCCATGGAAAAGTACTGTGCTGGATCTTAGGGCAGGGAGATATATAAACAGTTACCTGGAATATTCTGTGTAATTATGGGAAAATTCATAGCATGTCTGTATAAAATATTTAGGCTCATTTGGCTTAAATTTTGATACAAAAAATGAATAGTAACAGGGTAAAGTATGATCAGATACTAAAAAAGTTTTGACTGAACCCAAGGAGCCGAGTGCTATTTTATAGAAGCATTAATAATTGAGCATTTTGGAGAACGAAAGTGAGATATTTTTGTTTTAATTGCATGGTATTGTTAAGGTTATTTGAATTCATTTCTTGAAAACTAGTTAATCATTTAAATGTGTACTAAAGTGTCATTGAGTTGTATTCTATGAATCTTTTCATGATTCCAACACAGACTGGACCAAAGTTTACTTTTGCATTATCTATGAAGATGTACGTGAGCACTAACTTGCTTCAGTCGTGTCCGACTCTTTGCGATCCCGGGACTGTAGCCCACCAGGCTCCTCTGTCTGTGGGATTCTCCAGGCAAGAGTTCTAGAGTGGGTTGCCATTTTGGTAGAATCAGCTCCCTATTTTGACAACTATTTGCAGGAGATCTTCCTGACCCCGAGATTGAACCCGAGTCTCTTACATCTCCTGCATTGCAGGCGGATTCTTTACCACTAATGCTACCTGGGAAGCCTTACTTTTGTATTATCTATGAGGAAAGAATTTAATTTTCTAAATGAACAAACAGCATGACTGAGGGAATATTTTCATTTCGAATGGGATTTAATTTTTAAAAGAGTTGTTTATATGCCCATAGTATATGTACTTATGAATAGGGTTTCATTAATGCCAGGTCAACTGAAGATTACTGTAAACTACATATTCTATCATCCAGGTTCATCTTAATTTTTTAAAATACCACCATTCATCAAAAGATTAATCTGGTTAATGGGGGGTTTATTTTTACAATGTCTTTTAAGATAAGACCATTATGGCGGTTATGTCCAGTTTGGAGCTAGGAGTCTAAAGAAAATTTCTCATTCTTTCATGGGAGGATGAGGCATTTCACCTCAGTATTTTCCTACACCCCTCCCATCTGTGGGATTTCATGACTGTCTTTGACAGTTGTGGTCGTACACACTGGGCTCAGGGCTCAAAGCAATCAATGTCACATCCTGAAGTTAAAGCCTCTGGTAGCTCAGTTGGTGAAGAATCCGCCTGCAGTGCAGGAGACATCTGTTCAATTCCTGGGTCAGAAAGATCCACTGGAGAAAGGACAGGTTACCCACTCCAGTATTCTTGGGCTTCCCCTGTGGCTCAGCTGATAAAGAATCCACCTGCAATGCGGGACACCTGGGTTCAATCTCTGGGTTGGGAAGATCCTTGAAGATGGAAAAGGCTACCCACTCCAGGACTCTGGCCTGGAGAATTCCATGGATGGTATAGTCCATGGGGTCGCAAAAAGTCAGACATGACTGAGCAACTTGGGAAAAAAAAATCAAAAAGGTATTATTCCAAACTAAAATTTCAAGAACCAAACATACTAGTATCGTATATGAAATTAGCATCTTCCAATGATCCAATGACAATATTTATATTTTTTCAAAAATGTGAGCATCTTGAGGACAGGAGTTATATTGAGCTCATCTTTATTAACCCCAGCCACCTGGAATAACACCAGTGCTTAAAGAACAACTACCTGGACTGAATTTGTTGAAGGATTAGAATGTTTGATGAACTCAAAGTAGCTTTCACCGACCAATGCATAGCATCAAAAACAGTTCTCTAGTGAACTCCCAACTGAATTCCAGAGGAATTATGGTATTATTTTTGTTGTTTACTATGTACAAACCACAAGACTAGATATAGAATCTTGGAAAATATTTGCATGATATTTCTTTTTCTTGATTGGAGTGTGAATTTCCAAAAATCTTTCCCAAGATAAGAAATCCACTTTTTCATTTTATCTCATTGGTCAACACTTTAGTAATTGGAAAGAGTCTAAGAAATGCCACTCAGTACAAAATTATGGCTCTCAGCGGTTGTTGAAAAAGTGACATTAACTGAAATAATAATGACTGTTAATCTGTGAATAAATGGTAGCAGTAAGCACACCAGACAAAATGCATCCTCTGAGGTTTGGGTTCATGGCATTTAGACCTGATCCCAGTCACTCTCCAAAGAAATGTGCAGAGCTCCTGAACTGTAAAATATTTGAAATACTATAGGAAACTCAACAATTAATTGAAAGACATTGGACACCTACCCTATTCTCTACCATTATAGGCTTACAAATGTTAGCTGATCAGTCGTGTCCAACTCTTTGCAACCCCATAGAACCCACCAGTCTCCTCTGTCCATGGGATTCTCCAGGCAAGAATACTGGAGTGGGTTGCCATTCCCTTCTCCAGGGGATCTTCATGACCCTGGAATCGAACCCAGATCTGCATTGCAGGCAGATTCTTTACCATCAGAGCCACCAGGGAATCACAGGCTTATAAGAGGAATTCATAAATAGTATTGAGATGAGAAGCCTAATAAAAGATTGTTGTGGTGACTCAGGGGTGAAGAATCTACCTGCCAATGCAGGAGACGCAGGTTCTGCTCATTTGTTCTGCATTCTTCTCACTTTTACCCCCTAGGAAGCATTTCTGTTCTGACTTATGCTTTGGAGGACCCTCTGATGAATAGTTATGGTGACATCCTCTTTCTTTTATTATTTTATTTTGGGGTTTTGATCATTTTAAGTGGAGTAAGAATTGTTCACCTTCCTGTGTTTGCTGTGAGGGATGCGTATCATTTTGAGACATGGATACTGTCAGGACATGAGTTGTTGTAGCCTGCCTGGCACCGAGCCACGTGGTGCTGTAATGCACACAGGCTCTGAGGACTGGCTTCCTGGAGCTGTATATGTGGTGTCTCAGGGATGCAGAGGAGGAAGATGGGGATCACCATGTTAAACACCCCAAACACAAGCCCTAGTGCTCACCACCAGCCCCAGGATTCAATTAGAACCATTAGGAAAGCTTCAAGTCATAGAAACTTAATATAAAAGCAGAATTGAGCAAACTATTTGGGAAAATGGAAGAACTAGCTTTCTTCCTCCAGTGAACTGCCAAGGATTTAATGTTATCTTGCAACAGAATTAGACTATGTGTCCAGGTTTCAGAATGGAGGCTTTGTTTCTTTTTCATTTTTTCCCCCTGTGCATCCATCTAAATAGCTTTAAAGATTATCCTTGCTAATTCCCCACATCCTTTTTGCTTCTAGCCTTTTAGAGTGCCTGATCAGAACTCATAGTGGTCCCTTGGTATATGAAGCTGAGGCATACTGGAATCATTAAAAAGAATTACTGATCTTGGTTCTAATAAGATGTTCAGAAATTGCTGAAGGTACAGCATATTTGTGTGTCATACAAGATACCTGGTTTTGGAAAAGATACGCATCAGATGCCCCCTCCTCCATCAGCCCCTGCCACCGCACAGGGGGAAGAAGAGGTTTCTGTGATTTATGTAAACTGGGTATAAGTATATTCTGCTGAGATGAGCTTGAAACATCACACTGCTCTTTCTCCTAGTGAGTTTCAATGGGGTAATGGAGCTGTGCAGCATTTTCACATGCTGATGGAAGTTCCCTGAAATGGGAAGACTGCAAATGCTCTAGTTCTTAGGGTGCTGTGACCCTTCCTATTTACATTGAAAAAACCCTGATGCTGGCAAAGATGAAGGGCAAAGGAGAAAGGGGTGACAGAGGATGAGATGGTTGGATGGCATTGCTGACTCAATGGACATGAGTTTGAGCACACTCAAGGAGATAGTGAAGGGGACAGGGAAGCCTGGGATACTGCAGTCCATGGGGTCACAAACAATCAGACACGACTGAGTGACTGAACCACAGCACCAACCCTTCCCCAGCTGAAGAGAGGGAGAGAGAGCCTCTTCTCCATTACTGACTGCTTTTCACACAAAGTGGAGCTGCTGATGTGATTAGCAAACTTGGGGCGTTCCACGGGCCACCTTTTCCTAGGAGGCCAGGTCAAGTCTCAACAGCGGAGTCTGCATTCAGCACATAGATTTGGGAGAAAGGAAAGCCTCACTGAGCTTTACAAACCTCAGTTTAGCCCTCCAGCGGTGCGTACGGTCGAGCACCCACAGGCCGTGGGCAGGGGCATCTCTTGTGTATTTGCCCATAAGCAACAAGTGCTGGGCTTCCCTGGGGACTCAGTGGCAAGGAATCCACCTGCCGATGCAGGGGACTTGGATTCGATCCCTGGTCCAGGAAGATCCCACGTGCCTTGGAGCAGCTCAGCCCGTGATGCACACAGCTACTGAGCCCGCCGGCTGCCAGAGAAGCCCGCGCACCACAGCTAGAGCGGGGCCCCCGCCGCAGCGAAGGCCGGCACAGCAGTCAGTCAGTCAGAAGTACAAACCTCTAAAAGCGAGAAGAGACCAGTGCTGTGTCCTAGCCCTGACCATCCTGAGCAGAGGTAGAGGAGCACAGGTGACTGAGGGCTCTCGAGACGGCTGCAGCTCCAGCCCGGGCAGCCCTGTAGCCCTTGACTTCTGGTCTTGCTTCCAGGCCGTCTCCTGTTTTCTCTCCACTCTGAATCACGTGGCCAATCACGTTTCCCTCTCTGCTGTGATTTCCCAGGGAGTCCGTGTCTGTTGTCTGTGATGGGTAACCGACCCCCTGGGTGAGCTGTGGCTGGTGGCCCGGAGCAGTTAAGGGGTCAAAGCCCGAATCACAGCGCTCGGAGTCCGCGCCGAAGCTGTCAGTGCCGTTCAGGCCTCGGGCTGCCTCCCAGAGGGGCAGCCGCGCGGGGACAGGGGGTGGAAGCTGCCCACCCCGCCTGCCTCGTGCTTCCTTCTCTGGTGGTTCGGGCAGTGGGCGAGGGGACAAAGAATTCCCGAGAACTGATCTCTTCACCCACTGAACGGCCCTGTTGGTGACTGCCAAAGGTTACTAGTATGTGTGTCTTTTTTGTGGACGGGAACAACCTAGAGTCAGCAAGCTCACTTTTTAGAAAATTTTATTTTGGGGTATAGTTGATTTGTAAAGTTATGTTGGTTTCAGGTATACAGCAAATTATTCAGTTACACATATGGATCCATTCTTTTCAGATTATTTTCCCATATAGGTTATTCTAGAACATCAAGTACAGTTTCCTGTGCTCTACATAGGCCCCTGTTGATTACCTATTTTATATACAGTTGTGTGTATATAGACATCTGAAATGTCTATCAACAGAGGACTGGATAAAGAAGATGTGGCATATATACACAGTGGAGTATTACTCAGCCGTGGAAAGGAACAGATGGCAGATGGCTTTGTTTTATCTAGGCAAGAATACTAGAGTGGGTAGCCATTCCCTTCTTCACAGAATCTTCCTGACTCAGGGATTGAAGCTGGGTCTCCCGCATTGCAGGTGGATTCTTTACCATCTGAGGTGCCAGGGAAGCCCAAACTGGTGTTCACATCTCTGTCTCTGTTATGACAATGCTGTATGACCCTGGGAAAGTTCTTCACCTTTCTGAATCTCTGTTTTGTCCTCTGAAAATTGGGTGTAATAAACCAGCTCACAGTGTTTATTTTGGAGACTAAATAAGAAAATAGATGTTAAAGGCCAGCTGTCCGTTGGTCATATAACAGTTTTGTTACTGACGATGGTTTATGATGGTTATTATTCATGTGTTCATTGTCATTAATATTATTTGCTTTACTTTATAAAGTTTACCAAAATCTGTAATATTCTTGCTTATTTTTTCTCCTCCAGGAATATATTAGAAGCTTCATTTTTGTGTATTTTGTTTGTCATTGTGTCCTGAATATCCAACCTAGAGTAGGGCTAATATTTGTAGAACAAGCTTGTGCAACTGCTATTATTCCATGCTTCTGCCTCCTGTTAATGCTGTTCTAGACCATGAGGCCAGCACTATTTATATATGCAGCCGAGAACCTAGCGTGGTGTTTGGAAGAATGTATAAACGCAACATCTATTATTAAATAAATGAATAAAGAAACTAAAGCTGCATCTGTCCCAGTTATCCTTCTAAATAGAAACTTTCTTGATGACAGAGACTGTGGCTTATCTTTGTATCCATGGAACCTAATAGGTGTCCAGTAAACATTTGCTGAATTTATTCTGTGAAAATTGAGAGGAAGGATTTGTGACTACATTACAGAATTGCAATGAGCTGAGTTCATTTCTGCTTGTCCTTCTATTTTCTGTCTGACTTGGTATATTTCTAGGCTCTATTGTGGAAACTGGCATGAGAATCTATCAACAGGAAGACAAGAGGGCTTAACTCAATAAGTACTGAGTTATTGTTCCCAGTAAGACCAAACCACAACACTTCCTCATTTCTACTCAGCCCCCGTGACTGCCTCCTGACATGGGGAGAAGCAAACTACAATCTGCTCCTGCTTCCTCACCCATTCTGAATTTGTTCATGCAGGTGAAAACGAGTATTAAGAACACACCAGGAGTGATACTGACCAGGGCGCTTGAACTCTTTAATCAATAGAAATTGACAAGAGGCCAGACTAGGCAGGTCTTTATTGGAGTCTGCTGTACAGTGGGGAGCAAGAACAAGTAACAGGATCCCTTGCTCACTTGCTCCCCAAGTGGGGGCAAGCTGTTCCTTATAAAGGGTGAGGGTAGGGGTGGGCTCAGGAGTCAGGCTGGAGGGCAGCTTAGGCGGTCTGCCCACCCCTTAGGTGGTGCTGAGTGCAGGGGGCATATGCAGTACCCTGCTTTTGCTCTCTACACCCTGCCTTGTTCCTGACTCCTCAGAAGTGGCCGCTGGGCTCTTTGGGGGCCTTCTTGTATCTTTCTGTCCACAGTTTGCCCCAACTGCACATGCAGGCAGGTAGTTTTAGTTTCTTATTTTCAGGAGGGGAAAATAGCTCATTTGAGAGGAATAGGGAGTTGGGGTGCCTGGAAGGCAGGATTGGCTCTCATCAGGAGCCGTGGTGCTGTCATGGGCTGATGATGTCAACACAGGAGTCTTGGGCTCTTTTCAACACCAGCTACTGTAGGTACCCGTGCCCCCACAAAGCCTGCTCTCTGATTCCCAGTATATGCTGTGCAGTGTGGATAGGAAGGGAGAACTCTGACTCGGTAGGGAGCGGACTGCCTCCTTCAGCACCCAGGACAATTCCTTAATGCTTCACTCACAAATGGGTCCCCGCCCTCCATCAGGGACTGGGACCTGACCAATGATCTCCTGCAGAGACAGCACCCAGGAGTGAGGAGTCACTCACCGTGTCCACCAGAGTGATGAGCGGTCACTGTGAAAATGCGCCACTTGAATTACCCGACTGGTATGTAATTTGCACTCACCCTCACCCTCACGATCCCTCCTTTGTTCAGTCACTAAGTTGTGTCTAACTCTTTGCAACCCCACGAACTACAGCACACCAGGCTTCCCTGTCCTTCACCATCTCCTGCAGCTTGCTCAAACATATGTCCATCAAGTTGGTGATGCCATCCAACCATCTCATCTTCTGTCACCCCCTTTTCCTTCTGCTTCAAACTTTTCCAGCATCAGAATCTTTTCCGATGAATTGCCTGTTCACATCAGGTGGCCAAAGTATTGGAGATTCAGCTTCAGCATCAGTCCTTCCAACAAATATTCAGGACTGATTTCCTTTAGGATGGACTGGTTGGATCTCCTTTCAGTCCAAGGGACTCTCAAGAGTCTTCTCCAACACCACAGTTCAAAAGCATCAATTAATCAGTGCTCAGCCTTCTTTATGGTCCACCTCTCACATCCATATGTGATTACTGGGAAAACCATAGCTTTGACTATACTTACCTTTGTCAGCAAAGTGATGTCTCTGCTTTTAATATGCCGTCTAGGTTTGTCATAGCTTTCCTTCCAAGGAGCAAGTGTCTTTTAATTTCATGGCTGCAGTCACTGTCTGCAGTGATTTTGGAGCCCCCAAAATAAAGTCTGCCACTGTTTCCAGTTTTCCCCCGACTATTTTGAACTGTGGTGTTGGAGAAGACTCTTGAGAATCCCATGGACTTCGAGAAGATCCAACCAGTCCATCCTAAAGGAAATCAGTCCTGGGTGTTCATTGGAAGGACTGATGTTGAAGCTGAAACTCCAGTCCCTTGGCCACCTGATGCTGAGAGCTAACTCATTTGAAAAGACCCTGATGCTGGGAAAGATTGAGGGCAGGAGGAGAAGGGGGCACCAGAGGATGAGATGGTTGGATGGCATCACTGCCTCCGTGAACATGAGTTTGGATAGACTCTGGGAGCTGGTGATGGACAGGGAGGCCTGGTATGCTGTGGTCCATGGGGTCGCAAAGAGTTGGACATGACTGAGTGACTAAACTGACTGCCTGAAACAATACAAGGACTTGGCCTGCAGTCACGACTCTGTGAGGCTCTAGAATCTCTTGAATGTTCCTCCCTAGCTGTGTGACTTTGGAAGAGTCAAACAACTCTGAGTCGTCATTGTAAATATAATGTTTTAGCTTGCCTGAAGATGCCTGGCTTTTCGGTGTCTCTGTGACTCACAGATTGTCCTGTCATGAAACTGCTCTGGACAGTCCTAGGTAGAGTGGCTCTGGGGCGTCAATGGGGACCTAGAGGGTATTCTCACAGTCAACCCCACTCTCCTTTCACATTTTCCCTCTGAACCTTGGCTATATGTTGATGTGAACGAATATTATGTCAGAGCCCCACACAAACCGGAAGCTGGAAACTGCAGTTAAAACCTGGAAACTACGGAAGGGCCTCCGAAAATGACATTTTACCTGGAGTCCTCACAGGTGGGTGACAGAGGACCTGAAAGGAGCTCAGATGACAAGCACAGGGGCACTCCCAGCAACTGGGAACCAGAAATAACCCCAGTGTTCATCAGAGTGAGGATGGACAGAGAACTCGTGATACATCAGTACAACCCGCTTACGGAAAGGAACGGGCTTCTGATACACGCATCAACACGGCTCCTTCTCACAGACCTTAGGCTGAGTGAGAGAAGCCAGCTAAAATAATTCACACTGGCTGAGACCATTTCTGTGAATTTACAGAACAGGCAAAACTGGTTGATAGAGAAGTTAGATTACTGGTTACCTGCGTTGGGGATTGGCATGAGGTGGATACACTTTAGGTACTGGCTTGGACATGCAGTTGCACAAAAGTTCTGTACGTTGATCTGGTGGTAGGCACTTGGGTGTTTGGGCTTCTCTGGTGGCTCAGTGGTGAAGAACCTACCTGCCAAAGCAGGAGACGTGAGTTTGATCCCTGGTCAGGAAGATCCCCTGGAGAAGTAAACAGCAACTCACTCCAGTATTCTTGCCTGGAAAAATCTCATGGACAGAAGAGCCTGGTGGGCTACAGTTCATGGGGTCACAGAAGAGTAGAACACAGCAGAGCAACTAAACAGTGGTCAACACTAAAGTGTTTATGTGTGAAATATCATCCAGCTGTTACTTAAGATTAGTGCACAAAATCTATGTTGTATCCTAATAAATATGCATGTGCACACAATTATTTGGCCATCTGGGATATGTCAGTATATGTCCAGTGCGTGTAATACACTCACTCGCACTTCTGTTGTTTGGTCACTCAGTCGTGTCCGACGCTTTTGTCACTCTGTGGACTGTAGCCCACCAGGCTCCTCTGTCCATGGGATTCTCCAGGCAAGAATTCTGCAGTGGGCGGCCATGCTCTCCTCCAGGGGGTCTTCCTGACTCAGGATGAAACCTGCATCTCCTGCCTTGGCAGGCGGATTCTTTACCACTCAGCCACCAGGGGCACCCATATATATGTATATGCACACATATCTGCATATGTGGTTTCTTTTTCCACAAGGGAAATGTAAAGGGAAGAAATAAAAAGGTCTCTTCAGTGCGCAAATCCCACAGCAGTGTTACTGTTGGTGAAACGGCATTTGGGTTTCGAGGCCTAGAGGCTAGATAATATTTATGGTTATGAGGGAATTATTTCTGAGGAAGGTAACGCCCTACTAAATTACTAATCAGTCTCTGAATGGTGATTCTGAAGGTAGGAAATGAGTCAAGTGTAATTTGTTTTGACAAGATCAAATTGTATTGACATCTCAGTAATGGGCTCTGACCTCCTTAGCTAGTTAACTCAGGAAAGGCTACAGTAAACCGTCTGTCACCAAAGCTCAGTCAGAGCCATCTTTTAAAATGTGGAAATCTTTGTGCTAAAATCACCATGAAGCCCATTAATTAGGAAGAAGCGAAGAACTCTCTTTTTACAATTATATAATTACATTTATTTTTAGACTCATACATTAAAACCAAAGATACAGAAAATTACTATTACTGGAAATAAATGTTTTCAATCTTTTAAAATGTATGTAGCTCTAGAACTTTCCCAGGCTCCTCTACTTTCTAAAAAGCACAGAGTGAAAGACAATGAAGATGCATTTTCTCAAGAAGGATATTTTCTAGAAATGCTGAGATAACAGCATTGTAGTTTCCCAATAAAGAGCCATTTGCCATTCAAACCTCAGGTTAATGTTAAACTCATCAAATGTCCACAAGGGAAGAAACCACAGTTACATTGGGTTATGATGCAAGAAAATAAAATGGATTTTAGGCTATTTCTTCATTGTTCTTTGATGGGAAAAAAAAAATTCAGAGGGGATTAAATTCCTCATTTTCCAAATAAGGAAGCTGAAGCCAGACAGGCAGTTACTGCCCAAAGTCTTCCTGGGACAATGCTTCCCAGTCGTTGGGGCCCACAGCCTCGCACTCCCCTGGAGTTTCCTGGGATGCAAATCCCAGTTCCCGCTCCAGCCGCTGGAGTCCAAGCTGTGAAGATGGGACTCAACAGTCTGCATCTTAAGCTCCGCCCCACAAACCAAGTCTGAAACCGCAAAAGTTTCTCCTTGCTGGAAGTCATATTTTCCAAAGTTCCTAGTGACAAAACCAAGAACAGAGCCAAATAGGAAAGTGAAACTTATTTCTGATCACTACTTACACAGTCTCAGAAAATCTCCGTTATTTGTATTACATTACAGTGGCCAGGAACCAGAGATTCAAATTGCCATCATTCATTGGATCATAGGAAAAAAGCAAGGGGATTCCAAAAAATCATGTACTTCTGTTTCATTGACTATGCCAAGTCTTTGACTGTGTGGATCACAACAAACTGTGGAAAATTCTTAAAGAGAACCTGTATGCAGGTCGAGAAGCAACAGTTAGAATTGGACATGAAACAATGGACTGGTTCAAAATTGGGAAAGGATTATGTCAAGGCTGTATATTGTCACCTTGCTTATTTAACTTCTATGAAGAGTATATCTGCGACATGCTGGGCTGGATGAAGCACAGCTGGAATCAAGATTGCAGGGAGAAATATTAATAACCTCAGATATGCAGATGATATCACCCTAATAGCAGAGAGCAAAGAGGAACTAAAGAGACTCAATGAGGGTGAAAGAGGAGAGTGAAAAGGCTGGCTTAAAGCTCAACATTCAAAAAACTAAGAGCCAACTCATTGGAAAAGACCGTGATGCTGGGAAAGACTGAGGACAGGAGAAGGTGGCAACAGAGGATGAGATGGTTGGATGGTATCACTGACTCAATGGACATGAGTTTGAGCAAACTTCAGGAGATAGTAAAGGTCAAGGAAGCCTGAAGTGCTGCAGTTCATGGGGTCACAAATAGCAGGACACAACTTAGCAACTGAATAACAACAATATCACTTCCTGGTAAATAGAATAGGAAACAATGGAAACAGTGACAGACTATTTTCTTGGGCTCCAAAATCACTGCAGATGGTGACTACAGCCATGAAATTAACAGATGCTTTCTCCTTGGAAGAAAAGCTATGACCAACCTAGACAGCACATTAAAAGAGACATTACTTTACCAACAAAGGTCCGTCTAGTCAAACCTATGGTTTTTCCAATAGTCATGTATGGATGTGAGAGTTGGACTCTAAAGAAAGCTGAGCACTGAAGAATTGATGCTTTTGAACTGTGGTGTTGGAGAAGACTCTTGAGAGTCCTTTGGACTGCAAGGATATCAAATCAGTCCATCCTAAAGGAGATCAGTGCTGAATATTCATTGGAAGGACTGATGCTGAAGCCAAAACTCCAATATTTTGGCCACCTGATGTGAAGAACTGACTCCTTTGAAAAGACCCTGATGCTGGTAAAGATTGAGGGCAGGAGGAGAAGGGGACAACAGAGGATGAGATGGTTGGATAGCATGACAGACTCAATGGACATGAGTTTGAGTAAGCTCCAGGAGTTGGTGATGGACAGGGAAGTCTGGTGTGCTGCCGTCCATGGGGTCGCGAAGAGTCGGACACGACTGATCAGCTGAACTGAACTGAACAACAGCAGTGGTCTTTGGGGGAAGCTGAGCTCTCCATACTAATAAGAACAAAATTGTAGGCAAAAGCAGAATGAGTCCATTTAGCAAACTCTTTTTAGATCTGAAAGATGTACCTTTATTATAGTGGTTTTTAAGTGGAGAACTCAGTATTCTGGAGTATTTCTTATATGGTTTAGGTAGGCTCCTTTGGAGATCTAAGATGCTTACTCCCAGAACAGTTCATGAATCTCTGATTTTATATCCAGGCATGATCTTTGGAAGGCTGCCGGTGAAACCCCTTTGCCTTCCTTTGGGCCTCTCTCAGAACTCACAGATGGGGCCCAGGCAGGTGCTGAGAATGAGCGGGAGACAGACAGCAGAGCTGCTGATAACCAGGGACACCGGCCCCGCCGCATAGCAGGCAGCTCTTCCTCACCTCTGGCCAGTTGGTGCTGCCTTGGAATAAAGACCCAGCAGTTGTCTCATCTTTCAGGCTTTCATAGAAACCAGAAATGTGACTTTTTGAGGGAAAGGTCCTGGTTTTTAAATGTTAGCAATAAACGCGTGTGTTTAAATGCCATGGAAGCCAAATACAGCAGGTGCACGAGCCTTCGGTTCCTGCCCTCTATCATAATGCCTCGTGAGTGCCGATGGCCAGGTGTGCCTAGGGAGCAGGTCTGCCTGGGGTTGTCAGCCTTGAGGCCCTGCTTGAACTTGCCAGAAGAAATGCCCTAGCCCTGGAGAACATGGAGATGCAGTGGTATAAGTTTTAGGTAGGTCAGGCATTACCTTTCCCTGTGAGTGAGTAAAAGTCGCTCAGTCGTGTCCGACTCTGCAACCCCATGGACGATGCAGTCCATGGAACTCTCCAGGCCAGAACACTGGAGTGGGTAGCCTTTCCCTTTGCCAGGGGATCTTCCCAACCCAGGGATCGAGCCCAGGTCTCCAGCATTGCAGGCAGATTCTTTACCAGCTGAGCCACAAGCGAAGCCCAAGGGAATCTTTTCTGCGCCCTCACTGTCTGGGAGTTTGTTCTTTGCCTAAGGTTTCATACTGGTCTTTGACTGATGGGATGGCCTCTCTCACACCATTTCTAGTGTCTTTGTCACGGACCCTTAGAGGAGCTGGAGCTGATAGGCCCTCTGAGGGTGTGTATCTGGGCTCGCCTGCAAGTGAGGATGCCGGTGAGGGGAGACCAGCACTGACTGGAGTCAACAGCTAGTTTGGGCAGCAGTTGGCGTGGAGCCTGGGACCCACATCTCGTTTCTGGTTCTTTGTATCTGCCCGTGAAACACCAGCTGCACCGAAGGAACTGTTGAGCCTTGGCCAACACAGGAAGCCTCCGGCCCTGATTCTGAACACCTCCAAGTCATTTAGCGTCAGTACCTGAGGCACAAAGTGGAAACAACAACGCAATCCAGTAACCCTCTCCTGACTGAGGGAGGAAATAACTGAGAATATAATGCTCGCTTTCCAAAAAGGAAATTCAGTATTTCAATTGCCAGCAATTTCCAGGCTATTATCTTCTATGCCATAATTTTGTTCCCTAAAACACACAAAAATGCTATGTCTTGGTAGATGCTAAAATGTAGCTATCTCAGCAGTGCAGTCAGTCCTGACGATGTGGGAATATTTTGGATCGTGTTCGTTTCCTGATGGACTCATTTATGGAGTTAAGAGCCATGGGTCTCACATACTGCATTTTCTAATAGCTATGTTGTTATTTTTATTTTAAAAATTAGCCTTTGAATCATAAAATCTTATTTCTCAAAGGAGTGTAAATTATCACCCACTTCAATGTTTTCTAAAATTGTAGCTGGAGAACCTGTTCTTCAAATAAATGTCATGCAGTTGCCCTGTATATAAACAGAGAGGGTTCTGGAGTCCCTCCAGCAATATTTTTTTCCTGAGTGCTCATTCTCAGCCTCTGGGTGCTGCATAAACTCCAGAATCTCAGTGGCTTACACTAATAAGCATTTGTCCTCATGA
Source organism: Antilocapra americana (assembly GCA_007570785.1). NCBI lineage: Eukaryota > Metazoa > Chordata > Mammalia > Artiodactyla > Antilocapridae > Antilocapra > Antilocapra americana. The sequence continues at coordinate 1,454,211 of ML660776.1, read as the reverse complement.
GATTCTGCGCCTGTGACCTGGATGACTCTCCTTTGGACTGTCGTCTGGCGGGGGTGGGGAGTGGGGGTGGTGGGGGTGGTGGTCAAGTGCGGCTCCAAAGTGGGTCAGGCTCAGCTCTGCCCTCCCGTGTCTCCTGTGGATCGGATTTGAAGGGACATGGAACTCCAGGGAGAAACTACTTGTGGTGGATTATGGAGTGTAGGAGGGCAGACTCTGTCTGCAGGGAGCTCTGCAAGCCTCTTAGCACATTTTGTCTGCTATCATCTCATCGGCCCAAACAATTCACACGTATCCAAGCCCAGACTCAGAAATGCAGGGAATACCCTGCTGACCATGTGACCAAAGGTTTACGTTTAGGGTTCTCTTCCAGAAGAGTGAAAATTTCAGGCTACACATTCAGTCACATACTCCTACTCCACAGAGACCTCTGAGTCAGCTCTGTGTAACTCATTAAACAGCGTCTAAAACCATGCTTGGAATCCGGTCATCTCATTTTACAAATGGGAGACACTGAGATTTCTAGAGATTAGTGGCTCCTCCAGGCCATCCTGAGACAGACAGGTCTAGAAGCTTGGAGAGCTAACTCAAGAGTTCAGGAACATCCCCACCACACGGCAGTAGGTCAACCCTCGAAGGATGGCCTGCGTTACTTACATTAAGTGGCACCATTGCAAATATAATTCTGAAGATACCGAGCTGTCTGTATTCAGCTGGTGAGTTTAGAAGTCTGTTAACTACTTATTTTTAGTCTTTTGGCCTCACCCATGGCATGCGGGATCTTAGTTCCCCGATCAGTGATTGAACTCAGGCGCCCTGCATTGCAAGTACAGACTCTTAATCCCTGGACCACCAGGGAAGTCCCTAGGAGTCTCATACAGAGACAGGAAGGTGGCCTGAGCACAGGCCAGGTCATGGAGCCAAGTTCCGCCAAGGTCTGCCGTTCAGTGCTTGCGCAGACTTGCATATTGTTCACTTTTAAGCTTCTTTCTTACAGTTGTCAGGTAGGAAAATAACGCTGTCCTCAGAGGGCTGCTGTGAGAATGAAGTGTCTGACACAGAGGAACCAGAGTTCTTTTTCACCAGTTCATCCTCTGTAAAGCAGAGCTATGCCTGCCTTCTCTTGTGTGCCTGTGGGGAAGCTGCTACTCTGTTGCCGGGAGTGATCCCCCTCCCTGAGGACATAAATATTACAGACAGCAGACTGACTAATCAGTTCTTGCAGCAAAGAGCAGATAGGTCTGTCTTTTTTGCCCAGTCCTCCAGGTTTTTCTAATATACACTTTCCTAAGATATAAGCAGAATCAAAATGACTGCTTTGAAGTCAAAACCCAAGATGCCGTATGTATTTAGTAATCATTGTAATGGACAGCAAACTCCAAAGGCTTAAATAATTTATTCTTCAGTGAAATGTTTAAAGGCCATTTGGTCTGCAGGGGGCTTATTTGAGATGTAACTGGTGTGTTTTTTTCATTTTTTCTTGATGGCCAGATGGCATAATAAGGAGCTCTGTGACATGTTTGCATTACTTGAAGGTTTCATCACGTGGCCTTGCTCTTTTATCTGGAAGCTAGTCCTTTCACTGCCATGAAAATGTATCTGTCTATCATTAGTCTGTCAAAGTGTCTACACACGCTGGATTGCTTTTTGAGAAGCAAAGGCCTAATTTGAGAAAAGAAGATCTATTCTTAAAAATTTTGCGCATAGCATCCTTCCACAAAATTTTGATAAATGTAATTGTGTTCATAGAGTATATACATACTAGTGAGGTATAGTGCCTTCAATTATCTGGTGATTAAAATATTTTGTGAAAATCACCCTATTGACTGAAATAGAAGTCATGATAGGAGTTCCTATAAACACATTTCCTCAAATACAGATGTATGTCTCAATATTTTGCAAACAGTCATGTACCTGGCTGTTTTTAGCATCTGCTACTCCCGAGTTTTGTAGTTCAAATATAGTTCTTCTTCCACCTGGGAATTTTCAGAGATCCTTTTCTTTTCATTCATTTTAATAATAAAACTTCACAGAATGTTGGGCAGAAGGTTATCCAGACACCTATTGAGTTGAATATAGCTAATACTTATAACTATAAAGACACTTTCTTCCATTGCTTGTGTTATGTTGAAAGTGGAGGTTTATTAAGAAATTTGAGTTGGTTTTCTCAGTTCTGGCATTTTCTCCCCCACCATACTCACATTCACTCTTCTTTACCATTCATTTGTTTTATGTCTTTTCTTAGCCCTGCAGGACCCATTCATATTCCCCTTGGTATTCCATGATTATGAATAACAGAGGGGCTTCTGCCTTATAAGCTGATTTTTATGTTAAAATTTTATTGAAGTTTAACCTACCTATAGAAAGCTATACAGCTCTTAGGTGTATAGTGTAATGAATAGTCACAAAGTGAACACAGACAGCCGTCACACAGATCAGGAATAGAAAAGCAAGAATAGTCCAAAAGCCACCTTCACGCTCTTTTTGGTTACTAACTCCTATAGGTCATATGCTTAAAATGCTATTTGATTATCCATTCTATTCATTTTTCCCTTTTTAAATTGAATATTAGTTTCAAGTGTACAACATACTGACTGAATATTTTTATAGATTATGCTTCATTTAAAGTTATTATAAAACATTGGCTATATTCCTTAGGCTGTGCAATATATCCCTATAGCTTATTTATTTTATGCATAATAGCTTATATCTCTTAACCTCCCTAACTTACCCTTGTCTGCTTTCCTCTCCTCACTGATAACCGCTAGTTTGTTCTCTATATCTGTGAATCTATTCCTACTTTGTTACAGTCATCATTTGTTTTATTTTTCAAATTCCACATTTAAGTGGTAACATACAGTATTCATCACTGTCCATCTGACTTCATTCACTAAGCGTAATACCCTCCAGGTCACCCATGTTGCTGCAAATTACAAAATTTCTCTCTGCGGCAGAGTAGTATTCCACTGTGTATATGCTGTGTCTTTATCCACTCATCTGTTGATGAATGCTGAGGCTGCTTCCATATCTTGACTATTGTAAATAATGCTGCTTTGGACCCTGGTGAGTATGCATCTTTTTTCTAATTAGTGTTTCTTTTTTCTCTGTGTACACCAAGGAGTGGAATTGCTGGACCATATGGTAGTCCTGTTTTTAGTAATTTGAGTAGTCTCCATAATGTTTTCCATAGTTGTTGTACCAATTTACATTCCTACCAACAATGTAAAGGGCTTCCTTTTCTCTGACTCTTTACCAACACTTGTTATTAGAGACGTGTTCGGTGATCGCATTCTGGCAGGTGTGAGGCGCTGTCTCATCGTAGTTTCACTGTGTTTTTCTCTGATGATTTGTGATTTTGAACATCTCTTCATGTGTATGTTGGCCATCTGTATGTCTTCTTTGGAAAAATGTCTATCCGGGTCTTTTGCCCACTGATAATTGGGTTCTTTGTTCTTTTGATGTTGAATTTTATGAGTTGTTTATATATTTTGGCTTTCAACCCGTAAACAACATCATTTGCAAATATTTTCTCCAGTTCAGTAGGCAGTCTTTTTATTTCATTGATGGTTTCCTTTGCTGTGTAAAAGCTTTTAATTGATTCCATTTGTGAACATTTGCTTTAGTTTCCTTTGCCTGAAAATTTACTTTTATATATCTATACATACACACACACACACATATATACATACATATATGTGTGTGTGTGTATATATATATATATATATATATATACAGTCTCATCTTTTCTTTCCCCTTGGTGCTTAGTCTAGTTTCACTTGCTTACAGGGGCCTGTGTGCAGAGGCCTTGCCCTTGGTGCTTCAGACCAAAGTTCCTAGTGCAAAATGGTGGTGTCGACATCAGCTGCTATTTTAGCAATTCTTAGGAGCAGTTAAACATTTTGACTCCAGATTCTTGAATGTAGATACACTTTCCTGAACTCAGAAAGATGGCTTAAGCCCAAAGTCCTAAAATGTAGAGATATTCCAGCCCCTCAAAACTGTTGTTTCAGACAAAATTTGAATTGACCATTGTAACCCCACAATATAACCATTAGGCAACCGTGTAAGCATCTGATTGTGAAATCCACGTGTTGGTGTGAGGGTCTTAGGTAATCAAAACCATAAGGACTTGAGAGCTGAGCTCAATTGTAGGGAGCAAATTTAATCATCAGGAAAGGGCTTTCTTCTTTCCTCCTTCCTTCCTTCCTTCCATTCTTTTTTTCCAAGGTTAGACTAAGTACAGTCTCACTGGCAAATAACCATGCTGGGCAGGCAATGTAAAGAGTGTATACTTCTGTTTGAAGTAAGCTATAGGAAGTGAGAGAGGCAATTAAATTCAAATCCTGGTATCCAACTTGTTTCAACACTTTTTGTATTTTGCATAGAAGCTGCTACATGTTGAGAATTTATTAAATATGAAGGCCTAGCAGCCCTTTTATGCATAACATTTATTTACCTGAGGTTTAGGTTACCATCTGATAAAAACCTTTCTCTGTAACCAAACCATTCATGATTGCATAAACGTGAGGGCTGGTCATCTACCCCATCTCATCATATCAGAAGCTATTGTTCAGGCCTCCCAGCTGGCTTTCAGGGTTTGTTTCCCTGTTGGTCCTTGTGTTAAAAATTGTTGAGCTTTCCCCTAAAAAAAGAATTTGCCATTTTTTACCCTAGAATCACACATCTTTCCAAATGAACGAGATGTGAAAATGCATACTTTCCAGAAAGATCCTGAGCACATGGTTTCAGCATCTTATATTATGATCTCACAACCTATTAATCATTATATGCTATTTGTAACCAAAATATATATTAATGGAATCATTATATATTATTTGTAATGAAGGATATTTCTTACCCCATCTGAACATATGTTTACATCTCCCCTACAGTTGTTCACCTACTCTTTCCCTTCTACAGTGAACAACTGGATTACCATCAACTTACTGGTTAGAACTAATTACCTGGACTACGGCTGCAAAGGGGGGCGGGAAACTGTAATGTGTACAGGAAACGGGGAGACGGGAGCCATCAGTGAGCCAGCGTCTGCTGGTGCTCCTGCACGTCTGCTGAGAAGCTGGGCAGAAGCGAGCCAGTGAGAGCCAGGCCCTTTGCTGTTGCTATACTCTCAGGCGGGGGACCAGTATGTGGGAGTCGCTCAGAGTGTCTGACTCTTTGCGACCCCATGGACTGTATCCCGCCAGACTGTCTCCACGGGATTCTCCAGGTAAGAATACTGGAGTGGGTGGCTTGTTCCCTTCTGCAGGGGATCTTCCCAGCCCAGGGATTGAGCACAGGTCTCCCGCATTGCAGGGGATTCTTTGCTGTCTGAGACACCAGGGAAGCCCAGAGGGACCAACGGAAGGCCCGTTGAGCTCTGAGACACAGAAGTGGGGAAAGAACAGAAGTAGGTATGAGCTCAGCTCACAGAAGAAATAGCTGTTATCAGTCAGCTTCACAGCCATCACGCTAGGAGACCATTCCGAGACTGGCCTTGGATATGGGAAGGAAGGGAGTATCCCTGGGTTAGCTCCCAGATGGCCTCTGGAGACCAGAGGATCATCCACACTGGGCCAGAGGTAGGGTATCAGGAGGAGGGGTGACTGGCCTTTTTGCTGTTTTCTTGCCTTTGCCCACAAACTCACTAAGTAAGCTTGTTGATGCACATGGTTGGTATGAAAGAAAGCTGAATTTAGTTGAAATGAACAGATTGGCTGGGAAATGCCAAAGTTGTCCATGATTAGAATTAGCTCACAAAAGTCAGTCTTGGCCTTAGTCCTATTTGGATTTCCAAAGAACACTAAAGACGTAAATCTTTTACCCTTTACTTACAACTCCCCAGTGTCGGTGAGGGTGCCAAGATGAGCTTGACAGGGTCTGTTCCCTCAGTGAGTCCACTGGATAAGATGGAGCTTGGCATCCTCAGCAGGACCACTAGTGCCAACAGAGGGGCGAGTCCAAGGTGCTGAGGTCGAGAGGAAGAGTGAATGGCTGACTTCAGCGGGTGGAGGTGGAGTCAGGGAAGACCCCTCATGACACGGAAAGGCTGAGCCTCAGCACTGAAGGGGAAGCAGCAGTTTTGAGTCTGGAAGCCTGAGCACTGGTCCAGGCGACCTTGAGGGGTGATTCTCTCCAGGCTCACAACCAGCAACCAGTGAGTTTATATCTTACAGACATGATGAAGCTTGCAACTGATTGGATTTCTTTATTTGTGTTGGAAGCGCACATCCAAATTTGAGGTCCTAACAAGCAGTTCTGTATGTCTTTATGACATGTGTTTTTATCTTTGATCTTTTTAATCTATATCTTTTTTTTTCTTTGCCTGTTTTTTCAGTCCTGTTGTATATTTCTCTGTGATTTTTAAATTGGGGTACAATTGCTTTATAATGTAGTGTTAATTTTTTCTGTACAGCAACATGAATCAACTATAAGCATACATATATCCCCTCCCTCTTGAGCCTCCCTCCCACCCCTGCAGGGTATCACAGAGCACTGAGCTGAGCTCCCTGTGCTACACAGCAGCTTCCCATGAGCTATTTATCTCACACATGGTACTATATATGTCAGTGTTGCTCTTTCAATTCGTCCCACCCTCCCTTGTGTCCACATCAGTGTCTCTACTCCTGCCCTACATAAAGATTCATCTGTGCCACTTTTTTCAGATTCCGCAAATGTGTGTTAATATGCAATGTTTGCTTCTCTCTTTCTGACTTAACCTTGTATGACAGTCCCTATGTCCATCCATGTTTCTGCAAATGTCATTTCCAAGTCCTTTTTGAAACCAGTTACAAAACAAAAAAGATTTGTGTAGAATCCTTCCTGGTTGGGTGTTTGTGGAAGGGAAGATGAGGGAGGCATGATGTGTTCATCATTAGCGTAACATGGGGAAAGATGCTACAGGATGGGGGGAGAGACCGTGAAACAAACGAGGACTCTAAGCCCCTGTTGAGGCAGTAGCTCTGCGATGAGGAGAGAGAACGAGACTCAGGAGATCGCTTGAAGTGTGCTATGCAAGATGCAGGGACTCCTTGGAGACTGAGAATGGCTTCTGGATCTCTGGTTTGAGCTATCGGGTAGGGATCCCACTGAAGTAGAAAGAAAGAAGAAGGGAAAAAATAGCAGACCAGAAAGGAAAATTGCAAGCATAAGTTCAGAAGATAATGGATCTTTCAGGTAGAGAAAGGAAGGGTGTGAAGTCAGAAGTCACCGAGAGGCCAAGCGGAAATGATAGAATCTGCTGATTACTATGATATCTGGTGGAAATGCAGTAATTATGGACAAAGAAAGATGGGAAGTTGTGGGCAAGACCATGGGGCTGTAAGATTTAAGGACTCACAGGAAGAGCCATGTGGTTGGTAGCCAGGATGTGGTCCTTGGAAGGAGCTGCTCCTGGCGGCAGTCGGGGCTGGTCATCATGGTAAAGGGGGTCAAGAGTAAGAATGAGGTACAATTACTTCCAAGAACCAGAAGATTCCTTGGTGTGCACTGACCACATGAGCATGATCTGTGGATTGTTGGCAGGTAGGGATATGGGTAAAGATGTGCGTTAGGCCAGGTGTTAAGAGATTCATGTGAGGAGATCTTGTCATTGTTAAAACAGCAAATGGCATGGAATCAGAACTGGGAGCTATGATATGGAAACCCCTCCTTCGATTTAGAGCCCAAGGAAAATAAGAGGCATTTCAGCATTCCAGATGAAGCAGAGACAATAGAAATAGTTCCTGTTGCTTGATCCTTACAAGGCTGGAAGGTATCTGGACAAATGAGATAAGATGTATGAAAGTGTTTACATGGTTGGAGCACAAACTGTGATATTATATCAAAGTTAAATCCCTCAGGTTGATCACTCTCTTTACTCACAGGAGTTGGCTTATCTTGGCCTGAGCCTGTTTTCATGAGTCTAATCCTGACCAAAGCACAGACCCTTTTGCCATGTAGCCCCAGGAATCATAGCACTGGGGTCATGGTACATGACTCATTGGTTCATGATGCACTGGTACCAACTGAGCACCAGCTAAACACGAAGATATGGGTAAAAAGATAGTATTAATATTGACTTGGATACATGAAAATACTAGACTAAAAAATTCACTTACATGTTTAAAATCAAAGAAGACTTTACAGAAATTTTTAGGTTTGCATGGATACTTTTGGGCTACTCTCCTATATTTTGTGGGTTGTTTTCCCTTCTCCCTGATGGCCAGAGTGCCTAGGAGTGGAGAAGTGTGAACATTCATCGTCACATGCAGCAGATCCTGGAGGCAATGCTGAAAGGCGGTGTTAAAATTCGCTCACTGAAAGCATGGACCGTACACACAGACAGCTCCCGAAGAGCTGGCGTTGAAATGGCCAGCAATTGGGAAGGGTGAACTCTGGGAAGTTTGTGGGTGGCATCAGGACCGTTTCTGCACATGTTCACTAGAAACAGACCAAAGGTGTGGTAACAGGGTGATCAACACATCGCAGCTCATCTTTATGAGGGACCACCACTAAGGTAATGATACAGAGACGTCTGCGGCTTCCTAGGGGGTGCGATGGTAAAGAATCCGCCTGCCGAGGGAGGAGAGTCCAGAGAGGTGGGTTTGATCCCTAGGTCAGGAAGATGCCCTGGAGAAGGAAATGGTAACCCACTCCAGTATTCTTGCCTGGGAAATCCCATGGACAGAGGAGCCTGGTGGGCTACAGTCCATGGGGTCGCAAATAGTCAGACACAACAGAACACACACACATATACTTGATTGTATAGAAGTAGGTTATGCTAATTTTTAAAAAGATACTATGAAAGTGTTTCATGTAAAATTTAGTTGTCATGGTCATAAGACAAAGTTTAGGAAATATATATAAGAATATTAACAGTGGTTATTTGAGAACAGCAGAATTTGCATGTGTGATTTAATTGCATTTCCTTTTGTTCAGCAGTATTTTCTAATTGGTCTACAATCAACACATATTGATTGTGTGATAAACATAATAATAAGAAAAAATAAATCAAATATCTATGGGGAATTCACCATAGTGGTTGAGACCCAGAAAGTCTTTTCAGAAAGAACAGAAGTTTATTTACAGTGAATGAGTTAGATCAGCATCTTTCTGTTCCTGCCTTCTCTGAATCCTGGAACCGGGCAGAGCGCTGCAGCTCCCCTCCACCCTCAAGTACCAAGGCCCCTCCACATCCCCTGCCTCTTCCTTGTAGAAAAGTCAAGTCTCCTGAGCCTCCCTGAGTTACAAAAGGGCAGTCTTGAGTGGGTAATGATCAGGACGACAGACTCACAGACTCAGCAGCTGATGCCTGCTCCTGAGTTGTCTTACAGATACTGTAGCCGCCAGCCAGACTTTTTGAGGACCAGACTGTAACCATGATATCATGGTGGAGCCATAACATCAGCTGCCCCACCTTGAGCACTACTGAATCTAGGACTAGCACAAATCCAAGAACTGGACTTAAGAGAGGGAGAGTCACATTACTGCTCAGAATAATCTATCCTTTGTGAGCATCAAAATAACTGTAGCTTGTTCTGCCCCTAAGTGGGCAACTAAAAACAAAGAGATACTACAGATCCATGTTGACATCTTCCACTCTAAGACTATGGTGCCCTATGTCAGCAGGAAGAAGTTATAGAAGATGACTCTTTGCCCCCAATCCCATAGAAATGGAATGATATTCTGATGAGTAAGGATTTGTAAGGAGTTTTTGGCAAAAAAGAACTCTTTTTAAGAAAGCACTCTCTGCAGGAGGCCCCTTTTCTTGTCAATTTAGTAAAGCTTTATTGTGTTAATAGCTAACCTTAAATTAGGTACCCCTCATCTCTGGCCCAGACACAACTTTCAGCTCTTTTGATCACACTTCGCCTCACTTATTGGTTCTTTCTGCAGTTCAAAGAAAAAGAAATGAAGAATTAGTAGTTAACAGATGACCAGATCTCTTCCCCAGCTTCCCCTTTAGTAATCTTGTGAACAAACTGTGTGAACAAGATGGAATCTAAAGAGAGATCACAAGCCTGCAGGTGGTAGAGGGTGGCGATGACTCTGACACCCCACCCCTTCTCATCGATTAAATGAGATTACTCCTTTTTTCTTTAAAAATTTTCACAGCTGAACAGACTCTTCAGAGTTGGTTTTGGAGGACACTGAGTCTGCCTTCTTCCCCATGGCTGGTTTTCTATTTAAAAGCAACATTTTCCTTTCTACCAACACTTGCCTCTTGGTGTTGATTTTGAGTGGAGAGTAGCTAGACCTGAGTTTGGTTAAACAGTCCTTTCCTGGGAGTCTGTCCAGGCAGGATCACAGTGGTCACGGGCTCTGAGGGTTGTCTACACTCTTGCCGTGATCGGCCAGATACACCAGACAGCAACACCTGCTCAGCTTTGAAAGTCTTGGGTAGCTTTCTGGCATCTGGTGCAAACTGGCTCTATGCTCACCTGTTATTATTATTATTATTTAAGTCTTGAGGGAAAATCTTCAAGCCAGCTTTAGAAAGAGAAGCTGCTGTCATTTGTGAATGCAGTTAATTAGAATAACATTTGCTTTTAAGCATTCAATATTTGGCACGATGATCAGACCTAAAGGTTATGTTGTTCTATCAGATAAGCTGGGATCCAAGTGCTGTCTGTCGTCTCCCCAGACTGGTGCTGGCTAAATATAGGAAACCAAGAGGCATAGGGATAACTGCCTTTGATATTAGATCTGCACATTATAGCAATGAAGCTCAACTAAGATTTTCATGGCACTGTTGACAAGTGGATTTCCTTTGTGTGGACAAGTGCCTGGCTCTTGGAAAGACTGCTCCTGGGAAGAGTTGGAGGGAAAGGTTGGTCCCACTGGGATCTTAACCAGTCAAGGTGGCTGCTTCAGAGGGGAAGCTGATATGGGCAAAAGCTATTTGATGGTTGACAGGGCTTGGCATGCATTTCTAAGTGGCTGGCAATTAAACTACCCAGTTAAGAGAAATGTCCTCCATAGAGAGCATAAACCCCACCCCAACCCTGATTTCAACAATCAGCTGCCACTGTCTAAGTGAAAAGTAAAAGCGAAAGTGAAAGTCGCTCAGTCTTGTCCGACTCTTTGACCCTAGGGGCTATACAGTGCATGGAATTCTCCAGGCCAGAATACTGGAGTGGGTAGCCTTTCCCTTCTCCAGGGGATCTTCCCAACCCAGGGATCAAACTCAGGTCTCCCGCACTGCAGGTGGATTCTTTACCAGCTGAGCCACCAGGGAAGCCACTATCTAAGGGAACCACTCAAAGCACAAGACGTGTCCCTCGTGAGAAATAACTCCTCTCTTGCTAACGGTTTGCTGGTGAAACACCTAATGGAACAGCGACCAAAGTTCTGTCCCAGGCCGTGCCGCATACCAAGTGGAAACGGGGATGAGCTGGTAGGTCACCCTCTAGTAGACTCATCTTCTTTGGAGGGGAAAAAAGGAAGGTGTGTGTTTGGGAGGAGCGTGGGGGTGACGGATGTTTCCAAGTTATTTTTCCCCCCCGAGGAATTAACACATATTGACAATTTGACTCTGAAACCGCAGTTCATTGTAAGAGATGAAAAATGCATGAATACCATTAACGATAATGCTCAGTGGGGCCCGGGCTCATGAATAGTTTAAAAAAGGAAACCCTGGTTGCTTTGATGGCTTCATTCATCATATCCTGAAGGAAGACTTCTGGTGGTATGGGTACTTTTGTGCTTCAAGTCTTTGGTTTAAATGCAATGTTTGCTTCTCATTAATTTCATTTCCTCTCTCCTTTCTTAAGTTTCTAGCCTGGTTGGGGCTGAGAGAAAACTTAAAAGCAGGCAAATTACTGCCTGATAATTTGGTTTCTGTACTTTTAAATAATGTCATACTTTTTTGAGGTCACTAGTGCCAAGTTTTGATGCTCTTCAACCTGGTGAGTCACACATTTGTGAAGCTGGGCTTCTGCTCTTTCCTGTAGGTCCTTCCATCCAGTTCGAAGCCTAAACATGTCAAAATAGAAGGGAGGGGGCAGGGCACAACCTTTAGCAATGACATACTTGTTGAGGATATGAAAAAAGCTAGTTAGAAACAATTAGGTTCAAGATGTTGGAAGGTGTGATTTCCAGTGGGCCCTGAGCCTCATTCTACACTCATTGTAACACAGTAGCTAAATGACACACCCTGGGCTCTGGTTAGATTCAAGTCCCAGTTCAAGTTCCAATCTGAGTTGTGTGTTTCAGCTTGATATCTGTGTCTCTTCCGCAAAATTTTATTGCCTCATAAAATTTTGGTGGATGGTAGAAAGTTATCCCACTCCTCGCACACGCTGTAAAAGTAATGCTCAAAATCCTCCAAGCCAGGCTTCAACAGTGCATGGACCGCGAACCTCCAGATACTCAAGGCGGATTTAGAAAAGGCAGAGGAACCAGAGATGAAATTACCAACATCTGTTGGATCATTGAAAAAGCAAGAGAGTTCCAGAAAACCGTCTACTTCTGCTTTATTGATTATGCCAAAGCCTTTGACTGTGTGGATCACAACAAACTGTGGAAAATACTTTAAGAGATGAGAATACCAGATCACCTTACCTGCTTCCTCAGAAATCTGTGTGCAGGTCAAAACATGGAACAACAGACTGACTGCAAATTGGGAAAGAAGTACGTCAAGGCTGTATATTGTTACCTTGCTTATTTAACTTATATGTAGAGTATATCATGCGAAATGCTGGGCTGGATAAAGCACAGGCTGGAATCAGGATTGCGAGGAGAAATATCAATAACCTCAGATATGCAGATGACATTACCCTTATAGCAGTAAGAACTAAAGAGCCTCTTGATGAAAGTGAAAGAGGAGAGTGGAAAAGTTGGCTTAAAACTCAGCATTCAGAAAACTAAGATCAAGACATCCAGTCCCATCACTTCATGGCAAATAGATGGGGAAATAATGGAAACAGTGACAGACTTCATTTTGTTGGGCTCCAAAATCACTGCAGATGGTGACTGCAGCCATGAAATTAAAAGATGCTTGCTCCTTGTAAGAAAAGTTATGACCAACCTAGACAGCATATTAAAAAGCAGAGACATTACTTTGCCAGCAAAGATCCATCTAGTCAAAGCTATGTTTTTTTCCATATGTATTCATGTATGGATGTGAGAGTTGGACTATAAAGAAAGCTGAGCACCTAAGAATTGATGCTTTTGAACTGTGGTGTTGGAGAAGACTCTTGAGAGTCCCTTGGACAGCAAGGAGATCCAACCAGTCCATTCTGAAGGAAATCAGTCCTGAATACTCATTGGAAGGACTGATGCTGAAGCTGAAGCTCCAATACTTTGGCCACCTGATGCAAAGAACTGACTTCATTTGAAAAGACCCTGATGCTGGGAAAAATTGAGGGCAGGAGGAGAAGGGGACGACAGAGGATGAGATGGTTGGATGGCATCACCGACTCAATGGACATGAGTTTGAGTAAGCTCCAGGAGCTGGTGATGGACAGGGAAGCCTGGCATGCTGCAGTCCATGGGGTCTCAAAGAGTCAGACATGACTGAGTGACTGAACTAAACTGAGAAAGTTATCCAGACTTTGGTCTCCCTACTTAAGAAGTTAGTACAATGTGATTAGAGAGTCAAAGTGTCCATTCTCACAAGGGTGGACAAACAGTGTCACCGGCCATTTCAGTGGACAAAGGATGTTGTGGCCATCGAGCTGGTGCAGGATGCAGGAATCGCAGAGCCCAGAACCTCAGAACTGGCTTCAGCTTCCGGTTAGCCCTGATGGAGAGAAGGATTGCTGCTGAGCACTAGGGTCCTTCCCAAGATGTGTTCTCACCAGTGTGCCCTGCCATCTACAAGTGGGCACTTGCCTTCTACCTCTACCAGGATTGAATGATGAGCCCCTGCAGTCACTGACCTTTAACACCCCTGAAAGGAGATCAAGGTAGAGAACGGAAATGAGGCATCTGTGCTCTGGGAAGAACTGGCAGGCAAGATCTTCACATCCATATTTTCAGGAGAACATCTTAAGAGTCTAATTTATTGCATCTTTTCATATCTGGAAAAGCACCAAGATCATTAAATGGACGTATCTGCTCCTTGTAACCATCAGTAACCTTCATGAGATGGGCCTCAATCTTCTTGCAAAAATAGTGCTTGATTGCATATACTTCCCCTTCACCAAAATCACGTGTATACTGACCTTTCCCCTACGTCTTTCGGAAAGTTTCTTAGAAGCTCTCTGAAATGCTGTCTCCTGGGCTATAGTCGTCAGTTTGCCCCGAATAAAACTTAACTCACAGCTCTCGCATTGTGCGTTTTTTTCAGTGTGTACATCTGTCTGCGTCTGAAATCGCTTTATCTTCTCTTCTCTGTCTCTGTTGTTCAGGAAATACATGACTTCTTCTGGCTTGTGGACTTTGCTGTCTGCCTTCTCTTTTCCCCTTCGCAGGGGAGCCAATGGGTGATTCTTTGGTTCTCTATGGCTGAGTATCATCCCATTTGTCAAACCACAACTATGTCATCTGCCCCTGATTGTGTGGGTCGGAGCATCACACGGGTGAGCAGAGCTGGCTCTCCTGTCTCCCTGACAAGTGGGGCTTTTTCACCCACAAGTGGCCCTTACCCAGGACAGCTCCACACAGGGCGCTGGCACAGACTGGCAGGGTCGTGCGTACAGGAATCTCCCTCTCTTCCTGGCTTGCTTCCTCCTTTCTCCCCAAGCAGGATCTCTTAAGATCCCTCCCTTCCTGCAGGGTATCTGGACTTCTTCTGTGGGAGCTCAGTGCTACAGACAGAACAAAAGCAGATGCTGCTTTCACAGATGCCAAAGCCAGACATTAGTTACAATGGTAAGAATGGATTAGTTCAGGAGTAACTATTCCAAGAGGGACAAGTCCAGCATGAATTGAACTGAACTTCACTGAAAGAAAAGGAGGATACTTTAAAGTCTGGGATGCTAGGAGGAAAGCACTGACGGGTAAAAACTCTTAAGTGACTGAGCCTCCAGGTTTGCAATTTGGCACTTACCCACAAGAGAAACAGACTTCTCTTCTCATACCTTTATGACAAGAGGCAATGCTGGAACCTAACACAGTTCAGTTCAGTTCAGTCGCTCAGTCGTGTCCGACTCTTTGCAACCCCACAGACTGCAGCACGCCAGGCCTCCCTGTCCATCACCAGCCCCCAGAGCTTGCTCAAACCTATGTCCATCACGTCGGTGATGCCATCCAACCATCTCATCCTCTGTCATCTCCTTCTCCTCCTGCCCTCAATCTTTCCCAGAATCAGGGTCTTTTCCAGTGAGTCAGTTCTTTGCATCAGGTGGCCAAAGTATTGGAGCTTCAGCTTCAGCATCAATCCTTCCAATGAATATTCAGGATTGATTTCCTTTAGGATAGACTGGTTGGATTTCCTTGCAGTCCAAGGGACTCTCAAGAATCTTCTCCAACACCACAGTTCACTGAAATTAGGCCCTTATCTTACCCCAGAAACTAGCTAGAGCAACAGTTACCTCCCTGAACATTTGCATTCCAAAGAGAAGTTTCTCAAGTCCTTGGAGAAATAGTCTAGGTAGCAGATTTACATCTCAAAAGGATTTTATAATTGCAAGCTTTCTAAAGTAACTGCTCTGGAGAGCATTCGGGTTTAGGGTGGAACAAACAATAAATCCTCCTGGTGGTGTCTGAGCATCCTCAGCCAGGTGTTTCAAGCAGAGGGCAGTGTCCTCTCAGAGACACAGCTCTTGTTGCTAAAAGCCTTGCTAGTGTTCGGTCTCAGTGCAAATGAAGCCAAGCAGGACCTTGTGGCCCCTCCTGGGCACGGAAGCCTTTCTGGGTCTCCTGTTTCTTATTTGTAGGGAACAGACTCCAGCCTCCTTGACCTTCCCTGAGTCCCAAAGGGCAGATTCAAGCAGTTGCTTATCAGAGCAGGAAGGGGATATGGAGATAAGGGAGGAGCAGCCAAGAAACTATACTGCAACCTTGGGGCAGGGTCCTGGTTCCACCTCAGGGGATACACATAACAATATCTTTGAGCTCTTCCATAAAACTAAGACCCCCAACAAACTGATGAAGCACTCTTCATTCCAGAGAGAAGGTCAAAGTTAACCTTGAGAACCATAAAAGCTTTTCAGGACACCACTAGAGACCAGGTTAAAGAAATGCAGGCCCTGCACACACTCAGACCCTTATCAGCAACCTTGCCCTTGAACCATTGCTCTAAAACTCCTCACCAAATCAGCCTAAGGTTGGGACACAGTTTTGGGGGCATTAGTCCACTGTGACCCCCTTTGCCTGGCAGAGCAATAAAGCTATTCTTTTCCACTTCACCTCAAAATTTGTTTCCAAGATTTAATTAAGCCTCTGAGCACACAGAAGCTGAGTTTCGGCACCATGAGGGGTTTGGATGGAGCCGTTACGTGCCGACAGATTTGTAGCTCTCACGGGCAGGTGTTCTTAAGTCCTAAGTCCCCAAGTCCAGAGCCTAAGGCAGTCCTTAAGCAGTCCTTTGATTAAATCAAGTCAATAGGCCCAGTCTAGATTATTCAAAGGGAAGGGAGCGCCCAAGAGTGAATACTAAGAGACCTTGTTTATTGGGTCCACAATTGTAATTAAACCGCTGTGAAGCATGGGCCATTTTTATGGGGCAGAGTACTCATGCTAAGGCCATCAACCAACTTGTAGGCAAATGCCTCTCTCCTAAGCAGCAGTCTGCTCCAGTTTCACTCAACTGTGCCAAGGGTGGTTGGAATCATCACCATTAAACATAAATCAAGCAAGAAAATCTACACTTACGACAGTCCTCCCAGGAAATTTTTTGATATAGGTGTTCTGACATACCAGGTTTTCAGTATTTCAGGAGACTCCTTAGTAGTGGCAATGAGCCTGGAAGTCAGCTCTGATTTAGACCTCTGAGAATACTAGGTATTCAGACATAACTGACCACTGCAAATGATTCTGATCTAAATGTGGCCAGAATTTTTGCTGTGGATGTAGTTACTGCCGATTTTTACTGCTTCACGAAGTCAGCAGGGAAGGACGACTTCACTCTTAAGACTCAGAATCCTGTTTTTCTGGCTTTCTTCTTACTCAGGTCAGTTTTACTGGCACATACAGCAGAAGGGATGTTTAATTAATAACCAGTTAAAGTTGCCCAATTTAATTTGGGGGTAACTTGATCAGGTTTATATATACTTTGGAGCAATGAAACTGAGCAGAACCCTTCAGGACTTCTGGGCACAAAAGTCTCTCTGTGTTCCCTGATTCTTGTAGGAAATAAGCTTCAGTGAGCCTCTTTGACCTTCCCTGAGTTCCAAGGGGCAGGTTCAAACAGCTGCTGATTGGGGGAGGGAGGAGATGTGGAAACAAGGGAGGAGCAGTCAAGAAAAAAAAAAAAAAATAACCGTGCAGCCTTGGGCCAGCGTCCAGGTTCCCCCTCAGGTGTCACACATGACAATATCTTAGTTTTTCTGCAGAAGTAAACCGCCACCCAGGCGGAGCATGGTAACTTCAGTCAGACCGCAAGATT
This sequence comes from Antilocapra americana, assembly GCA_007570785.1. Taxonomy (NCBI): domain Eukaryota; kingdom Metazoa; phylum Chordata; class Mammalia; order Artiodactyla; family Antilocapridae; genus Antilocapra; species Antilocapra americana. The sequence continues at coordinate 1,436,744 of ML660776.1, read as the reverse complement.
CCTGGACCATAACCCTGTTCCCTCACCACCAGCCATTCAGAAGAGAGCCACCTGCCCTGCAGCCCTCCCCCCTACAGTGTGTCGATAAAAACTTTCCTCCCAGAATCATTGAGGAGCTCAGGGTTTTGGGGCATGAGCTACCAGTTCTCCTTTCTTGGCCCTTCAATAAAACTTACTCTCCTCCAAACTACAACCCTTTGGTTTGTCGGGCCTCACTGTGTATTGGGCCAAAAGTAAAAATTTACCAAAAGTTTAGAGAAAAGATGTCCCACATAATTGACTTATTTGGGTTTATATCAACAGTAGCAATAAAGTAGAATGGCTTAAGAAAATTTAGACATTTTAATTTTTCCATTAATGTTTTATTTGAAATACCCACAGGGTTCTAATGTGTACTTTTCAAAATAAAGTTTTGGACAGAAAGCATACAGTATAATATATTTCACTGGTCAGATACATTTTTGTTCTTTATTATTAATCCATGAGAAGAAAATTGTGAACATAATTGAAAAATATATCACTGACTTTTGTTCTTATCAATTATTAATAACAGTGTGGCAGAGCGGTGGAAGAGACATAGGCAGGAACAGAGGCAGAGATGAGTTTTTGAGATAGTTCGAAACCTAACATAAATGTATGTATATTTTGGCCATTTGTTTTCAAGGAGTCTTAAGAGTTAGTAAGTTCTTCATTAAAGCTGTGTTGATGGTGGTCTGCAGACAGGGACCCTAGACCACCTCTCTGTCACCTCTATCCGCCTGAGATCTCTGGGGGCAAGACCACTTGCTAAAGAATGACATGACGACCGAGAACTCCCACAGCAACTGCTGCCCATCTTGTCAATTTCTAGGACATCCCGAAGTCTCATTATTTCTCTCTACCTGTTGTTCTGTTCTCCAGTTAACCCTGTTTCTTTCACCATTAAATTTTCTTCCTCTCAAATTCCAAGCAGAAAGCAGCTTAATAAATTCACCCACAGGAAGGTGGTTTTAAGTGAAATAAGAACAGTAAATATCATTTATTGAGACTGAACAATGAACCAAAAATTATCACAAAACATCACAGAAAAGGTAGTATTGCTTATCCGTGAGCTACAGATGAAGAAATGGAAGTTTAGAGAGACTTCATAACATCTTTAAAATTATAGTTAGGAAATGACAAAGTTAGGATTTGAACTAAGTCATGTCACTCTGAAGGCCATATTCCCATGACTGCCATTCTAGGATTTTTCAAGAGGAAGAAAATATTTGAAGCATGAAGAGTTAAACTATTGAGATTATCTCTAGTGATGGAATTTCAAAAAACATTGGGAAAGTGGCACTTTAGAGTATTTAATAATTGCTGTGTCTTTAAATGTCGTTTTGGAAACACACAATAGAAGGGAGATCCCAAGCTTCACACCTTCTGCCCTCCTTTTTCCACTTCATTCTAGCCTGAAATCATGGTCCAACCCAGAGGTTACATCTGCGCCCATCATCACTTTTCTTTAGCGTAAATATTTCTCTTTTTTACAACTGAACCAGTTGTCAAGATTTTCAAATATGTTCATTATGCCTAAAAAATTCTTATTTCCAGTTTTTTTAAAAAAAGAAAAAAATGGGCTTGCAGTTCCTCATGGCAGAGAGAAGCCAGAGCTGAATAATGTCAGGTAGGTCAGTGGTCTTCCCTTCTGTGGGTGGGTCAGTGGTCTTCCCAGGTCCTCACAGTCCTTGCCTGCCCCCTGCCCGCAGTCACACTGCCTGCCTTGCTCCGAGGGCCACTGGCACAGCCGTACACAGCTTGCTGTCTGCTGTAGGCATTTGAGATCCCTGAGCGCCCCATCCCTGTTGGACGTCCAGTGAGTTAGATCCATGACACATAAAGTCTCGGCAGGCAAGGACTCATCTCAGGTGACAGTTGTCCCTTTAGTGTCACTTACTGCATGCTTGGAGCCGTCGTTCTCAGACTATACCGTCCAGCAGAGTCACCTGGTGGGTGGGACCTGGCCTCGGTGCCTCTGATTCATGAGGTCTGGAGTAGAAATTGGAAATTTGTGTTCCTAGCAAATCCCTGGGTGATGCTGAGGCTACTGATTTGGGAACCGGCTTTAGGAGGACATTGTTTATGCCTGTGGACTGGATCATGGTAAAACCAATGTTCTTTCTTCTACCACTTTTTATTCTTTCTTACATAACTTCCCGAGTTTTTAAAAAAATTGTGTGTTTTTTGCCACTCAAATAAAACCTTTCTCTTTTATTCTCCTGAAATTTCTCTGAGGCCAAGGCTGCCAGTCACTCACCTGACATGACTTAGAGACAGGAGGATGACACTGATGTGACGCATAGACTTCTTCTCTTGCCTTGACTTTATATCTTTTCTTCGATTTTGATATCTTTCCATGTTCTCTATCGTGGTGACGGCCAACCTGTGACTGCCGTCCAGATGACCCCTGCACTGCCACAATCTCAGCCAGATTTGAAAGCTAGGGGCATTTCCACCCCCAGCAGTTCACAAACCAAATCCTTATCTTCTTGCAGATCTATTTATACTACACAGATGGCTGGAACCCTCCAGCTGAATCACACTTAAAAATTCAGAAAAAAAAAAAAACCAATTTGGCAATGGTTTTTTCTCTTGGCTGTTTTCCACTGTGTGTATTTTTCCCTAAATATTGTTTCTTATATTCTTAATGATCACATTCAAACTACCTTTCCCAAATATGTGGTTCATTCCTCAAGCTTCCCTTTAAATACATTGCTACATATACTCAGATCTTTCTCAGTTCAGTTCAAATAAAGTCCTAAGAGGTATCAGGAATGGGGGGAGGTGGCTAAGGGAAAGTGAGCCTGGTGTGCAGTGGTTTCCGACTTAAGCAGAGGACAGGAATCTGTGCAGCCTGAATCGTTAGAGCTGATTTCCTGTTTTCCTGCCTTGCACAGCAGCTGTAAGCACTTGCTTCCCAACACTGACCTTTCAAGTAAAAGAAGACCTCCGGGATGTATTTGCTCAGGGCTTCCTTTAACAGGAATGCTCCATGAGACTGTGCTCAGTGACCAATATGAGGAAGCTGTGCCACATTGGAATTTTATTTTATTTTTGAGGTGGCAGCTCTTCTCAGTTAGCAGCCCCTCTAGCTGGAGCTGTGCACAAGGCCCAGCAGAGCACCGGGTCTAGAAAAGGGGGGAGCAAAGTGTAGAGATGCATGGGACAAACAGGGACACTTAAGGTGGCCGTGGTGGTTTAGCGGCCAAGGGGTGTGCGACCCTCGTGACCCCCTGGACTGCAGCCGCCCAGGCTCCTCTCTCCATGGGATTCTCCAGGCAAGAATGCTGGGGTGGGCTGCCATTTCCTTCTCTAGACGCGGAAAGGCGGTGATGCTGTTTATTAAGCACCAGTTTTGTAGCAGGTTCCGTATGAATCATAGACCATCAAAATGACTCCACTTTCTATTTCATTAGAAAGGTGTATGTTCTCACAAGAAAACCTGTTATGGTGCACAGGATCTAGGTTTTAATTGTCAATTCTGAAAAATAAGTCTGAGGCAAAAATAATCCAATAAATAGAGAGTCAGCCTAGTGCATTAAAATTTTTATTTAATGCATCAGCTATTTGACTAAGAGGTGGGACTGGACAGACTTGAAATTAAACCGTTAAGATTTCAAATTGGAGATGAACAATGTCTGAAATCACAGAGTAGATTTTTGATAACTTATGATTTAGGTGACAATGGGTGATTAATGCACAGCTTTTCAGACATACCTTATCATCAGGAAAGGACAAGTATAACTTGAATTTGAAAGAAATAAACTATTAATTTTTTTTTGCCCAGGACTTACTTTATTTTATTTTTAAAAATATATTTATTTACTTTACATTCTTGTGTTGATTTTGCCATACATTGACATGAATCTGCCATGGGTATACATGTGTTTCCCTTATTTAATGTAGCCAGAGATCAAGATGGTGGAGAAGGAGGATGCTGAGCTCACATCCCCCAGCAGACTCATCAAAAATATATACACCTGGAGCAGCGCTCATTGACAATAACCCAGAGTCTGGCAGGAGGGCTCTTCTACAACCAGGGCTATAAAGAAAGAGCCACAGAGAGGTGGCTTCCCTCGTAGCTCAGCTGGTAAAGAGTCTCCCTTCAATGTGGGAGACCTGGGTTGGATCCCTGGGTAGGGAGGACTCCCTGGAGAAGAAAATGGCTACCCACTCCAGTATTCTTGCCTGGAGAACTCCATGGATAGAGAAGCCTGGCAGGCTATAGGCCATGGACGGGGCTGCAGAGTCAGACATGACCGAGCCACTTTCACGTGGAGCTGGGTAGGAAGGGAGGAGAGGTGACCCTGCTGTACCCCTAGCAGGGACCCAGGAAAGGAGGGGATCTCCCTGGGTTTCCGGAGGGGTCACCACAGGCTTGGGGAGCCTCCCTGGGGAGCTAGGGGTTTGAGCCACATGTTGGGCACCTCAGCCCTGGGGTCTGCCAAAGAAGCCATACAGATGGTCAACAGGCATATGAGAAGATGCTCAACATGGTGAATAATAAGAGAAATGCTAATCAAGACTACAATGAGATATCACCTCATATCTATTAGAATGGTTATCACCAAAAAGTCTACAAATAACAAATGTTAGTGAGGATGTGAAGATAAGGAAACTCTCCTGCCTTATTGGTGGGAGTGTGAATTGGTGCAGTCACTATGGAAAATAGTATGAAGGTTCCTTTAAAAACCAAAAATAGAATTACCATATGATTCAGCAATCCCTCTCCTAGGGCTGTATGTGACGATAATGAAAACACTAATTTGGAAAGACACATGTGCCCTGGTGTTCATAGCAGCTCTATTCACAACAGCCAAGATATGGGAGCATCCTAAATGTCCATCAGCCGATGAATGGATAAAGAAGTGCCATGAATATGTGGCTGTCTAAAAAGTTCATTTGGGTTTTCCTTATGATGTTACAGAAGGACCTGTGTATGGAACACACACACACACACACACACACACACACACACACACACGCAATGGTATATGACCAGCCATAAAACAGAATAGAATTTTGCCATTTGTAAAAACCATGGACGGACCTGCTTAGTAAAATAAGTCAGAGAAAGACAAATACTGTGTATTGTCACTTTTATATGGAATCTAAAAGATAAAATGAATGATATAACAAGAACAGATTTGCAGATACACAGAAGGCAGTGGCAACCCACCCCAGTATTCTTGCCTGGAGAATTCCACGGACAGAGGAACCTGGTGAGCTACAGTCCGTGGGGTTGCAAAGAGTCAGACACGACTGAGCGACTAACACACACACACACAACAAACTAGAGGGTAGATAAAAGGGGAAGGGGCAAGATTAGGGAGGGGAACTAAGAGACAAACTGCTCTGTAACACAGATAGGCAATAAGGGTGCATCGTGCAGTGTAGGGAGTATAGTCAAAATTTAACAACGACTTTAAGTGGAGTATAATCTTTAAAAATAGTGAATCACTATGTAGGACACCTGAAACCAATATCCTTTATAAATCAACTGATTGTTTTATTTTATTAATATTTACCTTTTTATTGTGTTTATTACTGTTTATTTTGCTGTGCCGAGTCTCAGTTGTGGCATGCAAATGCTTAGTTGTGGCACATGGGATCTGGTGCCCTGACCAGGGGTTGAATTCAGGCCCCCAGCATTGGGAGCGTGGTGTCTTAGCCGCTGGACCACCAGGAAAGTCCCTCGACTGTCCTTTAATAGAAAAAAAAATTTTTTAAAGAAGAAACTTTTTAATGCGGTAATATTTTTCAGTGGGCAACAAACGAATGAAGCTTTTCTTCAAGTTTTCTCTTTATAATGTTGTTCCACCACGTGTTAAGCGTAGGATTTACTTTCAGTCATATGCACTTCAATTTCAAACATTCTTAGCTTAATCTTACTTATGTTAGAAAAAGGCCTGAAATGTCTGCTCCTTCATTCTCAGTTTGTATTTTGAAAAACCAGCGAGAATACCTCAAAGTGTTAATGTCCAGGTAGGATATGTGTTCTGGTGTGAACTGAATGATCCTGGCTGCGTCTTAACGAGATTCCAATAATGAGAATTTAGGACTAGGAGGAAGATGCAGGAACAAATGATTTCTCCCCCAAAAGCTTTTTTCTTCTGTGTCATACAAGGAAGCAATTACTACAGAAAATGCTAGAAGGTTTCTAAAGATCATCTTAGCCCTCAATCTTTTAAATCATCTCCTAGCGACCGTGGTTCTGCCGAGATGGGGACGTGGACATAAAAGTCGGGAAGAGAGGAAGCTGACCTGGCGACCTACATCCTTCTGGTGCCGAGGTGGCGGTGCTACTTCAAAGTCTCTTCTCCCCTCACTTGAAAATGCTTCTTTTTCTTCTTTTCCCCCTCTCTGTCTCTTTTTAAATAAAACTCTGTGAAGAAATACAAAGGGCCCCTGAGAATCCAGCCTTCTTTCTGAACTTTTCACCATGAGCACACTTGGTGCTGTGATGAACCAAGCAAGGTTTTCTTATCTCTCTTTCCACAAAGTAAGAAAACTGAATTTTCATCCCTGAGGCCCTCTGTGTGTGTGTGTGCGCGCGCGCACGCATGCACACGCAAAGCAATTTGTTAAAGGATAGCCCAGAAGTCTTCATCTTCTGATAAGGGTGAGTGATTTGTTTAATTTAAGAAAGTCTTATCAGGGGATATTAACTGCTATAGATCAAGAGTCCTTTGCTTTTTGCAAAGATAGAGCAGTCAGAAGATTCTTGTACCTTTTATTCTATAGTCTCAGGACTACCAACTATCCCTTCATATCAGCCCAAATCTGCCTGGATAAATGAAAGTTTATATTTCATTTTCTGACATTCTCCTGTGCACAAAAAAGTCATTACTTTGAATTGGTTAACTTGCCTTTGAGGCAGTAAGTAGAAGCTGTGCTTCCTTTGGTGGATGGTGAACTTACAGAGTCCTTATTATTGAAGAGCTAATGAATGAAGACATACATAGATTCAAAAAGGGTTAAGAAAAAATAAAGGGTTAAAGCCTTCACAAAGATAGACCTAGAATCGATCATATAGGCAGCTATTTTAGGCTTAAATAACTTAGAGAATGACAAATACAATGGCCCACGAGCCTGCTCCTTTGGTATTTGTGTCTGGGTCCTGTTTCACATCCTGAATATGACCGTGTGATATTTATTTGAGGTTGACATTCTGATTGTTTTCCACAGGATTTGTCAACAGGACAATATTGGCTATAGCAGAAGCAATAACAAAAATGAAGTGTACTTATCAGCAGGGTGATGTTATTTATAAACGCAGTGGGTTTCACATACTAAATTCAGAACACTTAGATGGAATTCAAGTGACCTGCTCTCCTTGATGTGCACAAAGGTGTACCCTTCAACCAGCAAACTAGAGAAGGCTCCACAGCTGTGATGCTAGGTTCATTTAACAAAGATGGGCAAAGACTATTTTAAAGTAAAAGCTTTCTGGGTGGTCTCTTGTACAGTGATCATTACCAGAATCCAGCTGAATCACAGATGCAAATCTCATTACTGGAAATTTTACTAATCAGTGACACAGACTCTCTTATCACCCAACCTTTAGCCAGGCTCCTCTGAGCCCTCTTCTTGGTCAGGACTAGTTTCTAACAGCTCAAAACATCAACCCCATTTCTAGCAG